>JADKXX010001780.1:0-96081 GCA_017310255.1 Butorides virescens
TTTTTTTTTTTTTTTTTTTTTTTTTTTTTTTTTTTTTTTTTATATTGCGTCTTCCTCTTGGATAAAGAAAGAGATGCCAGGCCTCTCTAATGACTACTCACTTTTGCTCTTTTCCTTTCACAGGAAAGAGATGATGTCAACTCCTTAATATTTTTAGATGTTTCAAGTAGAGAAATTACAGTCTAGGAAAGGAGTGCAACAGAGATATTCCTCTTCTAACTCACCAGACCTGGGGTAGAAACAATAGTCAGGTAATCAGTGCTGTATTTTTACATCAGAAATTATATTCAATATTTTATGTTAAACTCATACATTTTTTCTTGGATTAACTGAAAGTAAAATTTCCAGACTATTGTATGTTGAAGAAGTACTTAAATGAAGACAAAGTATGGTCACTGTGATTACAGAAGGGAAGCAGTTCCCAGATATTTTGGCTTGTGGAAAGTTAAACTTTGATTGTGGATGAAGATTGGTATTAAAATAAGTGCCTATTTGATATTGATCATGAGAAAAGAGACACTCTCAGTGGCTGAACTCAGCCACAGAATTTGAATGTACTTTTAAAATTCAATTTTTCTGTCACCTCTTCTATTCTGAAGGCAGCATAGCGAAAGGGTGGGTTCACTAATAGTGTAAACTTGCTGGACTTAACTGGAGTGCTCTTTAGTGTCCTTAGAGGCCAGTACATTGAAGTTTTCCCTTTTATCTTCACAGAAAGACACAGGCATGGTATTTACAACAGAGTCTGTGGGAAGATCCACCAAGATCTGCTGGAGAAAGAATCTCAACAAAGAATCAGACAATAGGGGAAAGACTCTCTCTACTTTTGCTGGCCAGATTGCACGTAAAATTCACATAGAGAGACATGGCGTACAAATAAGGCAAGGGCCGCACATTTAGTGCAGAACTTGCTTTGCCTATTGATGTTGCCTCTGCAGCAGTCTCATCCTGACCGTATGCCAAATAGCTCCTGGCAGATGCTCAGCTCAGTGAGCTTACATTCCTTAGCAGCTACAGTTTAGCAAATACTTGTAAGAGACAGAGACAGACTGTGAAACTGCTGGTTCAGAAAGGATCTTGCTTAACAGGTAGATGATGATTCCATAAAGAAAAGAAATGACAGCTACAAGTTTGAACAAGCAAAGGAAGTCTTGTGCAGGGCATGATGATCTTTGGGATCCCAATCAATGATACTACTTTCAAAAATACGATCCCAAAGTGAATTCTGAGGTTATGTTTCAGAAGGAGGAGTTCTCTAAAAATACATGAATACTCCTAAATCCTAGCTAAACTATAGGAATACTGCATGTTACAAATAGGATTTTGAAAAGTGATACAAAGTCATATAAGGTGGAGCTCTGGTTCCAGTTGTCTGCATAACACACAAGTTATAATAAACAGTTACTATATTGCACATGACATTTTTACTCCCAGTCCAGGATTTTTTTAAAAGTAGCCAGGTCTTTCTTGGCAATGATGCCAGGCTGCTCTCCAGGATGTCAGCTTGTGTTTCTGCTATTTTTTTTCCAGAACAGACAACCTTGGTGCCGCCTCGGCTTGAATACTCTGTGCAGTTCTGGGCCCCATAATTTAAGAAGGTTGTTAAAGTCCTTGAATGCATCCAGAGGAGGGCAACAAAGCTGGTGAAAAGGTTGGAAGGAATGTCCTATGAGGAGCAGCTAAGGGCTTTGGGCTTGTCTAGTTTGGAGAAAAGGAGGCTCAGGTGTGACTTCATTGCTCCCTACAGCATACTGAGGAGGGGATGTGAAGAGGGGCATGCTGAGCTCTTCTCCCTGGTTTCCAGTGATAAGATGAATGGGAATGGTTCGAAGCTGCACCAGGGGAGATTTAGACTGGACATTAGGAAGCATTTTCTTACCAAGAGGCTTGTCCAACACTGGCATAGGCTTCCTAGAGAGGTGGTCAATGCCCCAAGCCTGTCAGTGCTTAAGAGGTATTTGGACAATGCCCTTAATAATATTCTTTAGCTTTTGGTCAGCCCAGAATTGGTCAGGCAGCTGGACTAGATGATCGTTGTAGGTCCCTTCCATTTGAAATGTTCTGTTCTGTTCTGTTCTATTCTATTCTATTCTGTTCTAACTTTTCAGATTCAATCTAGAAAAGGAAGAAATAATTTTTTTTGAGGAAGCGGAATTATTAACTTGAGCCACTGAGAAGTGACTTATGGTCCTCTTAAGGACCCTGTCTGAGGAAGACTTAGAAGGGAAGACACTTGACAGAGAAACTGGAGAAGAGTAACCGATCCCAGGAAAACAGTGAGAAAGTCTGGCAAACAAGGGTTAATGTTGAAAACAGCAAGAATCCATCAGGATCACAGAACATGTCCCAAAGTGCAGCTGTTATTTGTTGGGTGAAGTTCATGAGCACAGAGTGCTGGACCAGAGTACCTAGTGCCCTACATATGCTCACCAAAATATAAGAATAAACTTACTTGTCCTCTGAATCAGACTTCTTCAAGACACAGTGACCAGATATTTGCTTCACCATACTCTGGCAAATGGGAATAAATCTCTGTAATGATCTGATGTTAGCATTTCAGTGCAGAACTGTAATGTCCCATCAGTCTTCCATGTGCAGAAATGTGCCCCCCATACACTTTGGAAGACATTGGTGTTACAGACTTCCAAGAATCCTTGTGAACCCCAAAAAAAGGAGAAATAATGGTGGACCATAAAATCATTACACAGGAAGTGAGGCAGTAAAAGCTAATAATTTTCCAATCTTGGGTACCATTTAATATAATAGATTGTAAACAAAAATTAAAATGGAAAATTCTCTCCAGTTCTTTTTTTTCCCTGAATCTATTATTAAAGTCTCTTATCTTTAATGTTTTCAGAATAACATTGTAGTCATACATTTCCAGTTGACTTTCTGTGAATTTATGCAATTGAGTCATTCAGAATGTATTTTTGCAGTTATTCACACTCTGACATTGTCACAGTTTAACCAGGCAGACAGCTAAACACCACCCAGCTGCTCCCTCACTCTCCCCACAATGGGATGGGGGAGAGAATCAGAAGAGTGAGAAAACTCATGGATTAAGATAAAGACAATTCAATAGGTAAAGCAAAAGCTGTGCACATAAAGCAAAATAAGGAATTAATTCACTACTTTCCTTTGGCACGCAGGTGCTCAGCCGTCTCCAGGAAAGCAGGGCTCCATCACACATAACGGTTACTTGGGAAGACAAATGCCATCACTCTGAATTTTCCTTTCTTCCCTTCCTCTTCCCCAGGTTTTTACTGCTGAGCATGTTGTCATATGGTCAGTTTGGGTCAGCTGTCCTGGCTGTGTCCCCTCCCAGCTTCTTGTGCACCCCCAGCCTACTTGCTGGTGGGGTGGTGTGAGAAGCAGAAAAGGCCTTGACTTTGTGTAAGCATTGCTCAGCAATAGTGAATACATTCCTGTGTTATCAACACTGTTTTCAGCACAAATCCAACACATAGCCCTATACTAGCTACTATGAAGAAAATTAACTCTGTCCCAGCCAAAACCAGCACAGACATTAATCTTCAAGAAAGCCTAAGTTAGGTCTGTCCTGACAGTCTATTTTTTACAGACTTAACTTTTGCTATTTCTACTTTTGCATGGTTTGAAAATCTCTGTGCAGGTGTAATTACTCCTGCAGAATGTGGAAGACCTGCCCCCTGTGTCCTCCTCTGCTGCCCCAGAGATGTTTTGAGTCTTCCTCTGTGAAACTGAAAAAAGTAAAGTTGTGAAGTGCTATTTGTCTGGCTACAGCCATCCCATAAGTACAGCTTAGAGTAAGAGTAAGAGGTGTGACCTGTCATAATTTAGTTTGAATGGTAACACGAAACCTAAATGATGATAATTTAAATGTCAACAATATCAAGACCAAAGCATAAAAGAAGGAAGAGAAATGATCCTAATTATACTTTAAGATTATAGACTCACAGAAGCAGATTGAAAAGCATTTTGAGAGGTCTAATAGTTTGTCCTTAAGATAGGATAAACTAGACTTAAATCATTCATGTTAGCTATTTCTCTAACTTGTTTTTGGAAACATCCACTGATTGAAATTCCATTATATTCCAAGATAATCTTCACCATCTGTACAGATCAAAAGTTTTTACTCATGCCTAAACTAAATCTAACTTTCTACAATTTGTCTGTCAGGTCAGCTGAAATACTGTATTTAGATGTATGTGGTCATGTCAATCCAGAATAGCCACTGGACATGTAAGGCCTGATTTAGCGGCCTGAACATAGGTACCTGATGTCATCTAAGGTACCCAATGTGTCTGAAAGATCCAGGTGGGACTGCCAGGTATGACACAACACCAGTAAGAAACCTGTGTTTTCCTGAAATGGCATCTGAAGGTCATTGAATCAAGCCAAATGTAGCCTGGAGAGCTATTCATTTGACAATATGTATATGCCTACTTTCAGGGGAGATAAATAGCCCTCTGAGCTTCACTGGCTGTATTTATTTAAGACTCAGTTCAGTTACCCATACATGCAGATGCCAAGGGCCATTTGACATACCCTAGCATACCTGAAACATGCAGATGTGACCCCAAGGTTTAACACAAAGCCAACGTGTGACATGCTTTTCTGGAGGGGTTGTTGGAGGGCAGGTGCAATACCATAGGTTATATCAAACAGTGCTAGATTTCCACTGTGTGTAACTAATCCAGACAGTATGTTGGTATTTTTTAGCAGCATTGCTGTCTAATTCACTGATTTTAGTCTTGCCCTTGTGATTATTTGTATCTACTTTAAAGTGATATTTTGCTCTTGTCCCATTTCGAATGGCACCCTATTTACTTCATATTATTTTCTCCTTTTGTAAATAATTTTTAATTCTAACCCTGTCCTTCAATGTGCTTGCATCTGCTCTGTGTTTGCTATCATCTGTAAATTTAATAAACATTGCCTCTATTCCACTGTCCAGATAATTAATGAAAATATTAAATACTGCCAGTTTCAGAACAGATTTCTGTGGAACACCACTGGACACAGCTTTCTATTTTGGCACTGCACCATGATATCTACTTTTTCAGTATGGACCTTCAGCTAATTGTATATGCAACTCACAATATTTTGATCTAGATGAATTTTCATTCATTTTGTAGTGAGAACATGATGTGTGGCAGTGACACATACATTACTTACATTATGGTATAAGAAAACAAATCTTTTTCTCTCATTACAGATCGAACTTTCTTTGGAATGACATAATTCATTCTTTACAAATCTGTGTTGACTGTTATTTAGCCTCTTGCTATCTTCTGTATCCTTACTACAGGCAGTCTGTCCCAGCAGTTTTTTGAGTTTGAAAGTGTGATGATAGCCCCATAATATTCTGGCTGTTCCTTCTTTAAGGTAAGTTTTGTGTTTGTCCTCTAAATAATCTGGAAATGTAATTGTCCTGCACTCGTATTTTTTATAACTTCACCGAGTTGAAGTCTAAGTACCTCAGGGTAAATCATAGAGTCATAGAATTATTTAAGTTGGAAAAGACCTGTAAAATCACCAAGTCTAACCACAAACATAACACCCCCAAGTCCACCACTAAAGCATGTCCATAAGCACCACATCTACACGTCCTTTAAATATCTCCAGGGATGAGTACTCAACCACTTCCCTGGGCAGCCTGTTCCAATGCTTGATAACACCTTCAATGAAGAAATTTTTCCTAATATCTAATCTAAACCTTCCCTGGTACAACTTGAGGCCATTTCCTCTTGTCCTATTGTTTGTTGCTTTGGAGAAGAGACCAACACCCACCTTACTACACCTTCCTTTCAGGTATTTGTAGAGGGCAATAAGGTCTCCACTCAGCCTCCTTTTCTCCAGACTAAACAACCCCAGTTCCTTCAGCTGTATAAGTCTTGTACTCTAGACCCTTCACAAGCTTCATTGTCCTTTTTTGGACATGCTCCAGCACCTCAATTTCTCTCTTGTAGTGAGGAGCCTAAAACTGAACACAGTATTTGAGGTTTGGCCTCACTAACACTGACTACAGGGGGAAAATCACTACTGTACTCCTGCTGGCCACACTATTCCTGATACAAGCCAGGATGCTATTGGCCTTCTTGGCCACCTGAGCACACTGTGAGCTCGTATTCAGCCAGCTGTTGACACCCAAAAAGGACCCCCAGATCCTTTGGCACTGAGCAGCTTTCCAGACACTCTTCCCCAAGCCTGTAGCATTGCCTGGGGTTGTAGTCACCAAAATGCAGGACCCGGCACTTAGCCTTGTTGAACCTCACACAGCTGGCCTCTTCCCATCAATGCAGCCTGTCCAGAACCTTCTGTAGAGCTTTCCCACCCTCAAGAAGATCAAGACTCCTACTTGAGATAACTTGGTGTCATCTGCAAACTTCCTGAGAATGCACTTGATCCCTTCATCCAGATCATTAATAAAGTTATGAAATAGAACTAGCCACAGTAATGAGCCCTGGGGAACATCACTTGTAAACGGCCACCAACTGGATTTGACTCCATTCACCACAACTCTTTGGGCCCAGCCATCCAGACAGCTTTTTACCCAGCAAAGAGTACACCTATCTAAGCCATGAGCAGCCAGTTTCTCCAAGAGAATGCTCTGGGAAATGGTGGCAAAGGCCTTGCTGAAGTCCAGGTAGAGAACATCCACAGCTTTTCCCTCATCCACTGGGTGGGTCATCTTGTCATAGGAGGTCAGGTCTAGATGAGTAATTTACAAACTAGTAGGAAATTACTTTATTTTCTCAAATATTTGAACTTAATTTGAGGCTTTTTTAGATAAAGGCTTTTTTTTAAGACTTTTTTGTTATCATTTTTTCCCAATGTAAATACTGTCATTGCACAAAGAGTAAGGAGAGATTGAATCAAAAATAAGCCTAAAAAAAGGATGGTGTATTGTTTTATCCTTAATTTTTTTCTGAGAGAGATGTTTATAAAATTGATTAATAGTATTAATATTGCTAACAATTGAATAATGTTTATTTTTTAACATAAAACAAAGCTCCTTATATGTGACAAGTGAGGTGTTGGAAGAAATATCTGACATGCTAAAAATATTCTCTGTAGCAATGTTCTAAAACAGCAGCCTTGTAAATAATAGGAAACATTGTATTCATAACACTAAAACAGTGTTAAGGCTGGTCTGGGCTTACTTTAGTTTTCTGTGGAAAAAAGAAAATGAAAGCACAAGGAGAAACTCAGACAGGAATGCCAAGCTCTAATAAGATAGTTTTATCAGGACAAAGCTGCCTGGTGCATACCAGATTCTTCTAAAGATGAAATACAAATAAACAAATAACTGCAGATTACACTACATCATCTAAACAGACTGGAAAACAAACTGTTGTATGGCCTGGACAGTCTGTTATACAGACTTGAGGCAGATCATAAACAAAAACAAGCTTCTGAAATTTCAGAGGAAAAGCTAAACCATGATTATATATGTTTTAGATTTTCAGTATGCAGAAGACAAGAAATAGCTTATTAACTCTTGCTGCATAAATACCTTGGGAAGCACCATGATAAAAAGGAATCCTTCTGCCATGTTTGGACATGAATGCAAAGAAGAGAAACTCAAACAAACTTTGTGTTACGTATACATATTAGATAATTTGAAAATGCTGCCTTTCCAAGTGAGCCTTGGGACACTGGTGTCATGGAAATATTTCCTTCTTAAGGAAGAAATCATCCATAGGTGATTTCAGTTCAGAAGCAAATTGAAGGATTTGCACGTTATGTTGTCAGAAACAAACTGCTGAAGTTAGTCCAAAACTTCTGGGTAAAGAGCAAGAGACAGACTGTGTGCAATTTACCATAAAGTGTTGGAATGGACTGGAAGAGCTCATTTCCCATTCTGTATCGGTCCTACCTGCTATAATATTTAAGAAATTAAGTGGACAAACTACTCAGTATGTCTCAAGTTTTTAATCCCTATGGGAAAAGAAAAGAACAAAATGTGTAATATTGCCCTGAATTAAATCTGTAATTTTATTTAGACTGAATGATCAGGTACTGTGAACTTATAAAAGAAAATTCATCAAATCAATGGTTTCAGTGAATAAGTAACAAAGAATTTCTCTCCTTGTACCCATGTGAACATTTGGCTATTTTACATTAAGTACTTTTGAGAGAGCATTTTTTGGAATTTGAAACTCTATAAATTACTTAATAATTTAATTTTAAAAAATTGTACAGTTTGCATGGTTTATTTGGTTTTAAAAGATAGAGACTGTGAACACTACCCAGAACACTTTCATCTCAGTGTATTTCTTTATAATGCATTCTTTCATTTGAACCACAACATTTGTGGGGAAAAAATGGTGTGGTAAAGTTTTTATAACGAGATTTTTAGTCCCAAGCTTTCCGATCTTTCATGACAAAATTATTAGAAAGAGACAGAAACCAGCACATAGAAGAAAGGGAGAGAAACAGAAGGAGGTTAAGCTGAACTAATTCCTCCTCCTTTAAAAACATGACTTTTGGTACATTTTTGTTTTGTAAAAAAAACCCCAAAACACCAAAATACCTGGAGTTTAGTCCAGTGTAGAAATATAAACACGTTAAGTATTACACTTTTTGAAAAACAGTATTGTTATTCTTCAGCTCACTCTGTTTCTGAGATAAGAAAATTCATTCAGCTACTTCAACATGGCTTTTGTGCGAACAGGAACTGTGCTCTAGGAATGAGTGCAAGTATGCAAAGAATAAAGTTTTTCAGATAATGCATTACTTTTTGCAACTCACAAGATAAAGACATTCACAGAGAAAGAAGCTTAAAATAACAGTATGATTTATAGGGTACAAAGATTATTATTGTTTTATCATTTTGCTAGGATAAAATAAAAATTGATTGTAAATCAAGAAGAGGATTACACATTATTTGTACCTATAGCATCAGGGGATTTCAATATAAATATATAAATTAGAAGGAGTTTAGTTTTAAGCACATGCTTTTTAATTCTTTTTTTTTTAAATTGTTTTCCTGTGGTACTTTATGTTCGCATATAGAACAAATGAAAAAAGCTTAACAGTACAATATCAACATATAGGAAAGCAACTTTTAATGTAATTGAATTTAAGTGCTTCATTAGTTGTTTATATACCTATCTTTCTGATGATTGCACTCTGCTGGACTTCTGATTGATGTTCTTTGATTGGTTTGATCAGCATAAATCTGAATTTACTGATTAACAAAGACATGCAAAGGAAGCACTATTTTCTGTTGGGATTTGAGATTAACTGCACTAGAAATTTAGAATAAATATAGCACCTTAAATATGAATCGGATTCATTATTATTTGATTTATTATTTCTTGATACATTTTAGCATCATATGTTAGATCCATCAATTAACCTTTGCTAGCAATATATAATAACCTTAATTTAATTTTTGTCATTTATTACTTGGTTTTAAATTGCATGAGGTTAAATATATTGAAGTTTGTGGTTTATCTAAACAACCTGAAATTAATGACTGCATAAGATGCATGCTAGAGTTAACCAATGAATTGCCTTTATTTAGATTATGTATTTTATATTTTATTCAGTCTAACGTTCACATACCTTGCAATGTTTTCACACTACCTAGGTTTATGTGCTTTATTTGACTGCTGACAAAGTGTGGAATTTTAATCTGTTATTGTAACAGTTTGAAATGAAAAGAAATTTGTGTTATACTTTTATTGCTGCTTAAGTTGCTGCCAGAAAATCTGATTGAAAGTACAGAGAAAGTAGCCATGAAAAGGAAAGCACAAGCAATTTTCCATTCTCTATATTATGGCCTAACACATATTAGATCAGTGTCTTTTTGTGCAACAGACAGTCTGGGATAATGAATACCAATTTCATGCATGTTACACACAGGCAAGTCTTATTGCTCACCTTTTTCCTGCAGTTTTCTTAAAAATCAGACCGGATTATGAAGTCTACTTCAGTTGCCACATTCTTAGCATGAAGTAAAAAGACATTTTACCCAGACCTTCTCCTGCAAGAGCTTAAATTTAGTGAAATATTCCTTTGAAAAAATGAACAGTTTCTTTTATGGAAAGGGAACTCAGGTGTGCAGGCTGGAAAACCGCCACTCTGTGCTGCTAACCGTTCTCTGACTTGAATGATAAGGGGACCAGCCTGCCACAGAGACACTTACCAGGCAATTTAGATGCAGCCTTACTTACTGAACTCCACGTTAAATGTAGATAGATTTTTTTGCTCCATATATTTTGACTGCATGTTCTCCAGGGCACAGCACAAAGGTCTGAGAAGCAATTCAGGTGCCTAACATGGGTGTCTGGTGTCTTTTTAGATGCCACACAGTGTATAAAACATTCACACAGCAGCAGCAGGTATGATACAGGACCTAACTGCAACTCCCATCTTTTGGAGGGGTATTAGGAGGCCAAACAAAATATTTCAGGGTGTCTTATGTCTTCCCTCTTATGTCAGTGCTATTCTCATATACATAGAGAGTTTAGATTTTGATAAGTTTGACTGTTTCTGTTTTTCTGCATTCTGACTATGTACGTTTGTGATATTTCTTTTCTGTAGAGGTGATCATAATGTCAGATTAGATCCCACTGTGATCCCACTGTGATCAGTAGCCAAACAAAGTGTAAATGGAGTTGCATTATCTCCAGTCCACCTATTTTCATGTAAATTTGTCTATCACCAAACAATTTGAGTGTGTATATGGAAGAAACAGAACTCCCCCTCACCTCCCCCACCCCCCAGGAGAAAATAGAAAATGTTTTGTAGCTAAGAGACTTATTGTTGAGGTAGAGCAGCTTCTTCCACAGAAACATTTTCATCCCAAGATGCTCAGTACATGACATGTAAGTCTGAGTTGAAGCTGGTCTGTGCTAAACTTTCCCCCCATGGTTTTAAATAGATCCATATTTATGGAGCTATTCAGCAAAAAACAATGTTTTGCAGAAATACTCTGTTTCTTATGTTTCTCCTTGCAAATGAGAAGTTCCAGTTTGACTCACTATGTTTTCCATATATTTTGCCTAAGCGACACAGAATATTTACAAGTATAGTAACCACTGGCTTACTTTGCAAAGCAAAGACTTTCGTATATTTACCTAAGTGCCTGTTCCACCTTCACCTTCTTCATAGACCATGAAACTGCCTATAGGGACCTAATTTTAACTTTTCTTCTCTGACAATTATACCCATTGCTGTGTAACCCTATCACTACTGAAATGCAATGAAATAAAGATGTTTCTTTACAAATGTTTACATACAGCACATGGTTAACATCACATGTTAATAGGACCAACTGTCCAACAACTTTATCTTATGAGCAGAGAAGAGTCTTTAAGTGCATATCCCAGAGAAGCAGGTCTTGGGATGCTTGACTTCTAGGCAAGTTTTTACTGTCGGTGTGTCTGGTTACCTTGGCAAGTCATTTCACCACCCTGTGCTTCAGTTTCTCTATTTGTAAAAAGAGGGACACTCACCCTTCTCTTGAAAGCTTTGATAAACTGCTAGCTTTAGCTATTCTGCAGACCAATAGCATGTCAGGACCAGTCTTATCTGCACCAAACAAAGGTACTAAGCATTTTCTGAATTATTATATTGTACAGCCTGTGATACTGAATTTTACAAAAATGCAAAAACCAGGTATCCCAGTTTTTCTCCTCTACCCTGAAGGAGGTACAAATAACTTATTTCTCAGCAGTGAGGGAAAAAGCAAACCTAATTAACAAGAATGATTATAAGTTTGACAACTTGAAAGAGTACCTCAATTAAAAGGATAAATTAACCGGATTTCTGGAATCTGGTTTACGACATAATTTAATCAAAGAAAAAGTGGGCAGAAAACCTACCTTACAGCATCAGTTCAGTTTCTAGATTTTTGCACGTTATCAACATGACATTTTTTATACTGCTATTACTGTCACCATATTCATAAGAAATCCCAGGAAACCACAGTTTTACAATGAGTGTAAGGTAAAAAATGTGCATAGGCCTGAAATCCTTCCTGTTTTTATGTGGCTTCTCCATATCTACTTTGCATTTTACTGTTTTTCTACAAATTTTATGTAAAAGTCTAAATTCAAGACATAAAAGTCAAGCAATCTAAAATTAAACCAATTTCTCTTTTAACGGTTTTATAAGTAAAATAGTACATTTTTCAAGGAAAAGTTATCTACATTGTAATTCTCACTAATGTGTTTAACAGTCTCACCCATAACTAAATTCAGATGTCACTGCTAAGACTGGTTATTCTAGATCACAGTCACTGTGCAAAGGGGTAATTCTAGTACTGCCTTCACCTAATGTTTCAGCAGAAACCTCCTGCACAGGACATGCAACCAGCTGCATTAAATTATGTTTTTTTTCCTTCTTGACTGCAGCATGGCATCAGAGTATACCCTACAAGAAGAGATCCGATTAACCTTATCTTTATCTTAGCTACCACAGTTACAAATGTTATTAGTAGGTATAAAATTATCCTTTTTTTTTTTTTTTAAGACCTAGTTGAAATATATTCTCTTATGATTTTCTGCAGTACTAACTCTATTTGCTGAGACTATTTGGTGTAGAAGAATCTTTTATGAAACACCTGATATTTATTTCTCTTCTATTTACTTCATTTTATGATGTGGGGTTTTTTAATATACTGTGGGACAGACCAGACAACAGTAACTATTATTTTCTTCTTTTTTTTTTTCTGTATGTTTTATATTGTATTGATAAAATTATTCCATTCGCTTTCAATATTTCTCTTTTTCTGACTAAATAATTCAACATTTTGCATGTTTTTATTACATGTAAATTCTGCCATACATCTCAGCCATCTTTGCTGGCCCTAGCTGGCCCTATTCCACTTCCAAATGTGTCTTAATGCCTTTATGTGGAAACCAGTTTAACATAAAAGAGCATAATGATTTCTGAGTGGCTGTTACAGGCCATTCGGTCAATGGTCTGTGAACTCAAGTATCTCTAAGTAAACCAGAAATAGTTAGGTCATAATAGCTGTGATATAAAAAATTGGATCATCTGAATTTTAATAACACTCTAATTATATATTTATTCCTTTCAGTAAAACCTCTTAGAACTTTTATAATTTTGCATGACTTCCTGTTTTGTCTCTGGCAAAGCTGTCAACATCTGCTGGTTCCATGATCTTCAGATAATAAATTTTAAAGTGAGTACTGACTTGGTAAGCCCTAAAGCCTCCTTTCTTCAATGCTGTTTGGAGAGGAGGGTAGCTCAGACCATCTCACAAATGAACAGCAGTACAACTTTAACCAAAGATGTGAGAGAGCCTCCTCAAAAATATGTTTTTGGGTAGATGATATCAGTTGTACCTTGTGTAGCACTTAAAGACCAGCTTTATGGATTCTGTGATCAGATTTTGTGGAAGCATTTACAGGGTTTGTACAGAGAAAGACTTATGTGTCTAAAATAAGAGTTAGGCAATCTGAGGTCCCCTAAATAAAAAATCATGAACTGTCAGGAGCCACCTGGGTCAGTTGCTCCCTGAATTGTGCAGGTTCCTCTAGGCTTGGCTCTATAAATTACTAGAGCTCTTCTGCACACACCTAAGTCTGGGCACTTGACATTCTCTTGCTGAAGAACCAGCTCCAGAAGCCAGGGATGAGTTTGTCCCATTTACAGATGTAGACATGCACACTGAAGGGATGCACAAGGAAGCCTGTGACATATGGCTTAAACATAAATTGGGGGAGAAGAAAAACAAAAAAAACCCCAACACTCTCAGGATGTGTTTAAGCTGATCTATTAAGCTGGTCTAGATGTCTACCTCAGAATGCCATGAATATTTTCTTCTGACCAAAATAATCCTATGTACTAGAGATAGATGTGGCTCACTAGAATTCCTTGACATACATGTTGGCAGCATGCGTCTCAGATAACATAAAGAGCCTGTATTTAGTCTAATTAACTCCACCCTGTGTAATCTTTTGACTGAGGGACCAAAACTGGAAAGAACTTCCAGTCATACCTACCATGCACCGGCAGATATGGACTTCCCACAGAAATTTAGCAGAAGCAATTTCTTTAAAAGCAAGGAAAACGTAATTGTGGTGGTTACTCCCATCTCTCATGTAATGGATTAGTATTTTCTTCATCCAGAATGTATGCTGTATACTCCAAGCACCTGGGAAGTTTCCTCAGTACCAAGCATAGGATAGTATGCAACAGAAAGTGCTGGGAAAAGGAATAGGTAAAAGTGATAAAATAATGCCATTCGGCAAAATGCAAAGACATTTTAAAAGATTCATTGAACTAGATAGGAAAAGTAAAAAAATAACAAGAATAATGAGAAAGCAGAGCCTTAAAGCCTTAAAGCCCAGCCTTAAAGTCCTGGGGTTTGCCCTCAGCTAACAAGAAAGTTAGGGCATTTTATAAATTTATTTTTAAATATGAAAGTAATAAAACAACCCCTAAAGCAGGATATAGAAGATAAAGAGAGTGCCAGTTCCTAAACAGGTGCTCTTAGTAGGCCACCAGGTTATTCTTTTGCCCTGGTCACTGTATGGCAACTTCTGAAGAGGCCTCAGATCCTGCAAGTCATTTCTAGAAAGAAGTGAGATCTCAGATCCTACTCTTGTCCTGGCCTCCAATATTTCCTTTTGGTCAGCAGCTATCTCATAAGGTGGATTGTTGGATTACCCCTCTAATGTTCCTCATGCAGCTGTTTAACACTGTACACAGAGCAGATGGATTCCAAATGCCTTGAAAATACATATTGCAATTGAAAAATCTGGCCCTAAAATGACACCTGACTATGACAAAAATAATTGCATAATTGGTATCACTTGATACTTTTCTGTGCAGGGTTATAAAAGAATTTTTTTTTTTGTTTTCCTGTTAAATACTGAAGCTGGGAAAGTCTCATGTAGATACTCAACAATTTCAACTAGGGTTGAAAAAAAAAGAAAAAAATGAGCTTGGGAAAAAAAATCTTAGAAGAATTCTTTGGCATGATTTGTTTCTGCCCTCCCTAGCTTTTATGTTGTATTGCAGTCTGTGCTAAATGAGAAATATTAATGTGATAAAGTTCTTAATTTAAGTTATATCACTGAAATGAGTTATGAGAATGAGAGAGTCACCTAATGATGCAATGAATCACAGAATCATAGAATCATTAAGGTTAGAAAAGACCTCCAAGATCATCAAGTCCAATCATCAACCCAACACAACCATGCCTACTAAACCATGTCCCGAAGTACCACATCTACGTGATTTTTGAACACCTCCAGGGAAGGTGACTCCACCACCTCTCTGGGCAGCCCGTTCTAATGCTTGACCACTCCTTCAGTAAAGAAATTTTTCCTAATATCTAATCTAAACCTCCCCTGGTGCATCTTGAGGCCATTTCTTATTGTCCTATCACCCATTAATGGAGAAGAGACCAACACCCACCTCACTACAACCTCCTTTCAGGTAGTTGTAGGGGGCAATAAGGTCTCCCCTCAGCCTTCTCTTCTCCAGGCTAAACAACCCCAGTTCCCTCATCCGCTCCTAATAGGACTTCTGCTCTAGACCCTTCACCAGCTTTGTTGCCATTCTTTGGACATGCTCCAGCACCTCAATGTCTGTCTTGTAGTGAGGGGCCCAACCGTGAACACAGTATTTGAGGCATGGCTTCATCAGTGCCAAGTACAGGGGAACAATAACTTCCCTGGTGTCTTGGATGGAGTGAGAGGGAGAGGCAAAAAATTTAGTTTATTGATATAAAACTGTGAGTTAACAAAGTTCAATGGCATTTTATAAGATTTGCTGGCAAGGTACATTTAGTTATTTACTGCATACAGCACAGGGTCAGACAAAACTGTCAGGGAGACCCTCCTGTTGAGTCATGAGGTTCAGAAAGGTCCCCTTGCTTTCTAAACTCTTTCCTTAGAGAGGAGTATAGGTGCAGTTGGATCTAATCTTAGTCCCAGACTTGGTCAATGGTTTATGTCTAAAGGTATATCTGTGCAATCAATCCTTTATGTCACTTAGCTAAGATTTCAAAGTTTAGCACACTATTAGCCACTTAATGAGAATCTGTTGCGGCAAGGAATCCCTCGACCTTGAGGAGTAACCAATACCCCCAGGTCCTTTTCCACTGGGCAGCTTTCCAGACACTCTTCCCCAAGCCTGTAGCGTTGCATGGGGTTGTGACCCAAGTGCAGGACCTGGCACTTAGCCTTGTTGAACCTCATGCAATTGACCTCGGCCCATCAATCCAGCCTGTCCAGAACCTTCTGTAGAGCTTTCCCACCCTCAAGAAGATCAAGACTCCTACCCAACTTGGTGTCATCTACAAACTTCCTGAGAGTGCACTCGATCCTGTCATTCAGATCATTGATAATGATATTAAACAAGACTGGGCCTGAAACTGAGCCCTAGGGAACACCACTTGTGCCCATCCTCTAACTATGTTCAACTCCATTCACTACAACTTTTTGAGCCCAGCCATCCAGACAGCTTTTTACCCAGCAAAGAGTACACCTATCTAAGCCATGAGCAGCCAGTTTCTCCAAGAGAATGCTCTGGGAAATGGTGGCAAAGGCCTTGCTGAAGTCCAGGTAGAGAACATCCACAGCTTTTCCCTCATCCACTGGGTGGGTCACCTGGTCATAGAATGAGATCAGTTTAGTCAAGCAGGATCTGCCTTTCATGTATCCATGCTGGCTGGGCCTGATCCCCTGATTGTCCTGCACATGTGTCGTGGTTTAACCCGGCTGGCAACTAAACACCACGCAGCTGCTCGCTCACTCCCCCCTCCCTCAGTGGGATGGGGGAGAGAATCTGGAAGGAAAAAAAAGTTAGAGCCGTGGGCTGAGATAAAGACAGTTTAATAAGAGAAAATAATAATAATAGTAATAATGAGAATGGTAACAGAATATACAAAACGAACAATGCACAACGCAATTGCTCACCCCAAGCAGCGATCACTGCCCGCAACCGACCGACCGACTAGCCCCCCTGCAAGCAGGACATTATATGGTATGGAATAGTTCTTTGGTCAGTTTGGGTTAGCTGTCCTAGCTGTGCTCCCTCCCAGCTTATTATGCACCTCGCCAAGCAGGAGAAGCTCAAAAAGTCCTTGAGTAGTCTGAGCATTACTTGGCAACAACTAAAAACCTCAGTGTTTTATCAACATTCTTCTAGTACTAAATCAAAAACACAGCACTATGCTAGCTACTATGAAGAAAATTGACTCTATCCCAGCCGAAACCAGGACAACATGCCTGGTGAGAGCATTCAGGATGAACCACTCCATAATCTTCACCAATACCAAGGACAGGCTGACAGGCCTGTAGTCTCCTGGATCCTCCTTCTGGACCTTCTTGAAGATAGGCGTCACATTGGCAAGCCTCCAGTCATCTGGGACCTCCCCTGTTAACCAGGACAGCTGATAAATGATGGAGAGTGGTTTGGCAAGCTTCTCCACCAGCTCCCTCAGTACTCTCAGGTGGATCCCACCCAGCCCCACTTGTGGATGTCCGGGTGGCATAGCAGGTCATTAACTTCTTCCTCCTGGATTATGGGGTGTTTATTCTGCTTTCCTTCCCTCTCTTCCAGCTCAGGGGGGCTGAATACCCTGGGGATAACTAGTCTGACTATTAAAGACTAAGGCAAAGAAGGCATTAAGTATGGCAGCCTTTTCCTCATCCTTGGTGGCATTTTTACTCCCTGCATCCAATAAAGGATGAAGATTGTCCTTAGCTCTCCTTTTGTTGTTAATGTATTTGTAAAAACATTTTTTATTATCACTTACAACAGTTCAATCTGGGCTTTTGCTTTTCTAATTTTCACTCTGCATGACCTAAAGACATCCCTGTCCTCTTCTTGAGTTGTCGGCCCCTTCTTCCAAAACTAGTAAACTCTCCTTTTCTTCCTGAGTCCTAGCAAAAGCTCCCTGTTCAGCCAGGCTGGTTGTCTTCCCCACCAGTTCATCTTATGGCACATGGAGACAGACTGCTCCTGCGCCTTTAAGAGTTCTTTCTTGAAGAATACCCAGCCTTCCTGGACTCCTTTGCCCTTCAGGACTGTCTCCCAAGGGACTCTACCAACTAGTGTCCTGAACAGGCCAAAGTCTGTTCTCAGGAAGTCCATGGTAGTGGTTTTTCTGACCCCCCTCCTTACTTCACCAAGAATTGAGAAGTCTATCATTTCATGGTCGCTATGCCAAAGACAGTCTTCAACCACCACCTCTCCCACCAGGTGTTAGTGAACAGGAGATCAAGCAAGGCACCTCCCCTGGTAGGCTCGCTTACCAGCTGTGTCAGGAAGTTATCTTCCACACACTCCAGGAACCTCCTAGACAGTTTCTTCTCTGCTGTGTTGTATTTCCAGCAAACATCCCATAAGTTGAAGTCCTCCACAAGAGCAAGTGCTAGTGATTGAGAGACTTCTGTCAGCCCCTTGTAGAATGCTTCATCTACCTCTTCACCCTGGTTGGGTTGTCTAAAACAGACTCCCAGCAGGATATCTGCCTTGTTGACCTTCTCCCTCATCCTTACCCATAAGCACTGGGCCTTATCATCACAATCGTTGAGCTCTATACAGTCAAAACACTCCCTAACATAGAGAGCCACCCCACTGCCTCTCCTTCCTTGCCTATCCCTTCTGAAGATCTTATAGCCATCCACTGTAGCACTCCAGTCATGAGAGTTATCCCACTGTGTTTCTGTGATGGCAGCTAAGTCATAGCTATCCTGCTGCACAATGGCTTCCAGCTCCTGTTTGTTGCCCGTGCTGCGTGCATTGGTGTAGATGCACTTGAGCTGGGATATTGATTTCATCCCCAATGTTGGTATGCCACCCCTAGACTCCTAGTGAGCCCAGTTATATCCCCTTCCCCCTTCAAACCTATTTTAAAGCCCTCTCAGTGAGCTCTGCCAAATCATGAACAAGAATCCTTTTCCCCCTTTGAGACAGCTGAACTTCATCTGTCTCCAGCAGGCCCAGTGTTGTGTAAATCTCCCAATGATCAAAAACCCCAAATTCCACCGATGGCACCAGACTCTGAGCTGCATGTTAATATTGCTAGTTAGACTGACTTACATTGTGAGAGATTAAAAAGAAAAAAATAAATATATTATGTCTATAGAAAGAATTGCTACTAATTCGTAAGAGGTGGAACCCCCAAGGTGAAGACAGTTATAGGGCTGATTTTCCACATCTTCCTTGAAGACAACATCCCAAGAAACCCCATTCTGCCATTTCCCAGACTTTGCCAAATGCTTTTTCTCTGCTCTTCTTGGGAACCATACTTATACTTGACGGGACATGTTTGGCTGTCACAGTCTATTTTGGGTTCTCCATGTACTCCATAATCTTTCCCAAAATAAGTATGCCACATTACTCCTTGGGAAGATGCATCCTCTCTTTTCAGAGAGTTTCATCTGACCCAGAGTGTCACAGCCCGAGAGGATGTATATTTCTGTTAGTACATTAAAGCTGTGTTTGACTGTTCTCTGGAAACAAGGATAACTGCCTTGGAAATGCTTGAGTCTGAACTGCTAAGCTCTTGCTTTCTGAAATGGGGTGACTGGTCAAACTGCTTATTGAGAATAACCCCAGGTCTCTGCTAACTTCCAGACATGGACCTAGTGTAAACGTCCCAGGCTACAGCATTCAAGGGACCGCATTCTCAGTTTCAATGGAAGAGATGATTGAATTCCAGAGCAGGGGAAAGTTTGGTGGATTCTTTTAATTCATTAGTATAGACACATTTGCTGCTGTTTCTCCCTACTGCTTAGCTCAATACTTTGTGAAAAACTGTCAGACACAGTTAGCTTTAAAAAGCCATATAAAAGAAATAATGATCTTTCTTAAGGCACGAAAATTTTTCATGGTGCCATGGAGGCTGGGAGACTGCAAAAGGGGAACCTCTTTAGGGAGTTGTACATTAAAGACTGTTGTCCAGTTTGAAATGTGAGTGAACTACTTTATTTGTGCAAATTTCTAGTGAACTAAGAGTTCTGGGAGCCTTTGTTAAACTTAGAAACATGAGGCCTGTAGCTACTACTTTTGAACTAAATTCTAATACATACTCTTTTCTTCTTCTCATTGTAAAGATAAGAGCGGAAAGGAGGAATTAGATGTACTTTTCTTCTTTTTGGAGTATCTGGTGTCACTGGAGCTAACTTCTCAGTAAAATTCCTGGTATGTGAAGGCAAAAAATTAACATACAACATCCCACACAATGCAGTGACTCACCCCCTTTGCACCTCTCTGCTTCATCTTGAACATCCACTCCAGACACGCTAGAAAAGTGCTCTCAGTTTTCATACATATGAAATCATCAATAAGGTTTTTATTTGCACTGGGTTTGGTTTGCTTTTTTGTTTGCTTGTTTGTTTTCTCCCTCAGAATGGAGTGGAGGGTAATTAGTCTGTCAGGATTAGGATCCTTGATTTCAGAAGAATTATGACTTGGTGACTGGAAAGGGGGCAGCCAGACTTAAACAAATTAGACTCATACAAAAGGTGCAGAAAAGGAAAAAAAAAAATCCTTAAAACCTCTTACAATATCCTTAAAAACTCAGCCCATCCAAAATCCAAAGAAATGGGGATAACATGAACACAAACACGCTGCTGACTTACAAGTGATTTGTGCTTAAACTCTTTGTTTTTTCTATAGATGGGTTTGAAAATGCTGGAACTTCCAGATCATAAACCTAGTACTGGTAGACATAGGATAAAAATACTCTTAAATATGGCATAGTGACAAAAACCTATTTTAACAGGTATGTGTAGTTCTGAGTTTCAATGACCTTCACGTGTTCTAAATGAACCTCTAGCATTCATAATAGCAAGCTCTTAATAATAATCGCCCTATTAACCATTCAGGTTCTTATACCTTGGGAGATCTTAAGTTCGGACATTTAAATTATGTCTAAATGATTTTCTCACAATCATTAAGCAATATTTCCTGCATTTCCTGTTGAAGGAGTATACAGTACCACCTTGAACTACCCTCCATTCCTGTACATTTAATGAATATTTCTAATCCATTGTTAACATTTGAACTTGAGTGTGATTTAGATTTCCTGGCATAATATAAGCCATGCTATTGTAAATAAATAACTGCTTTAACTTCACTAGTGCACAAAGTTAAATGTCAGAAAACCATATTTGCATTTATACACAGAATAATTGCATGCTGATCAGAACAGTGTAATTAGGGATACTAATGTAAAATGTTAACCAAGAGCCCATGTGTTTGCAGAAAAAAAATAAATCAATTGGAGCAAACAATAAAAAAAACCCTGAATGTTTATTTTATATTGTATAAGGTGAAGAACTGGAAAAAATTACAAAACAGTGGTAATGCATTCCAACTAGTTATTCAAATTAATTCTTACCCATTAAAAATGTCCTGTGTTGTCTTTAATAAATTGGGGGGTTTTTTTGAGATCTCTTAACAACACATGAAGAGCTGCAGATCTTGACTGACTTAATGTATTTAAATTTCTGTTATGGAGAACTGGATTTGAAGTGCTTGGGATTACAATCGAAATGAATTTGATGGTTCAGCTCAGCCTCTAATGGATTACAGTATGAATGTCATCAACTTCATATTACAGTAAAAAGTGTGATCTCCTTCCAAATTTAGAAGTCTGGAACTGAACAGAGTGGCTGAAGTCCATCTTTTGATCCCAGAAAGAATATAGAGAGGGAATTAATACCTGTCTTCATTCAGAAGAGTCTGTTTGCTGAGCACCTGCTTTCTTGACATGGGCAGACATTAACTGAAATATGAAGAAACATTTAAAAGTAACAAATTAGCCACAAGATCTAAATCATAATTTTACAATGTTGGAATGAAATGTTGATATGCAAGGTGATAGAAAAATTTTTTCTGCTGTTGGTTGTCTCTTTCTCTTTTTATTTTCAGATGCTTTTGGAATTCCTCATCTGTAGGTAGAATTGTGTGAAGTATGGGTGAAACTGCAGCTGAAAAAATAAAATGAAACTTTGAGACAGTTACGTATACCTGCTTTAAGAAGCAGGTTGACTTCAGCAGTGTCTATGTTTTCCCTTCGTAACATATCTTCTCTATCTGTAAGTATGACATTTTCTGGCAGGATTTTTTGTGGAAATAGATAATACTTAGCTAATAGAAGAGAATAATAATGTAAAGTGAGTTCACTAACATAATTTACATTTCCAATCAGGCAAAAACAGCAGTGTCAACATAACCTCAATTCAATATGTTTCCTGTTTCGAATTTCAAGTACTCAACAAATGGCTCACAAGTGTTCTTAGAAACTCTATGTCACATCACTACCTAAAGATATGTGGAGAAAATTAGGTATAGCTCTTAATTAACTCATAAACATAAAACAGAAGTAAAGCTCTTCTAATACAATTATTTGATAGGAATTTTGACCTCAGCTTTACCCTTGATAAACTGGACTTTTCTGTTTTGCCATGATACCTGTAGTACACCAGTTTCTGTGTTTTGAACAGTATCATGCTGACCAAACCATGAGATTAACCTACATATTCAGTGACTCAGCTATAGGTTCTTTTTAGCTGTTTGCTTTTGCATCAAAATAGACAGTGTGGTAACAGGAATCCTGGGTAGCTCAGTTTTATATATTTTTATTTTAAACACTTGTTTTCATTTTAACCTGGGACTCGAGTAAAAAACTGTAGATGAAAATCTGCGTGCGCTGAAGTTGAAGAAAATGTTGCATCAACCCTCACACTGTGAAACTGCAGAACGATGTATAGCTCGAGATGTGACTCAGGCTCCTTAAGCAAATCCACCGTGAAAGGTCAAAATCACTTATGGGGGTTAAGCACAAATAAAATGTCATTTTACTACTCTTTCTAATCCTCAGAAGATTCAGAAGATGTTTTAGGTTTTCTCTGATCTGATTCAAATATGTAAATGGAATAAGGTAAGAGTAGAAATTGCAGAATCACAGGGGATTGTATTCCCAGTATCTGCTGATGAACTAGGAACTAGGCATGCTAAAGATCAGCCTCATTAGACATATTTATAAATCCAAACGAGGGCACTTGTTTAATAAATATATATATATTGAAAAGAAGAGAGTAATAAAATGTTGTTATTCCTGCTTTCACAAAAAAAGGCAGTGAACTCATGCAGGAGCTTGAAAATTTGTTGGTGATGAAAACTCTTGAATGGCTGATTTTGTGGCAGAAGAAAAGAGGAAATGGTTTCCTTCCTTGCAGGGGCAGTGTTCATACCTGGGTTTGAGTTGAAGGATTTTGCATTTTGCTTCTTCAATGCAGAATAAATTGAACTCTAGGAGACTGTTGGAATAAGTGCCCCTAAGACTATTGTAGCCCTAGCTACAGCTGTAGCCAAGTTTGAACCTTGGACACCTGAAGCTACCATTTCTCAAGAGGCAATAGTTTACTAAAGACTGGTGGTAGAGATAAAGGCATGCCTTCCAGATGGAGTAGCACAAAGGTGATGGTCTGTGTTTCTATAGACTGAGCTGTAGCTTCCTGCAGAGGTCTGAGACCTTTTCAGTTACACTATTTCCAAACACTATGACTTCAAAGAGTCATAGACTGATGAAAAATTCTGAGGGGGGGTATTCCAGAAAAGAGAGCAGAGCTGTGATGAGCCACAGGTACATTTGTTCTTTATACACACATCCTGACAGATATGGAAAATGAGATAAAGAGCTACAGCCCAAGAAAGTGGCCAGGGAGATTATTGCCACACTACTTAAATGCATGACCTGCTTTCTTTTACTCTTAGGAAAGTTTTCTGTTTCACACATGAATTCAGTATGAATTCCTTCACATGAAAGGAAGTGTTTAATTTCCCCAGGTTTCTGAATGGATGTTTTTAGGTGGTAGAGTTATCTCCATATTAAAGGCCTTGTATTTGTAGTCAGTCCCAGGCGCCACCAACTACGATGTCATCAGCTCTTCTGTACAGCCAGATACGGTTGGTCTTAATGTCAATCTCTTAATCAGAATACATTCCAAAGTGAACTTTCACGGCTTCAACTCATGAGTTTAGGTCAAGCATCAGAATGACCAATTTCCATTCAACAGCAGCAACAAGTAAGCCTGTTTATATAGGCTGCATGTTGATATTCAATATTCCTCAGTATACCCACAACTTCCTAGCAAGAAAGTCTGCACTAGATCAGTTAATAAATGAACCTAGAGCATATCTTCACTAACAATATACAGAAAAAGATAACACATTGTCAGCTAAACCTTGCGTTTACAGGAAAGCGATAGAAAGACATTATCTGTTTCACAGAATCACAGAATTGCAAGGGTTGGAAGGGACCTCGGGAGATCATCTAGTCCAACCCCCCTGCTAAAGCAGGCTCTCCTAGAGCATGCTAGACAGGACTTCGTCCAGGCAGGCTTTGAATATCTCCAGAGAAGGAGACTCCACAACCCCCCTGGGCAGCCCGTTCCAGTGCTCAGTCACCCTTAGAGTAAAGAAGTTCTTCCTCATATTCAACTGAAACCTCTTATGTTTCAGTTTGCACCCGTTGCCCCTAGTCCTGTCACTGGACACCACTGTAAACAGGCTCCTTCCGTCCTCTTGACTTCCGCCCTTAAGATATTTGTAGGTGTTGATCAGATCCCCTCTCAGTCTCCTCTTCTTCAGGCTGAACAAGCCCAACTCTCGCAGCCTTTCCTCATAGGGGAGATGCTCCAGTCCCTTTATCATCCTCGTTGCCCTCCTCTGGACTCTCTCTAGGAGTTCCTCGTCTTTCTTGAACTGGGGAGCCCAGAACTGGACACAGTACTCCAGGTGGGGTCTCACCAGGGCAGAGTAGAGGGGGAGGATAACCTCCCTCGACCTGCTGGCCACACTCCTCCTAATACACCCCAGGATGCCATTGGCCTTCTTGGCAACAAGGGCACACTGCTGGCTCATGGTCAGCTTGTCGTCTACCATGACTCCCAGGTCCCTCTCGGCAGAGCTGCTTTCTAGCAGGTCAGCCCCCAGCCTGTACTGGTTCATGGCGTTCGACCTCCCCAGGTGCAGCACTCGGCACTTGCCCTTGTTGAATTTCATCAGGTTCCTCTCCGCCCAACTCTCCAGCCTGTCCAGGTCCCGCTGAATGGCAGCACAGCCTTCCGGCGTATCAGCCACTCCTCCCAGTTTAGTGTCATCAGCGAACTTGCTGAGGGTACACTCTGTCCCCTCGTCCAGGTCATTGATGAACATGTTGAACAACGCTGGGCCAAGTACCGAGCCCTGGGGAACTCCACTAACTACCGGCCTCCAGCTGGACTCTGCCCCGCCGATCAGAACCCCCTGAGCCCTTTCATTCAACCAGTTCTCAATCCACCTCACTGTCCACTCACCCAACCCATACTTCCTGAGCTTCCCTATGAGGATGTTATGGGAGACAGTGTCAAAAGCCTTGCTGAAGTCGAGGTATACAACATCCACTGCTCTCCCCTCGTCAGCCCAGCCGGTCATGCCATCATAAAAGGCTATCAGATTGGTCAGGCATGATTTCCCCTTGGTGAATCCGTGCTGGGTACTCCTGATGATCTTTTTTCCATCCACTTGCTTAGAGAAGACACTCAGAATGAGTTGCTCCATCACCTTTCCAGGGACAGAGGTGAGACTAATCGGCCTGTTTCGACCCTCTGAGGATGGTATTCTGTGGAAGGCCTTAGGCTCAGATGACGCGCTTGTGCTTGCCATAGACTTTTATATGCTGGAATGAGAAAGCCACCGCAGCCTATCAGGCAGGAAACAAGAATACATTGACATGAATTTCAAGAACAGGTTTGAATGACATGAAAACCTTTTAGTGTTTCTGCAACCCCAAGAACTAAATTCAGATCTCTCCTTCCTTGCTCCTTCCTAATGTGCATTTCCAAAATCATAGACCATTTTCCTGTTGTATAGCAGATCCAGGGTTGTGTCTGCTCTCACAACACATTAACCTCTGACTCAAGGATGTGTTTTTAGCATCAAAGATGAACTACCTGACCATGATGCAGTCAAGTGTTCTTGTGGAGAGTAGGTAAGATAAAGAAAAAACACTCTTGTTCTGAATCAGTTTCCACAAAAACATTTTCTGACAAACAAGCTATTTTTAAATTGATGTGGTTTTTTCCTTCATGTAGCTCCACTACTATGGACCATATTATACATTTTTGCTTCCAACCTGTGTTTCTATGTGCCATCTCCACATCATTCACAGACTTCTGGTGAAAGCAGCCAAATCTTTCTAAGATCTGTAATTCAGATCTTCCATGCAAGTAAAAAATACACCTTTACACACACATCAATGCAAAATACAAGCAAAAGGCAACAGAAGAAGACTGCCTAACAAATTCAGTGGTGTGAAATACTGGTTCCTGAACCTATAATTGCCACACATTTAAATTATACTTATTTATAACAGTGATGACCACACAAATATGGATAATGTAAATTCAAATTTTCATCTCATTTGTTATTGTAATAGGACAATTTGTACTAATTTTGTGCATGAAGATATTCCAAATAGTCTGTTATTCACTTTTAGTGTCATTGGACACTAGCTTTTCAGTAAAGAGCTGTTGACTTATTGTAAAATTAACCTTTGCCTAGCATCACTAGTTAAAGGAACAAAAATAATGGCCTGTTGAACCTTGAGATTTTGTAAAAAACCTTCATACGGTAGTTGGATTCAGAGCATTTTCAGAGGCAAATCTCTATACTATGAAGAAGATATATTTAAATGAAGAAAAAAAAAAAAGCATTAGTTTTGATAAGCCTTCAAGGGAGTTCACTTCAGAATAAACCCATACACAACTATACCTATTACCTGCCTAAAGTTCTTCCGGCTCTCAAAAGCCTGATGCATGGTAATTTTTCTGTGTTGTATGCCACACAGTAAAATGTGCATTCTTCTTAACACATAATTAGTTCTCTTGGGGCTTACAGAAATTGCAGTTCTTATACACCTGTGGTTAGCACAAAGTAAATTTGAGAATTGAAAGCCTTAGGATTATGTCAATCTCTACAAACTGCCCACCTGTGATAAGTGTAGACTTGCCCTTTGAATATTTTACTGAGCTATTAAATAAATAAATTAATAAATCATCCTGCTCTGGAACTTCGGTTCGAAAGACGTATTAATCATATGTTCAAAGATAAAACATACAAGCCATTGCAAAGCATTTTATAGAAATATCTTCATGTTTCAGACATTAGTGCTGAGTTTGGAGCTGGAAACTGGGGAACTGGGAAGTCTGACCTCTTGGGAGGTTCACACAAAGATAAATGATAAGAATGTTCTTATGCTCATCTATTCACCCTTGAAGAAGAAGGCTTCTGTATGTTTCCCTAGTTTGTAGGTATGAGATACTAAACTAATTACAGAGTCCATATCAGAAGATTGGAGATTGGAGGCAGCCTGGGCTGCAGTGATCATGCACTGGTAGAGCTCACGCGCCTGAGGGAAATGGGAATAACAAAGAGTATAGTCGGGACCCTGAGACAAGAGATGCTGGTCAAACTAAGGAGGAAGAGGGAACTGCACAGGCAGTGGAAGCAGGGACAGGCATCCTGGGAAGAATGTAGGGACGTGGTCTCGTTGTGTAGGAATGGGGTCAGGAAGGCCAAGGCACAGCTGGAGCTAAACTTGGCTAGGGATGAAAAGAACAATAAGAAGGGTTTCTACAGGTATATCAGCCAGAAAAGGATGGTTAAAGAAAGCATACCTCCGCTGATGAGCGAGACTGGCAAACTAGTAACAGCACATGAGGAGAAGGCTGAGGTACTCAACAACTTTTTTGCCTCAGTCTTCACTGGCAACCTCTCTCCTCACCCCTCCCGAGTTGATGGATGGCATGAGGGGGAACAGGAGGGCAAAACCCCTCCTGCTGTAGGAGAAGATCAGGTTCGTGACCACCTGAGGAACCTGAACACACATACGTCCATGGGACCTGATGAGATGCATCCCAGAGTCCTGAGGGAATTGGCCGATGTAGTCGCCAAGCCACTCTCCATGATATTTGAAAAGTCATGGCAGTCAGGTGAAGTCCCTGGTGACTGGAAGAAGGGAAACATTGTGCCCATTTTCAAAAAGGGTAGAAAGGAAGACCCAGGGAACTATGGACCTGTCAGCCTCACCTCTGTGCCTGGGAAGATCATGGAACAGATCCTCCTAGAAGCTATGCGAAAGCACATGGAGGCCAGGGAGGTAATTCGAGATAGCCAGCATGGCTTCACCAAGGGCAAGTCCTACCTGACGAACCTAGTGACTTTCTATGATGGTGTGACAACAACAGTGGACAAAGGAAAACCACTGGATGTCATCTACCTGGAATTCTGCAAAGCTTTTGACACGGTCCCCCACAACATCCTTCTCTCTGAACTGGAGAGCTAAAGATTTGATGGGTGGACTGTTCGGTGGATAAGGAATTGGTTGCATCCAGAGGGTAGTGGTCAATGACTTGATGTCCGGATGGAGACCGGTGACGAGTGGTGTCCCTCAGGGGTCTGTACTGGGACCGGTGCTGTTTAACATCTTCATCAATGACTTAGACAGTGAGATCGAGTGCACCCTCAGCAAGTTTACGGATGACACCAAACTGAGTGGTGCAGTTGACACACCAGAAGGACGGGATGTCATCCAGAGAGACCTGGAGAGGCTGGAGAGGTGGGCCTGTGTGAACCTCATGAGGTTCAACAAGGCCAAGGGCAAGGTCATGCAACTGAGTTGGGGTAACCCCCAGTATCAATACAGGCTGGGGGGAGAAAGGATCGAGAGCAGCCCTGCTGAGAGGGACTTGGGGGTGCTGGTGGATAAAAAGCTGGACATGAGCCGGCAATGTGCGCTGGCAGCCCAGAAGGCCAACCGTACTCTGGGCTGCATCAGGAGAAGCGTGGCCAGCAGGTCGAGGGAGGTGATTCTGCCCCTCTAGTCTGCTCTGGTGAGACCTCACCTGGAGTACTGCGTCCAGCTCTGGAGCCCTCAGCACAAGAAGGACATGGAACTGTTGGAGCGGGTCCAGAGGAGGGCTACAAAAATGATCGAAGGGCTGGAGCACCTCTCCTATGAGGACAGGCTGAGAGAGTTGGGGCTGTTCAGCCTGGAGAAAAGAAGGCTGTGGGGAGACCTGATTACGGCCTTTCAGTACTTAAAGGGGGCCTATAGGAAAGATGGGGAAAATCTTTTTAGTAGGGCCAGCTGTGTTAGGACAAGGGGCAATGGTTTTAAACTAAAACAGGGTAGGTTTAGAGTAGATATAATGAAGAAATTCTTTACAATGAGGGTGGTAAACCACTGGAACAGGTTGCCCAGAGAGGTAGTGGAGGCCCCATCCCTGGAAACATTCAAGGCCAGGTTGGATGGGGCTCTTAGCAACCTGATCTAGTTAATGGTGTCCCTACTCACTGCAGGGGGTTGGACTAGATGACCTCTAGTGGTCCCTTCCAACCCAAAACATTCTATGATTCTATTATTGGTGAAAGTTGTTTCTTAATGGAACTGTAATTATATAAAAAAATTAAGAACAGTAATGCTTCATTGGATAAACTAAACTTACTGTATGCAGCGCATTTAATAATTTCATGGGGATCTTGTAATCACTGCTCAGTAAAGCCAGAAAACATGAAACAGTGTCAAAACCATTAAAACAGAGTAAGAGTAATTAATTAAAAGATGCTGTTAGTTTCAAGGCTTATTCTCCAGGTTGGATGACTTTGTTGTTCTATCTCAGTGAGTAACAGTTTTGGGCTAGATCTAACAATTGAATGCAAAATTTCTTGACTAAATGTCTCTGGGTTCAGTGGCATCACAAGAGGCTGTAGGAGCCTTCTTTTCCAGATGACTGTTTCAAAACAGACCTCAGAGAACAGTGAATTCCTTTGGTCTACATGAAACAAGCTTGGTGATATATGGCTGTTGACTCATGAAAAGAAACATTACAGCAATTGCTATTTGACATATCTTTTGGAAATCTCAGCCAAGTAATCTAGGATAGCTGCACTCAAATGTTCTACTGTTATCTTTATGGTAAGCTTAATTTTATCTAATTTTTGAGTGCTGTGGTTTTACCTGAATAAAGAGAGGACATCACAGGGCAGTAAATTGTCACTTTATTAAGCACTTTATTTTCTTTTGAAAATCTACATTTCTTATACACATTCTTAAAATCTATTAACCAATAATTCAAAATACACTTCTATGGATATATCTTGCTCATTTTATGTTATTGTTATGTGAAACTGTGGCATACTGGGGTATCTGCCCTTTGCTCCTCATGTGTTAGAGTACTGGGACCAATCCATTAGATATAAAAAGATCAGATATGCTAGAGCATATGTGTAGGAAGGATCTTTATTGTTCACTCTGCTACCACAAAATTCAGTCTTTTGAAAAAATAAGAGGAAATGCCTGTTTGTCAGCTGTTAGCACCTTTTTCTTTTAAGACAAGAAATCATGTAGGAAAAGCAAAGGGGAGAGGATAGAAAGTAGAATTTTATTGGAAATTGACTGCTTTGTGTTTCCTGGAATACCTAAAGAAATATATAAAGCAGTAGTAGGTATTTGAAAAGCTCCTGTGCTGTACTGCAGTGAGCAGATGATTTGTTGCAGTGTGGCTAGTAGACTTATGTTTGCCCATCTTTTGGACTCTCACCTAGAAATATATTACATTCCATGACTTCTTTGCCCACTTGGTCCCATTACACTTCAGGTTTGTTTTCTGGAGGGAAGAAAAGGTGTGCATCTGTGTGTGTCCCTGTTTGTGCATGTAGGTAGTCCATCCTTCTCAAATTGAACTGGAAAGGCTGTTTGTATGCAATGGAGTTAGCTTTGGAGTACTTAAATAAGACCTGAAATTCCCTTGCTTTTATAGACATGCTTGAAAGTTCTGTTGTTTCCATATTTAAAGTGAAAAACCTAGTGACTGCATAAGTGATGGAATTTAAAAACTATCTGTGCCTGGATGGTGTGTGCATCTGTGTGAAGGCTGTTTACTGCATAGATAAGAAAGTGAGTTAAAGGTCTTAGTGGAATTACATGATTAAGAGATGATGGAACTGTTGGAGTAAATCCAAGGTAAAATTATTTGGCTTCCCCTAAATTGATTTGGAAATTAGTAAATGAAACAAAAAAAAAATTTAGAAACAGAAGCAAAATAGTATTTTTAAATAACAAATAAAGAAAGGAAGGGGCAAGAAAACAGAATATAATGTGGCTGAGTGGTAAGAGCAGAAATGTATAAAACAGAGGACTGAAAGAGTAAACATAAAGCAATCTGTCTGTGAGTGGGGAGGAGAAGGAAAGAAAAGGTAGAAATACAAGTACCTATACAAGGACTAAGCACTGATTTCTACTGGGAGTTGAAAGGATGTTTCTAAATGTCTTTTGAAATAGATGAGAGTTTTACTTCTTATTTACCTGAAGGAAGTGCTATTTTAGATCTTTTCACTCATTATAGTGGATTTTGAATCAGATTATGAGTCAATGTGTTTTAGTCTAGATATCTGCCCAGTATACTCTATGATTCTCTAAAGCACATTCTGAAAGTGTCTTCTACTAAATTTTCCACTTCATTTCATCATTAACATATGTTTGAATGGCTTGGACACAATTTATCAGTCCTAATGTAGGCACATAAAAATTACACACCTAAATCTGAGCTAGCCCCCCAGATTTCCTTTATAATTTATTAAGAAAAATCTGCACATGAAGATGACAATTCTTTTCATCTCGAGATATGGATTTAAAATATGCTAGATGTATTGTTCTCCAGAGTTGCGTGTTTCTTCCCATTAACTGTAAGAGACTGGAGTTACCAACTGAAACTTTTGTGTGAAGCTCAATCAGATAAACCTATCCTCTTTTGCTTCATTATAAGTAGTTCCTTTCTTTAACTAAACTTGTTCTTGCTTTTCAGGAATAAGGCTGATTTAGAGCCTCACTTTTTTTTTTTTTACATTTAATTTCACCTGTTTTCTTCCCATTTGTTATCTTTTAGGTATCTTCTTCTAAATATTTTTCATTTTGAGTTTCTACTTATTTCTTACTCTTGTGCCATAAAATAATTTACATTGGGAGAGAAGTTTCAAAGAATAGTCATAGCATTTAAGCCTCAGAGGTGCAGTGAAGGCAAAATAAACCAGAAGTCTAATAAAAAAAAAAAACAAAACAACAAAAAAGAGAGAGAGGATGTAAGATCTTAAATTAAAATCCCTGAAGAATAATGCTAATTTAACACACAAAATTCCAATACAAGCTTCATAAGAAATAAGTATTCTTTTCTAAACCTTGCTCCAAGGCAAACAGCTTTAAAACTGACAGCTATTAGCTATGGGTCTGCTGTGGGTATATTGAGCTGGTATCTCAAGTTAAGCATCCCCCTTTATGGAATATCTGGATGATGCTAAGATCCAATGTGTGGGCTGAAACAACCACTATCTAATACAAGTTTCTAAGCTCTTACACTCCCATAAGAAAGTCCCAAACTCTGCCTTTTCACTAGAGACCATTTATTTTATTTTTAATACACTCCTACTCCCATACCTCCTTTCTCCTTTTAATAGAATATGTTCAACAGATCCTTCCATTTAATAGAAAATGTAGTTTTATGGGCAGTAGTGCATGTATCAGCTTTCCTGGCTCCAAAGATTTTATAATCCACCTATTTCTCAAGAAGATCTCACCAATGTCCACCTCCAGTGTTCCTTCACCTGGGAGTAATAAAGGAGGAAACAACCATTCAACTATGTTATGCTTTCTATGAATGTGTTCTACTTTCCTATTTTTCAATAATCTCAGTGAGGAATTGAAAAAACATTACAACAACTGCACACTGCTGACTTATTTCCTTACTTTTTTGCAATAGCTTGCTCATTTTACATTTTTATTTAATGAGATGATGAGTACCCAGTGCAAGAGTATGTTATATGTCATTGTTGTGCTTGTTGAATAGGGAATTTTCTGAACTCTCAGCTGTGAAGGCCAGCACTCTAATTTAAGTTTGAGACACTCATGTTTTCCATTCTATTAGTCTCTAAACTTTTGGCCATAAATTTAAGTGGAAGCACAACTGGAGTTTATAGCTCTCGAGATAAAACTCTCACACTGTTAAATTTCTTAGGTAAAGAACTATTTTCTGCTGCTGGGGGTGTGAAAATCAGGCAAGGCTGTTGCAAGGTGTTTGTCATTCTACAGAGATGAGAAATTACTGATCTGGCCTTCATATGACAGTGGAAATGGCACACACCGGTTCCTATTCCTTTGATTCTGCAGTCCCAAGCCTCAGCCTGTGTTACTCGTGCTAGTCTTGTGTTTCATACCTGAAGGACTTCAGAAATCACCAGCTGTACAGTAAGTCACCCTCTGCACACATGGAGAGATGCATCATATGAAACTTCCTTGTACAAGACCAATCGGCAGAAGAGGTATTCATGTCACCTGAGTTTAGCCCCATAACATCTGAAAGGTCCATCCTGTTTCCATTCCCTAAAAAGGAATCTCAAAAATCAGCTCTAAAAGAGACTAAGACAGATAATGTGACCATCCTTCCTTTTCCCCCTGGTTGTGTTCAACCTGGTAGACATCTGTGGATTTTTCTCTGGTTTTCTCTCAGTAACTATTGCTTTCTTATTCCTAGGCAGACTTCCAGATGCTTTGTGCTACACTCTCTGATCATTATACTGTCCACAATTGCATCAGCTACAGTTAATTAATCTGTTATGCAGTGTACATGAAAGGGAGGGAAGGAACACAGCTAACAATACAGTATTTACTAACTAGCAACAGAAAGTATAGGCCTGTGTACAGGTCAACATCAGTCCATCTGTCCATTTTTTCCCAAAATTTCTACTACTTATCATCTTCTACTTGATAACACAATCTTCTACCACGTTTTCTTTTAAGTTCAGGCATAAAGGTGAAACAAACTATGAGGCCAAATGAGGCAAGGAGTTGATTTAACTTTCAATGTGCTTTCCCCTTTTGCAAAAAAATGCCCCAAACTCATTTTACTTATGCTAGTTGAAGGTATTTTTGGCACATATATAAATCTCCTTTGCACAGAAAGAAAATGTGACAAAAGGGCAAAAAGTAAAAGGCAATGCTGAGACAGTTCTGCTGAAGCTTAGTTTGGGATACAGGAACAAGGGCTGTGTTCACAATTTCAAAGGGAGAAGTGTACACCTGTTTTAGGGAAATACTAACTTGCAGCTTCATTGTACTTCATTTCAATGGAATCCTGCTGGTCTGATTAAAAGGTGCTGTTCCACAGCCACATTATCTCATTCGCTTTGAAGGGGAAAGCAGCAGACTTGATCAAAACATGCCTCCCCATGGCTGTGTTCTCAGAGCCACTCTCACAGCAGACGCAGATGACGTGAATGAGAATTGCTCTCTGCTAGAATTGTTAAATGAGTATCCGATAGCGAAAATGCTTCTCGCCTCTTCTTTGTTCTCCAGTCTTATGGAAGAACCAGTGGTCCTGACAACTATCAGTGATGTCCTTCCACTCTCCCTTCTCTCCGTTGGGTTTCTATGAAAATTCTGTCTGTGTGGGGCATAATATTTCGTTAGACTTTCTTGCTGCCTCCCAGAAGTGAGTAGTATGGTTGATTATAAAAAGTTTGTTGAATAGACCGGAAAAAAATTTGCAGTTTTTCTTCATTTTCATGAATAGAGATGGCAAATTCATTTTGTTGCTATTAACAGATCATGTTTTACTTTAACTTTTCATTATTTAAACCCTGGCTTATGTCTAAAAGTGGTTTTGAATTATGCCAAAATTCTTAATTTAAGGATGAACAATGAGTTAACTGATATTTAACTATTGTCTATTAGAAATTTTGAGCCACCTAAGAAAATATGTCCATATCTTGCTGCACTGGAGTTCAGATTTAGAATACCTAAATGCCACACATACTTTAAGTGCCAAGTACCACAAGAACAGAAACTTCTGTCTTTAATCATCTTATGGCAAACAGGCTACTCCGACATAGGTATATGGCAGAAGTCCTAGTCCAAAGATCTAATAACAAAGATATTGGCTGCTGTAAGTAAGCATGTCTGACAAAGTCACAACACTTTTCATAATGATTGGGATTTTTGCTGTTGTATTTCCAAACAATTTATTTCTTCAGGAAGGAATAACATCCTGTATGTCAGCTGCCTGCCTATTCAGGTTTTCTGGTTTTGGTGGTGGTTTTTGTTTTTTTTTTTTTCTGCTTTAAGATCCTTTAGCTTGAGAATTACAACTTAAATATTAATTATGACTATTTATTGAAAAATGTGTGACAAATGAATACCAGATATTAGAAGCTCCTCAGAACTTGTGGTAACATTATTAATATCAATCTACATCATGATTTATTTCTTAAAATGCAAATTGATTCTGTCATTTTATAACTTCTTTGCTAGACTTCCAGTACTTCATTATGAAACTTTTTACACTTAAATTCAAGTAGAAAGAACACTGACTCAGAGAAGAAAGAATACTTTAGTTGAAATCTGAACCTTTCACATTTTTCTCTTCTTTAATGAAAACAAGCATTACAATGTCGGATTTGGCTTACAACCCATACCAGCTGAGTGGAAGTGGCCAATGCAGAGCTATGAACTGGGTATTTGTCCTGGAAATGTAAGACAATGGAATGACAGTGAGCAAAATAAGGCTCGAAGACATGCGAATAAGATGGAGCTTGGCTGGCTGTCATGCTCAAAATCCAAAGAAATTATTGATTTGCAGCTTCCAGGTTCAATCACCTGTTCAATAAGAGATAAACAGTGGTCTGTTCACATGAATACAGCTGAGCTGTGGCAGAAGATGTGTTGAGTGCCTTGGCAATCAAGGGGAGAGAGCTGGACACCAACTGTGAATGCTCTAACAAAATCCATGGACATTTGTTGCATGGGAGTTGGAACTCATCAGTGTAGAAAATGTCATTACAGATCTAATTAACACTAGCCAATATCTTACTTAATAGCAGTACTAACCTATACCATTATTTTCATATTCATCAGTGTTCCTAATGCATCACTCTCTGGTATCAAAAAGCTTAGGTCAAAAGCCAGAATCAAAGATTTCTAGGGTCACAGTGGATAATATAACCTTTTCTGTATTTTACAAAGTCAGAGAAAATTCTCTGTCAAATGTAATTTTCTCCAGTCAACCTCATTATGTGGTCAAAGGTGGAAATGTAAGGCACGGACAAGGATGGAAATTTCTGACAGTGAATAGAGTCTGGAGTGTTGATGTTTACAGTGTTCTGTACAAATGCTGGTAAGTCAGAAGCTCATCTTCCACTGCAGTCTGGCTTTGTTATACTTTTTTTTTATTGTTATGCTTTTACTTACACTGCCAACAAAGCAGATTGTTTATGAACTGACTGCCTGAGTACACAGCTCATGCATTTGCACTACTGTTAGGATTTTCATTCTGTGCATATTTGGAAATAACTGCTGGCCAATTTTCACAGGCATGTCTCTGCAGTTATTGCATCTGATGCATGACTCAGACTTTGCCATTTACACAAAAGTTTATTTTGATACGTTGCTGAAATTCTCATCTTTTGGGGGACAAACCTAAGAATGAAAGGGTTTTTTTTTCCCACAAAAGACCAGTGATCTCAGCATTGAACTTGAGTTTTAATATGTTCACAATAATTCTTAAGCAAGTTTCAAGATAATGTTAGTGTTTTAAGCTTAAGTAAATTTGTTTTAGGTTTCTAGGGGCTTCTAGCTATTTCTCTGCAATGAGTAGAGAAATCTTATTGACTTCTGAGTTCTTGATTTATGACTTGTATTAATATTTGGTTTAATTTTAAGACATACTGAATAAAAGGCATAAATGGCATGTAGGTTTGGGGGCATATTACTTATACAATCAATCTCTATTGAAATTGATTACATAATCAATGAACTGTTAGGGAGTTCTCAGTAATGAGTAGCTTGCAGCCATGGCTTGTACTCAGACTTCCTGGGCCAAAGAGGTACATCGTAGGTAATCCATTTTGCCTCTGTTTACTCTATTGTCTGAAACATCCCATGTGCTAAAATATTTGATTGGCTTGAGAAGAAAAAAAAAAAAAAGGATAATCTTCAGTACTCCTAGAGCTGATAATGAACGTAATGTCCTTAGAAATCCTGATAAACCTCATGCTTAATTTCATATAACATCACTTTTTAGTGATATTTTCCATTTACTCTTTTATTGCTCAAGTACTTAATGATTAGAACTAAAAAAAAAATAAACTTAAATTTCATCAAGTGCAGCTAAATCCATTTAGTTCTTCCTCCAAACTGCTAAATGGATGTAACATGTTGTGGGTAGATTGGCATACTGACAGCTGTACTGCTTCCCAAGGAGAGAGAGAGAGAGTGCTGACTTCACTTGTTTCAGAAGCAATGGAAAATCTTTTAGAAGATAATGATGAACTATAATGATAGGTAAGAGAGCAAGATACAAATTATCAAGCCGACTTTCGATTCAGGCTGCTTTGTAGACCTCATCAACACAACCGGCACGAAGAGGGCAGATAAAAGGTGAACACAGATTCTCAGTGCTACCCTTTATCTCGGAAAAATCTATTGCGACCACCTCAGAAAGATTATTTTTGTGTATGAGGAGCACCGACTCATTTAAAGAGATGATACACAGAGTGAATGACAGACTTTGTATACATGGTGAGGCATTTGGGGTGATTTCATTTATACTCCTGGGGGAGCTGGTTTTTTTCTGTGAAGAAGTGAGAGTGTCCACATGCCAAAGGCACTTAGCAATTTATAGAGCCTCAGAGTCCTTGAGCTGAATTTTTAATATTATGCCCAGCTACAGAAGAAGAGCCAGGATGGATTTGGGCTGGAATACATAAGCGAGGAGGCAGAAAGCTGCTCCATAGAGTGACCCTAACAAGATTGCTGTGGGTAGATGGTGTGAGAGGAGAAGATTCATTTGGTAGAGGCAGACATTTTTGACCCCAGCCACAAAAATAAGCTCCTAACTCTCGTATATTTACCCATCTATAGCATACTGCTGCATATAAAGCACCTCTGATAAAAAGACCAGTGGTTTGCTGCAAAAAAGAACCTGCAACCTTCCCTTTCACCCTCTCCAGTGGTAACTCTGTGTTCGAGCCCTTCTCAGACCCTGGCGAGGCTGACTTGCTCCGGTGAGGCCGTTCTGTTCTTGCTTCAGGACAAAGGTGGGATTGTCATATTCCTTCCTGCCTTCCTCAGGCCCAGACATGTAAGATTTTTCTAGCTGTTCACATGAACTCTGAACTAGATGATATTTCTATTAATCATAAAAAAAAAAAAGTATTGTTGGCTTTCCTTAGGCTTTGCCTGACCTCAGTCTTCAGCAGTAGGAGGTTATATCACGGATTTTGGAAAGGAGCATCATTACAGGGCTTACCACCTAACTCCCACAACTCACTGATATTTTCTCTCTGTGTGTATTACTTTCTAAGTGCTGTTTTTTATTTGGCTTTTTCTGAACTAATATCTGACTGATTCAATGATCTTTAGAGTTAACCTATCAAAGCAGTTAAGATAGTTAAATTAAAATTTACCAGCCTACTCAAATTTACTTGGTACATTAGCTAGCTAAAGATTTCATATTGCATACACTGTCTTAGCTTCTAATGCTGGAAGGTCATTGGAACATCAAAGAAATGCTGAATTGTTTATTGATTTCTTAATTATTCAGTGCTTGTGGTTACTTCTTTATGTTCCACTATGTTGTTGTGTTGTTTTTTTTTTTTCACTTGAAAGTTTAATAAACAAAAATATTAAAACCAAAACAATCTTTTGCCACACAAGGGCAAGACTGTGATCTTGAAATCTTGCTTTTCAAATATTTAGATTGTTGTGGTTTAACCCCTGTCAGCAGCTAAACGCCACACAGCTGCTTGCTCACCTTCCTCCCTCTCTGGCATGGGATGGGGGACAGAATCCGAAAAAAAAAAAAGTAAAACCCGTGGGTTGAGATAAAAACAGTTTAATAAAACAGCAGAGGAAGAGAAAAAAAAAAAGTGATGATCATAAAAGAATATACAAAAGAAGTGATGCACAATGCAATTTCTCACCACCTGCTGACAGACACCCAGCCAGTCCTCAAGCAGTGATCATCGCCCCCTGCCTGATTCCCCCCAGCTTTATATGCTGAGCATGACGCCATATGGTCTGGAATACCCCTTTGGCCAGTTGGAGTAAGCTAGCCTGGCTGTGCCCCCTCCCAGCCTCCTGTGCACCTGGCAGAGCATGGGAAGCTGAAAAGTCCTTGACTTAGTGTAAGCAACAACTAAAACCTCAGTGACTTATCAACATTCTTCTCATCCTAAATCCAAAACACAGCACTATACCAGCTCCTAGGAAGAAAATCAACTCTATCCCAGCTGAAACAAGGACATCTGTTAAATCTTCACTGAAGGTATATTTCCTCATTCAAGTAGTTACCTTTAATTTTACGTATTTGTATAATGTGTGTGTGTGTGTAAATACGTACATAAACATGTGTATGCATATGTACCAGGACTCTGTGGTACAGGCACAGAGCAAAAGCAGTTGTGAGGCAAACCTTACAGTTTCACTTCTGTATGAATCTGAAGGGTCTGATGTTGTTCAATACTTTTTATGGAGCAATATGCATAAGTAGTGATAGGTATTAAAGAAGACACGATGCCTCTTCTAAAGCATTTTCAATCCCAGATATGACATTATATTCCTATGCTGCCATATATTTCTTACACTACTAATGAACTAATTTTACTGAAGCAACCTTAGTGGAACTGCTGAACAACCAGACTATTATCCTAAAAATGCTCAGTTGAATTAAGAATGTCCATTTGCTTATGTAAGCAGAAACAGTACTTTTTTTTTTTTTTTTTTTCTCTTGATTACATTTAAGCTAGTGGAATTTCAGTGACTCAGTCTCAAAAATGTAAGAAACGCAATACTGGGCATTTACCAAATTCTTTGCATTATTAGCACAACTAATGGAATAATTTACACCAATTAATTTATTTGATAATTTTTCTTCTACTTTTTTTTTTTTTCCCTTTTTCATTATTATGTTAGACAAAGCTGGTCACATAAAAGTCAGCAAATTATTTAATTGAATTTAACTATGTATAGTTGAATGATGTTGATGATGTTGTTTTCATTTGAACCTCTAATTACGGCTTGCCTCGTTGTTTCATGTTCTAATTATCATCATACTTCAAAACAAACACACAAACAAAATCTTGGTTTCTATACAATCACTACTTACACCAATTTTTGCCTATTGCCCTGAGTAAGACAAATCAAAGTGCATCTTGCTCTGTCAGTGCCCAACATGGTATGATACTGTAAAACAGTATTTTCCTGTCATTTGACTTATTGAAAAGTGACAAGTCATTTATTTAGAAAACTTAATTGTGTTAACTAATTTACTGAATAATGATTCTCATGAAAGTAAGAAATAATTTACATCAGCTTGATCCAAATATCATTGCCATAAGCAAACCTGCTCTGCAATGTCCCTTCCATTTCTTGGTTCCTTGGAGAATAGTACTCTACTATTGCACTCTTCTGCCAAATTGTGTGCAATAGTAGTTTTGTGATATGGACAAATTCCTACTAAGGGCTAATTTGAGACCATTAAGCTAATTTCACGAGTGACCCAAGCCAGATTTAAACCCAGGCCCTGTGAAGGTGACAGGAGAGTATATTAACTTAAGGTATTATGAAACTTGCTTGAGGGCAGGAAGATTTCAATAACATTAAAAAAAATCTCTTAAAATTGAAATATGAATAATTTACAAAACAAGAAACCTCAGCTAATAGTCTCTGTTCATTTTCAATACCTCTGTGACCTGTAGGCTATATTACAGAAATGTGTTTTATCTGGTGCTACTTTTGCAGCAACTGGTGTGGTAGACTGCTGCTTTTAAAGAAGGCCTCAGTATAAGAAAAGCCTGTACTTGTTAATGGATTTTTCCTTACTATTGATCAGGAAAGATCTGGTCCTGTAAAGCTCTCGAATGAAATTTTGGTGGGACAGTAGTCCACAGAAGTCTGACCTTATGTGTCATTCATACATGTAAGATGGCATGTTAAAACAGATATTTATCTAAGGTATTATGATGTCCAACTCTTCAATACTCCAAAATCAGACAACAGGTTGAAGGCCTGGAATTCAAGGCTAGTTAGGCACCTAAGTTTCACAAGCCCTGTACAGCATAGCTTATATAGTTAGTAACCTGTTAAGTAGTAGAGCATGCTGGTCTACATGGACCCACTCACATGTCTCTCTCAGGTCAGCAGGTGAGTATCTCAGTGAAATGGTTTTACAGTCTGGAGAAGCTTTCTGTACTAAGTCTTGGAAAAGCACCATGGCATTTGTTCCTTGGACTGTTTATCTCTTTTTATTCATTAACTGCCTATTATGAAAATACAAATAATCTTCTGCATTACTGTTTTAATCCAGATGAGGAATGTTTTTTTAAATCTTCCCACTTGCCACACATTGGGGGGTATTGTTCAGTGTTATCAAGTTCATGAACTAGATTAATTTTGGAGTTAAACTGGAGTGGAAGATGGGCTAGTGGAGACTAGCTCATGAATATTTGGTCCATGCCACTAGACTAGATCCTGCCTGATGTAAAATCCACTGAAATATTTATAGTTTGTGCAACTGTTTTGCTCCAAAGGCCCACTTCTCTTGGCCCATGCTGCTGAGAAACATAGGCATATCCAAATACAGGGGGAACCTCAGGTCTCTGCTCTCAGCTAAATGTGTAAAAATTGGGCTACAGAGCCAGGATCCCTTTTGCTGGCTTGACTTGTGGTTTCCTGATCCTACTTTCTTGACTGAATAGTGTTTCAGTTCCAGAAAGGAACTGGGAATTCAAAAAGTATTGGAAGGTCTTTTACTCAGAGTGTTTTGTAAACTGTCATTTAGATCTTATATTGTAAAATCATAAATTCAAATCTGCTGTGTTAGAGTTAAACCAAATGGGTTGGGTCTTGGCCTCCTAAGTAAGGAACTTAACCATATATTACACAAGGAAAAAGCCCTGCTACTACAATCTCTTCATTTTCTAGCAGTTAAGGAACTTTTTCCTGCATGGAACCTAGACAAGATTTTTCTGAACTTTTCTGATCAAAACACCTGCATATACTTAAGCAGTAAGAGTCTTAGCTAATACTGTTAAATTTTTAATATATTTTTATAAGGGAAACACTGTGGGTTTATCATTAATAAATGTAATCTATGGAAAAGTTGGAAGGCATTTTTTGTATATAGCAACAAAGTCACTGACTATTTTTTTACAGTAACAGAATTTAATTAACCAGCCTGTTCAGCTAACAGAAAGGCCTGTAGTGATAAAAAGACCTGGAAGCATATTTTATGGAAATGATATAAGGTGTGTTGAGTAGAACCTGTAAAGACTTTTTATTTATTTCTTTCGTCTTGAAGTCACCAAGGCAACTGTAGCACAGGACTCTAACCATCTTTTCTTTAGGTTTTAACTGTACCTACAGTTTGGAGATGTAAACAGAAAGACTTCACAGCAGATAGAAAAAAGATGTGCTTTTAATAAAAATTATTTTTTTAAAAAATTGAGTGAGATTATATGGTCTAAGAACTTTCTGATGACAGTGGATCTTTGTACCATGCCCACTACTTTATTCCCTGTAGGAAAACACCATGGCTAACATTAAGCACCCAAAATAATTGCTTAAGAAAGGAACATTCTCATCCTATGCTCAATATGGTTAATGGAGAAAGAAAATACATCCCTTTCAGAGGTTATTCAGCCCACTGTCATCTCCTTGTTGTCTTCACTGACTGTAGAAGGAATGTACACTGCTAGATTCATTGTTTTAATTAGCTGTCTAAAACTGAATTAGGCTATTGAGTTTGGGGGATTGTTCTGGGAAGAATCTTCCAGGATAATATTTGGAGGCTGCAATATTTCACTAATATAAAAGTTAGTTAAGGAATGGTATTTAAATATAAGAGATGCCAGAAAAAAGTTTCCTTGGTTCAGTAGGAACCAACTTTTCTTGGTAATAGAAGAACTTTTCTTTCTATATATTGCATGTATACATTCATAAAAATATTTATGTCTACTCATACTCATTTTGCATGTGTTTAATCTTTATTTGATGTTACTACTCAGAATTTTATTTTTCTCCTTTTTTGTGTTTATTGTTTATAATTAGTTAAAAAAGCCAAGACATTCACAAATAAAAACTAATTTACAATCAGTGTACTACAGTCAGTACAAAATATTTTTACAAGGCTGTGGTATCAATATGACAAACTGACCCTGAATAACTTGTAGTAATTATTAGAGTTAAATTTGAAGGAAACAAAAGATGTTCAATTTATCTTCTTGACTTAAAGACAAATTATCCAGTTACTTTTGAATTACAAAGATTGACAAGAGCAAGTTATGACAGTTAGGCTTAATTTAGGATTCTAATGGTCAAAGTGCATGTCCCAAACACAAAATACAGTTCCTGAATTGCTAAAATGTGATTCAGGTGTACTCCAATCTTTATTCAATTTATACTTTGGATAGGTCACTGAGATGGAGAGAAATAATGGCTATATGCTACATGGATAGTCCTCATATTCTGGAGCCAATGTGGGATGAGTATGGAAACTGGGAATAGCCAGAGCTTGTATTCAGTTATGTTACATATCAACTCAAAATAATGAATAATATGAGATTCATCTAGTATAGAACAACACTGTTGGCTTTAGTGTACTGATACAAAAGTAATTTGTAAGAGCTATGATATATTTGTAAGCTATGATGGCTTATAGCTCTTTACAACAGAGTTGCTAGAGATAAAACCAGAACCCAGGACTTTGGTTTCAGCAGGTAAACTTTTTTAAGAAGATGAAAGTAGCACACAGCATTTTTGCATATCATAATGAAAGGCTATGTGGAGCAAATAGACATGTTTGAGACAAGTTGTGTCCACGAGCTTTGTAGCTTCTCCATGCTGCTGTAGATCTGTGGCTTATGTGGCATGGGAAACAACAGAGGGTCTTATCACATAAATGTTGGAAAACAGCATATAGCAGAATCAGGCTCATATTTCCAGGGCCAGAAGTCTTGAGCAAGGTTAGATATGGATCCAACTTATTTATCGCCTGAATAATGAGGTCTACTAACTTCTGCCAAAGCTGTCATGTGCTCTTCATATTTGTCAGCTTTTGTCTTCTTTTATTTATTTATTTATTTTAATCTGAGGGTAAAATAAGTAACTTCTCTACCTAATGAAAATATTAGGCTTCTACCTCTTCTATGACAAAGTTATTCTTTCTAGAAAGGAGATAAGAAATACTGGAAAGTACTCGAAAAAGTAAAGTTTTCTGTGTTTGAAGACATGCCAACTTCATAGAGGAAGAGTGATGATCCTATTAATGAGACTGAAGGAAAAAAGTGGCTAAATAAAAGACATTTGCATAATGTTTTAATAGGTAGGTTCCTTAGTAAGAGTGGATTTTCTTTAACCTCCTGTATTGTATAAAGAAAAGAGGAATTCAACATTAGACAAGTTTGAAAACTGATTAACATTTGACTGTTTATTTCCAGTTCATACAGTTAAGTATGTTTACATTAAGCAGACAATATACCTAATTACTACTAGCAAGAAGTATGAATAATTTGACTCCTCCTTGGGTGTTTATACAGTGTAAATTAAACAAAAAATGCTTTCATATGAATCTGTGCAAGTTCTACTACTTTCATTATGATAAATGCATGTATACCTAAGAGATGAATATCTTAGTTTAAGAATTATTCCAAAATGAAAAACATTTAGAATTAAGAGTATGTGTCCAAATTTATACCAAGTGCCTTTTCACTGACTCTTTGAAGATATGTACAACTTTTCAGTTCTTATCTGTCAAGAGGTTTAAGGATTTCTCTCAACTGGACAGGTTCTGCAGCTACGTGATCCAAGAATAAAATTGAAATCACAGCAACTTACTGTGACTTTCAATATATGAATTGCTGTAGCAATAATACCAAGATGTATGATATTTTAGGGAGAGAAAGGGGAGAAAAAATTCCTATCCATGTTTCTCCTCCTCTATGTCATAGCATAAAAGATAATATGCAAGACTAGAAAAAAAACAGATCCGTTGTAACACTGACACACTATGTCACCATAGACACATTACATAAATTTCTACAAGCTAAATTCAGAATAGGTCTTTGGAATGTATGCAGAAGCAATGGGTATTAAAAGACATTCAAAACTTAAGTTGTACACTGAAAATCTTTATTACTCTACCCCTATGTTCATTGGCATCTTGAAACTATACATTTCTCTGCTCTGTCCCATTTATTGCAAAAAAGTGTGTGTGCGTATGTAAGATTAATTTGCTAAATATTGATCAGATAATCAGTAACATTCAGACACAAAATGTCTATTACAATAGTTAGAGATAGCTTTCCAAATGTATTAAATATTGTGACTATCTGAGTTTGTTTTCCAGACAGTTTAAACACTCAAATTCTTTACCTTATTTCAGGTATTCAAAGGGATACTGTGACTATGAGGGACTACATGTGGAAGCAGAATTTGGAGAATTTAGGAGATGGATTCCAAAAGAAATTCCACAGACAAACAACCCCAAAGAATTTTGGATTATAATAAACCAAATTTATTTTTAAATAATGACACTGAGCCTAATATTTTTTTCCACAAAGACCTGATTATCATTAGACTTTGGCCAGCTCTCAGTCCCAAAATAACATCCTCCTACTGTTCTCATTTTAACTTTTCAATCTTAGGTTCATACTTTAGGGAGTGGCTTGGCTTGAGTATTAAAAATGCAGACTTTCTTGGGAATTAAGTCTTGTAAGTGATCAAAATTTTCAAAATGATCCTTTTCATTAGAGAGTAGTGTTTTCCTCCAAACCACAGCTATTTTTATAGATTTAATGTAAGCTGAAATATGTTTTGGATTCAGAAAGAAAAGAAAAATATCTAACCAAATAACCAAAGTCTCAGGATGCAAGAAACCCATGTTTAAATTGCTACCAAGAATTCAGTTTCCACATCTCGCATGAAAGCCTGATTAACAGTATCTTTAAAGGAATATCAATTCAGAGTGAAACAGTTACAGAACATTATGTGGTTAGACTATCCACTTTCAACATTTCTTTATGTTTAATCATGCAAAATTTTGAATGTCTCATTTTTATATAAACATGAAATTAAAATAAACTCTGAAACCTTAAAATTATTATGCAAACAGAAAGCTTGTTTTCCAGTTACTCTTATAAGGAATGAGGAAGATATAAGTCTAAAATTCACGTGTATTAATGAGGAAAATGCTAGTGAAAAGTTATTTTCAGGTTTGATTTTGTGCTTAGGGTTTTTTTTTTTTCCATTTAAGTGTTTAATTTTGTGGTGTTTTGTAGATTCTTTTTAACAAAATGATAGTTTCAGAGAGTATTTTTTACCATGTTTCAATTGACTGTGCCTAAAATCAAGCAACGTGTCATTTACTGACAGTAGCTGAAGATTTTTATTTGTAACTGATGCTTTCTACTGTGGGAGTAACCAGCCTTTCAGACTCTTGAACATGGGTAACTCCATCCATGTTCAAACTCAAGCCCTTCCAGAGTAAACCATTCTGCGTATGTGTCAATGATATGAGGCTGACTAGAAAAGCTGTAGCAGTTAGTCAGTTTAGAACTCCCTGGTCTGGTACACCCCTCTGATTACTATCTGCTATTGATTGTACAGGCAGGCAGCGACGAGATGCCAGAGAGAAGCCTCAAATCAATCAAAGGGGACTTTACGGCACTGGGAAAAATGGTTGAAGGATCAGGAGCGCAGGTTGTGTTCTCCTTGATCCCATTAGTGTCAGGGAGGAACACGGAAAGAAACAGGAAAACCAGACTGGTTAACACGTGGCTCAAAGGTTGGTGCCATTGGAGGGGCTTGGGATTCTTTGATCATGGGGAGGTTTACATGGCACCAGGCCTGTTGACAACAGATGGTGCCCAGCTCTCTCAGAGGGGGAAAAGGATCCTCGCTCATGAACTGGCAGGGCTTGTTGAGAGGGCTTTAAACTAGGCCTGAAGCGGGGAGGGGATAGAACCAGGCTCACTAGAGAGGAGCCTGGGGATGTCAACCCATTGCTGGGGGTGAAACCAACAGCCCAGCTCAAGTGCATCTACACTAATGCACGCAACATGGGTAACAAATGGGAGGAGCTGGAAGCCATTGTGCAGCAGGATGGCTATGATGTAGTCGCCATCACAGAAACGTGGTGGGATGCCTCCCATGACTGGAGTGCTGCAATGGATGGCTACAAACTCTTCAGAAGGGACAGGCAAGAAAGGTGGGGTGACTCTGTATGTTAGGGAGTGTTTGTACAGAGCTTGACGCTTGTGATGAGGCTGAGTGCTTATGGGTGAGGATGAGGGGGGTGGCTAATGAGAAAGATATCCTGTTGGGAGTCTGTTACAGACCACCCGACCAGGATGAGGAGGTTGATGAAGTATTCTACAAGCGGCTGGCAGAAGTCTCTCAGTCACGAGCTCTTGTTCTTGTGGGGGACTTCAACTTCCCAACCATCTGCTGGAAATACAACACAGCAGAAAGGAAACAGTCCAGAAGGTTCCTGCAGTGTGTGGAAAGTCAACTTCCTGACACAGCTGGTAAGTGAGCCTACCAGGGGAGGTGCCCTGCTTGACCTTCTGTTCACTGACAGAGAAGGACTGGTGGGAGAGGTGGTGGTCGGAGGTCGTCTTGGCCTTAGTGATCATGAAATGGTAGAGTTTTCGATCTTTGGTGAGGTAAGGAAGGGGGTCAGTAACACTGCCACCATGGACTTCCAGAGGGCAGACTTTGGCCTGTTCAGAACACTGGTTGGGAGAGTCCCTTGGGAGACAGTTCTGAAGGGCAAAGGGGTCCAGGAAGGCTGGGTATTCTTCAAGGAAGAAGTCTTAAAGGAACAGGCGCAGGCTGTTCCCATGTGCTGTAAGACAAACTGGCAGGGAAGATGACCAGCCTGGCTGGAGAGAGGTCTACTCCTGCGACTCAGGAAAAAAAGGAGAGCTTACCAGCTCTGGAAGAAGGGGCAGGCAACCCAAGAAGAGTACAGGGATCTTGTCAGGTCATGCAGAGAGGAAATTAGAAAGGCAAAAGCCCAGCTGGAATTTAACCTGGCCACTGTTGTAAGGGATAATAAGAAAAGTTTTTATAAATACGTTAACAGCAAAAAGAGAGCCAGGGAGAACCTCCATCCTCTAGTGGATGCAAGGGGGAACATTGCCACTAAAGACGAGGAAAAGGCTGAGATACTTAACGCCTTCTTTGCCTCAGTCTTTAATGGCCTGATGAGTTATCCCCAGGGTACCCAGCCTCCTGAGCTGGAGGATGGGGACAGTGAGTGGAATAAACCCCCCATAATCCAAGAGGAAGCAGTCTTTGACCTGCTATGCCACCTGGACATCGACAAGTCTATGGGGCCAGATGGGATCCACCCAAGAGTGCTGAAGGAGCTGGCAGAGGACCTTGCCATGCAACTACCCATCATTTATCAGCAGTCCTGGATAACAGGGGAGGTCCCAGATGACTGGAGGTTAGCAAATGTGACACCTATCTTCAAGAAGGGCTGGAAGGAGGATCCAGTTTTGGGCCGCTCACTACAAGAAAGACGTTGCGTTGCTGGAACATGTCCAGAGGAGAGCCACAAAACTGGTGAGGGGTCTAGAGCACAAGTCTTCTGAGGAGAAGCTGAGGGAACTGGGGTTGTTTAGTCTGGAGAAGAGGAGGCTGAGGGGAGACCTGATTGCCCTCTACAACTCCCTGAAAGGAGGCTGTAGCGAGGTGGGGGTTGGCCTTTTCTCCCTGGTTACAGACGATAGGACGAGGGTGAATGGTTTGAAGTTGCACTAGGGCAGGTTTAGGCTAGACATAAGGAAAAAACTTCTTCACCGAAAGGGTTGTCAGGCTCTGGAATGGGCTGCCTAGGGCGGTGGTCGCATCCCCATCTCTGGAGGTATTTAAAAGAAGGATAGATGAGGTGCTTAGGGCCATGGTTTAGTGGCGGGATGGCAGTGCTAGGTTAACGGTTGTACTCGATGATCTTAAAGGTCTTTTCCAACCAAAGCAATTCTATGATTCTATGATTCTATGATTCTACAATAGATTTCAAAGATCCTTTGCTTTATTTTAGTCACCAAGGCAAAATATTTGGATATCTCATTTTAATTTGATGTTTTACTTTTCCTAAAGAGCTCTAGTTTTCCTCTCATTTTCATTATGCTTTATAAGACAATAATATTTTATTTTACATCATTAAAATGTCTCAATGATGAAGGGAAGAAAAAAAAAACTTTAGTAGAAAAACGTGATTTTGGAAAAATTAGCAAAAATTTAATTACTTTTTATTATTGAGTGATCTACTACATATTTTAAACTAGAATGTCTTTAAAAAATGAGGGGACATTCCATAAAAATTTCAAGTATATTAACTCTCCAGAAAATAAGTCCCTTCTTACAAAGACAAAAAGCTGTATTAAAGAACTATGTTGTATATAATGAACTTTGAAAGAGTCAAATGCTGAAATATTCTAAATGTACTACCAATTATAGGCTGATGCATCCTGACCCACAATATTTCAAAGCTAATTGAAATACTGACATGGTGTTTAAGATGACAACTTCAATTTCCCTTCTTACCCTTGATTCCTACCAGCTGGCCATGGAAACAAGCAATACTGCACGAAAAGGTATTCAGAGTCTCAAAGCGACAATTTGCATTGTCTAAAAAGAAAATCAAAGGAAAGTGCAGTATTTTGCAAGGGCCTATACTGTATTGTGATCATTGGCACCGCAAATATTTCTATTTTTTACTCTCTTTTATCTAGTCATAGTGAATGAAATTTGATTATATTACTGCCCATGAAAATGGAGTACCATGACCATCTTTCACTAATCAATGATGACATATAACAATCAAAATATGTGAAACATTTATATTAAAAAAAAAAGAAAACAAAAAACCAACCAAACCAAGAAACCCACACAAAGAATTCTGACAAGACTTTAACCCAATGTATATTTTATAAGAATTATATATTCTGCATATCCTAGAAGGCTATTAAGAAATAATCAAAAAGTTAAATGGCAAAAATAACACTAATTTTTTTCAGAATTCCTGTGATTCTCAAAAGTCTTATCTTTATCTCACTTTAGCCTGGCTTTATTTTCACAGGTATTGGACAGTCAGTGTTTTTGGACTTCACTGGATTCCTGATTTTCTGAGGGGTGCATATGCATGATAAATAATGAAAATAACTAAGGAATAAATCAGGTAACAAGCTTTAAAAATTCAAGAACTGTGAACCAAAATGTGATTTATTAAACATTCGTTGTTACTCACTAACTTTCTTCTTGAAATCAAAGGTGTTTTATTAGGTCATAGTAGTATAAACCAGCTCAGGAATTTAGATAAAAAAGATAAAGAATTTGAAACACTGAAGTAAGCATAGAAAGTCATACAAATCATCAGCAGAAAGAAAAAGCAACAAGTTATTTTAAAACTAAGCAGTCCACTATTTTGTCTTGTCCCCTAGTTTTAGCTCCACTTTTTCCACCAATATTTAATAATAATAACAACAATTACGATGGTAAATAAGAACACACTGTCCTAAGAAGAAGGAATATTATAAAATGACATTAAACCTTCTAAAATTTTCTTGTCGTTGTTATTTCAAGTTCAGTTTTTGGAGGGGAAATTATTCCTGAGAGAAAATCTACTTACAAACATGGTAATTGCCATTCACTGCCACTCAGCCATCAGCAGGTATGTTTTAAACCTTAGTATGCCCACTGCACAATATATATTTATAAATTCAGTTTCCTTCCAAGCAAAAGGTACCTGAAATTCAGGTGGGGAGAAATGGTGATTCAGTAAGCCTACTTTGTGGAAGGAATACATAAATCTTAATCTGAGTCATAATTCATAAATATTAATCTCTTTGCACAGGAAGAGTACTGAATCTTAGTTTTTCTTAACTACATAAAAACAGATGGGATATAAAACTTATGAAACTGTTGATTTAAAGAGATGATTTCTCGTCACATCAGTTAGCTTCTGATGGTTTTTTATGAAAGTCTTCTTTCATGACCATAGTGATTATGAAATAACCTGTCAAAAGTTTAATTCAGTGCTTTGAAAAGATTAAGTTCCCTTTAGTGAATTACTACACGACTTGTTTTTATGAATTAACTCCACATTTAACAGTTTTATTATTTAATGTTTTCCTATGTTACTACACATATATTGTAAATTTCTCTTTAAAATAACGTTATAATTATCAGTTAGTCTACTTCTGCTATAAAAATAAACTGTTCATTTAGAAATAATATTTTATTGAGTCCACGCATCATCCATGATATAGTATATATCTTTTCCAAACATAGACTGTAATGCTTTGAACAAAATACTTTTAAAAGTAAGGAAATGGACCAACTTTCTCAGGTGGAACTGGATTTCTCATTTCTTGATTAAGAAGTTCAACACCGTTTAAAATCCTAATTGTTACTGTCCAATTCCCACTTACTTGTTCCACAGAAATCTTAAATTTTACTTAAAAAAAAAAAAAATCCTTAGCTCCTCCCCAGTGATTCTGAAGGAAAGCTGAAAAGTTATTGCTTTTATCTTTCTTTCTTTCTTCCAACAGTGGGAAAACTGAATACAAAAGAGTGGAAAGTGTTTCACATTAATTTTATAGATCTTCCTAAATTTTGATTGCTGTTGTGTTTATCTCTAATTCCAGAAAATTGGGTTGGAAGATAATCCAGGTGAAGACACATTTGTTTCATCTTTCCAGCCCATTATCTTGACATCTTTGGAAAATAATGAGTTTGAAGGTGTATCAGGTTATTTCACTCAGCAGCTTTTGATCACTAGCAGATTTTAAGCACTAAAAATGGTTTTAATTTGGACATTTTACATAAAAGAAAAAAAGAGTTGAGATAGCTAGAAGGAATGAGGTTTATGACAAGTGTTCATGGATTCTCTTGAATGAATGTCAACTATTGTCCAGTTTACCTGAAATGAATCAAAAATACACCAACTGCCTATAATTATCTTACTGACAGATATATTAATCTATGACCTATTGCAGGTCAGGTCTTAATAGCCTTACCAGAGATTCTTTTTTTGATCTAAAGTTGTTAATACCTTTTAACAATGATCTAAAGCAGTCATCCTCTCTTGTTTTTTCTTTTTTTTCTTTTTTTTTGGCTACATACATGCCTCATTAACATTTCTTGAGACCTATGATGTGCTATTCACCAACTTTAAATAACCAATATTAAAAAAGAGGTGCAGTTCTACAGAGCACTGTGGTTCATGAGTAGCCTTCAGTTCACAGATTGTATCTGTTAATATGAACTGTAAAGCCTTAGGCTGATGAAGTATGCAGTGGTACAAAAATTGCTTAAAGACGAAATAGCGAAGAGTACAGGCTGCTATTACAGGGAGATCAAAACTGTTTGCTTTAATGGATGTAATTCAAAAAAACACATCTTAATGCAGCCAGATGCAAGCAGGACATCAGAGAATCAAGATTTCAGACTAATTGTTTCCCTCAGTCAAGCCCAGTAATACAATCCTATGACAAAAAGACTCATTCACATCCAAAAAGGAGTAATTTAGCTCTGTATTCTACATTAATAAGATAACTCTTAGAATAGTATTGCCTCTACTCATTTCCACACTTGGACTATTTAAAAGGTTCGAAATAAATCTGTCATTTACAGAACTCAATTTATTAGTCTTAGTGTAGAAATGAGTGAACAGTGGGTGGAAAGAAGAAAAAGAAAAGGAAGAAAACTTGCTTCAGGGTGGGAATTCTAGTCTTCATATCAGTGACATAAAAAGAACCAATGGCTTAAATATTACAGTGCTCAGTGCTGTGACCAATAAAGTTTGCATGCTCAACTTCAGCAGTGAAAAGCACTATGTGGTTAGAATGGCAGGAATCCCATTACTCCTGCAATAAGGTTTAAAATAGCCAGTTTATGGGGTGCTTAATCAAGCCAATATGAAATGCTAAATAGTGGGTTATAGCTGATATGCTTTGTTCCATGAATGTAAACAATTGCCTCAGAGATGCAGCAAAGTACCTCTGTAAAGTTAGAGTTCAGAGCCTGAAGTCTTTTTCTGTGCCATGGCACCTTTTGCATGATTAATTACTGGTAGAGCAAGTATCCAGAATACTGTGTTTTAGGCTATCATCAGACTATGGAAGTTTAAAATTTACAGGTTTCACATCTCAGTGTTATGCCTTAGTCATCATAGCTGTTATGCAAGAAGTTGTCCTTCTGCATTTTACCTTAGACAATCACTGGATAGCAAGCGTAGAAATAACTAAGGAAAAACAAACTGCCTGCTCTCCTCTCAGCTGAATACTCTAGCCGTCATTTGCCTACCAGTCTACTTCTTCCTTGAAAAACTTCTAGACCACATCTATATCCCCTCTTCCCTTTGGAAAAAAATGAGAGCTGCAGTATTCCAACTCTGTTAGGCTTGATTTGAGCACACCTATTTATTTTGTCTATTCAAAGCTGATAAGCATAAGAATGGCAATGTTTTGTGTCCCAGACTGATTATTGTTATTTCAGAAGAAGCACTCAGCCTACTGCATACACACAATTACCTGAATTAGGAATGTTTGGCCAGAAACCTTTAGACCCTTACAGAGTCTCAAGTGCTCAGTGTGTTTGGCAGGATTTTCTTGGATTGCTCTTTTCAGTTTAAGGCTCCTAATTCCACTTCAAAGGTACTTTATTCTCCTTCAAGCCTTTGTGAAAATGGGACCTTATAAACTTTTGTCTGTTTTTAGGAAAAATCCTACAGCCACATATATAAGAAACAGCTTTGTAAGGCTATAATTTTCCCTTCTTGACATTTGAATTTGTGCATCTGTGAATCCTCCCATTTGTCCCATACCTTCACAGAGCTTAGAGATAACATGATTTCTTGCATTGCCCTTAAAATGCTCATTAAACTAGAGCTTTGCATTCAGAAAACTATAATCTCCTCTAATCAGTATGCTGCCATTGCATAAGTTCTAGGTCACTGTGGCCTCTTTGCTAGTAGTTCAGAACAACGTAGACTCCTGAGCACTGACATGCTTCCACTGATTAAAACCTGGGAGTCCATATATATATGTATCTGGCTGAAAGGCAACAGTGAGACTAGATGATGGTCTTCTCATATTAAAACACAGTGTAACACTACTGGCTGTGCTTTTTCCCATCTGTTTTACAAGAAAGAATTAAAAAGAAAAGTATTCTGTATAGCTCCAGGTGCTTGCAATGCACCCACTTAACACAGATGGTAGAAGACCTGCTTGTCGATGGGTGGAACTTCCTTTGACAAGCAAACTAGAATTGTAGCTAAAATTGTATTGGTTTTGTTTTGCCTTTTTTTTTCTCCCACTCTGCCCAAAATGATAGGACATTTGCTTTACTGTATCTAATTTATAAAGTGCAGACTTTTTCTGATGCATCACATAGATAAAAGATAGTCTTGAAGGGGATATGCTTCTCTTCCACCTTAAAAATTCTCAAGGTTAAAATATCTAAGAATTGGCACCAGATTCTTACAGGAATTTCACTTGTGTCACTAATATCCTCAGAATATAAAAGAAATTTAGGTGAACACAGAATTCTAGAAATTGAAATGACCACCCAAGTCACTAAACCCAGTTTTTACTATGACAAGAAAACAAATCATATAATGCCTTCATAAATTCCTACACTAATCAGCCAAGCTGGATTGCTCTAACACTTTTTTGATATGATTTCTCTGAAGTAGCTCTGCTCACTTAGCTGCCAAGTTGTTAATGTCCCTGGAACATTAATTTAGTGTCATATAAAAACTCAGAGGCTTACTCTGATTCCTTTCTATTAATTAAGTTTAATCACTCTGCATTTGTGTTGCCCCATGGTTCCAAATACTTATGTGTTTTCTCTAACATTTTGTCAAGAAGAAGGTAAAACTTAGCATTGTTTTAGCTTCTTACTGGTGATGGTATTCTCTTTCTCATGAACAGGATTACTGTGCCCTTAGCTTCTCTCTTATCAAAGATCAGACTAGCAAAGTAAATTAAAGCAGAAATTACATGCCCTGAAAATCCACACAACCTTTTGAGATGCATGCTTGCTTTGGTAGACTACAGAAACTTTAATTCTCTCTTCATACGTATTCATGTGTGTACATCAAGTTTTAACTTGCTTTATTGACTGTATCTAAGGCATTTTTTAGAATAAGTCTGGCCTGTTGTCCTTCTGGTACAGCCTAAGCTACTGAAGACCTATTTGTTTCACAGACAAATATTCAGCACATACGTTACAGGTCTCAGTCGATGTGGCTGCGGGCTAACAGAGGGCAGCTTTCCTGTCAGCTATCAGGCTCTTTCTTGCCCAGTATTCTTTTGATATATTGCTCAGGGAACACTAATCAGAAACATACAGTCTGCATAGTGGCAGCCAGATTACAAGAAGTAAATGTGTCTGTTGTTTGGGTGATTATATTTTTTTTTTTCCCCTGTGTTTGGCTACATGAATACACAGACATTTGGGGGCAGAGTAGAAAGTAACCTTAGAACTGGATAGAGTAGGATAAATTATTCTACTAGGTTAAAATATACTCTTTCTTCGGAAGCTAAAGAAGATATCAACCAATGTGATAAAGAAGTACTACCACTGGGCACTAGAGATTGCTAGAATGGTTGGACAAGAAAGGGGATTTCTGTCATCTGCATAAAAACCAAAAAAAGCTAAATAGTCTTTTCCAAAACAGATCATTGAAAGGAATTAGAAACACAAATTAAGGGAGAGACTGAATGTTGGATTAAAAACTTGTTTCAATTATGCCATTTTTAAAAATACCTAATTTAAAAGTGATTTTTTTTTGTCCCCAGCTAAGTCTCTGAAGAGCCCTCTACAACAGTGTGTCATGTGGAAACCTTTTACACACAGATTTTCTGGTGCACACAAAAATGCTTAGTATATCATAAAACATAGCTTTGTAAATCCATTCCCTGTGGTGTGTATCCTCTGCAAGGATAATGTTTGGACTATAAGTTAAAAATTATCAGTGATCAGTAGCTTGGCACACTGTCCTGATATTTGCAATGTACTGCTTACTTGGCAGTACATCTGCTACTGAAGGGAGACAGTTTTACCTTCTGCTTGAGGTCATGTTTGCAGGAGTAACTTTTACCTAGAACTACTATCCTACCTGCATTTAATTCTGTTTGTATTATCAGTCATCTCGTTGCATTCAGCAAAACCCCCAGTTGAGGGCAGGTGTCCTCATTTCAGCAAGGATAAGTAAAACCATTCTAATTTATGCTGGACAAAAAAATCCAGCTCTTCTTAGTCCATAAGGTCTAGATGCTTAGTGGGTTCTTCTAATCTTTGCTCAAAACTGAAGAAAGGATACATCCTGTAATTAATCTGCACATAGTTTCATTTGTCCTCTCTTTGACAAGGCTATTCACAGTCATGATGTTATGCACATTGGTAAATTGTATGGACAGTGTAGGATCAATTGCTCTAAATATAACAGGAGAATAGAAGGCAATTTATGGTCTAGAAAGAGGTAACTGCTCAATTTTGCAAGTTTATCAACAGAGCTGTAATTATCCAATTTAATATTAGAAACAATGAAAGCTATAATTGTTTTTGAAAGCCACAATTTATAGGTGGATTTGCCCAGAGATTTTTTAAAGATTTAGAAATGTTGAGTAATTAAAATATATTTCTCCTTGCCCCTCCCCAATTAAATGGAAACATTTAAATGGAATTAAAGAGAAATTGTACTGCAAATTTTATTCCAAGCTAAAATATACACAGGATTAGTATTCTGAAAGCAAACTGAATCATAATTGCCTGAGAGTGCCTTACCACTGGTAAGTATCTCTCTTTGTCACCAAAATGTGATGCTCTTTATTTATTTTACACAAACATTCCCTATAACCTCTGCTTAAATTAAAGCCCCATGTTATCTTTCTCATAGGCACCATTTTTATCCTTTGTTCTGTATTCATTCCTGCTCTCTTGAAGCTAAGATATTGAAAAGGATAAATTTGGCTTGATAGCACTATGTATAACGATGCTACTGTATGTTGCTAGGATACCATTTGGTGGTCAACTGTCTCTAGTGCAGCTGCTATTACTTGCCAGGCTGACAGCCATATTAGCTTTTATCCCCCTTAATGCTTGGTCTACAGAAAGTTTCCCTTCATTTTATTCCATTTTGATTTTTGGGGGGAGGTAAGCTTAGAGAGAAAGACATAGGAGAGGGAGATATTTTGTTATTATATTTTATTATTTTATTTTATTTTCAGTCAATCTAAGTAAAAAATATGTTATCCCAATGAGTTTAAAAGGAAACAGTCTTTGTAGGTTTTTAAATTTTTGGTACATGAGCTAATACAGGGTCTAGGAACTTGATCCCCACAAATCGATGGGTCCTGACAATATCCACTCGAGGGTATTAAGAGAGCTGGCTGACGTTGTTGTGAGGCCACCCTCCATGATCTTTGAGAAGTTGTGGAGATCAGGGGATGCCCCAGAAGACTGGAAGAAGGCTAATGTCACCCCCATCTACAAGAAGGGCTTAAAGGAGGATCCAGGAAATTATAGGTCCACCAGTCTTACTTCAGTCCCTGGGAAAGATATGGAACAAATCCTCCTGGGGGTTATCACAAGTCAAATGAAGCATGTGACTGGGAAAAAAACAGCATGGATTCACCAAGGGCAAATCATGCTTGACAAACCTGATCACCTTCTATGACAAAGTAACCTGCTTACTTGATGTGGGGTAGGCAGTGGACATTGTCTACCTGGATTTCTCCAAGGTTGTTGATATGGTTTCCCACAGCCTCTTCCTAGAGAAACAGATGTGTTATGGTCTAGACAAGTGGTTCTTGCAGTGGGTGGGGAACTGGCTGACAGGCAGCACCCAATGGTTGGTGGTAAATAACTCCTTTTCAAACTGGCAACCTGTCACAAGTGCTTTCCTCCAGGGATCGATATTGGGCCTAATGCTGTTTAATATCTTCATATGTGATCTTGATGATGGGATCAAGTGTAGCCTGATGAAGCTTGCTGATAATACAAAACTGAGTGGGGAATGGATACATTGGAAGGGTGAGCCACCTTGCAGGAAGATCTGGATAGGCTGCAAGAGTGGGCTAACAAGAACCTTATGAAGTTCACCAAAGACAAATGTAAGGTCTTGCACCAGGGAAAACATAATCCACGAGTACAGAACAGGCTGGAATCTACCCAGCTGGGGAGCAGCTTTGTGGAAAGGGACCTGGGGGTCCTGGTGGACAACAAGATCAATATGAGTGAACAGTGTGCTGTGCTGAAGAAAGCCATCAGGATGCTGGGTTACATCAACAATGGCATCACCAGCAGAGATAAAGAAGTCGTTATCCCACTCTACTCAGCACTTGTCAGGCCACAGCTGGAATACTGTGTTCAGTTTTGGTCCCTGCTATGCAACAAAAGATGTGCACAGGCTGGAGAGGGTCCAGAGAAGGGCCACCAAGATGATCAAAGGACTGGGAAGCCTGCATATGAGGAAAGGCTGAGAGAACTGTGTTTGTTCAGCCTTGAGAAAAGAAGGCTTAGGAGAGACCTTATCACGAGTTATGTTCCAGTATTTAAAGGGTGGCTACAAAAAAGATGGAGACTCCCCTTTTACAAGGAGTCACATGGAAAAGATGAAGTGTAATGAATACAAGTAGGTCCTGGGGAGATTCCGATTGGACAGAAGAGAAAAATTTTTCACAATGAGATCAGCCTTTGGAATAATCTCCCCAGGGAAGCGGTGGATCCCCTAACAGTTGACACTTTTAAGATTCAGCTGCACAGCATGTAGGGCCATCTTGTCTAGATTGTGTTTTTCCAAGAAAAGTTGGACCAGATGATCTTTGATGTCCCATCCAACCTAACATTCTATGATTCAAATCCAGTGTCCTTTAGAGCCAGTGAGAATCTTTCACTGATTTATTATGACTCTGAAAGCACTCCTTGGCTTTCCCCCTGAAGATTTTGAGGGCTAAAAGCAAGAGATGTAGTAAATTGAGCTACATAGCCATGTGGTGTAGCTAGTAGGGTCTAAAATTTCATCTCTTCTGGGGATGCATGCAGAGGGGAGGTGTAAGAAATTCACACTTGACTTAAGAAAAAATGCTTTTTCCACAAAACCAAATAATGGTTGCTTTTCTTTTGATAGAATTGCTTATGAAACATTGACTTTTGGTGACAATTCCTGAGTGCTGGCCACTTCTAGAAATTAGTCAGCTTGACTGAGTGACAAAATAGGAGTTTTCTACCTTAAAGTTAGATGTCATTTCTTGAGAAAAATCAAACAAGCAAAAGAACAACCCTTCCCCACTTTTAGCTTGCTTCCCCTTCCTGATCTGATTCCTATTCCTGCTTCTATTCGCAAGCTCAAGGTAATAATGCACGATTACAGAAATACAAAGAAGCTACAATCTACCAGGAGATTTGAACCTTGGTCTTCATGTATTCAAGATGCGAAGAACCCCCATAGCAATAATTATTTCTTCATTTGGAAAAGAAAAAATAAAACCACACAATGCTCTTCAAAAGCTTACACTGCTTTCCTAACTTGATTTAAATCAATGGGAACTGTCAGTGAATTTCAGGCTGAGCAGGACCAGGCTGAACGTCCAATCTTAAATGCAGTAACAAGAATTTATGGAATAAGTATTTGCATGTGAAGGGTATTATTTACATAATATCTGTCCAGCACAGGTAAAAGTAATTGTATTCACAGCACGCAAGTCTAACTTATAAGTGGTCTTTATACAGAGAGGTCATTATTAAACTTTCTGTAAAGGATGTTACTTGTGGTGGGATACATCTCAACAATGTCTGTGGTAGAGACTGTATGTACCTGACCACAGTCAATACAGAAGAAGGCATAGCTCTAGTATGTGATTTACCTCACTTGTTTTAGGCATCTAACTGTAGAATGAGGTTCATTGTCCATGGTTCACTTGAAAGATTGTAGAAAGAGCCTGAAGTTATAGACAACTACATTTAATCAGATTAATAGTAACATCTAACCTTGGCACCTAAACCAGAGATATTTGGTCCTTGCTGTATTCAGAGGAAAGAGAAAATTGCCTTCAGAGAAAAGTTCACTGTCACTGTTCTAAATCTGTCTCAGAAAGGGATGAAACTCCCTTTAGAGATGCCTAACTTTTATTTGACTTTAGTGGGAACCAATATTGCAGTCTAGACTAAGCATCAGACTTTCAGAAGGCTAAGCTTAGGTGATGTGAATACCACCTTTAATGGATGTCTATTATTTTATGAAATGGCATATCCTACATACAATAAAAGTAATGAGTTACAAGCAAATATTAGTAAGTTTTACAGAGGACACATGGTATTTGGCATAGCAGATGGACATCAGGTAACAGCTGAGTAGGAAGTTACTCCCCAGTGTGTTCAAATATATCTGGACAGAAGGCACAGAAAGAGTATCGCAGCACACATGTGAACTCAGTGAAAAATTCTGGCCACACACAATGTTGCTGGCCAGTCTCTGGCATTCCTCTCTCCACATTCCTTTATGCCCAACATTGAATTCATGATTACTAACATCTGCACATTATACTGGCAGTGTATCATCATTTTCTGGCAGCCAGTGAAAGACTGCTTAAGCCATGGGCTGTTGGGTGTAGTGAGGTCCATGCAGTTTATTCTGAGAATTTGTTGGGTTCTTGGCTACTACAAACAGAAACAACTCTAAAGCCACCACCAACAACAACAAAAAATCAAGCTCTAGCCAGGTACCTCAAAGTTATATTGTTTCACAGATTTTTCTTACAACCATTCAGATACCAGTAAGCAGCACTGAAGAGTCTAAAAGCCAAACCAAATACTACCAGTAATAAAGAAACCAAACAGTAAAATTTGTGCAAACTGTATTTCCTAGTCATTCTGTGCAGCTGCTTTTTCTGTAATGTTTTCTGCCTAGTTTCCAGGGAAGAGATCAAAACCAAGTTTCGGTGATATAATCCAACCGTTGTCAACTTCACCAGCACAAAAGCAGCAACAAATCTGCCTTATTTGGCTACAAACTCATGGTAATATTTTATCATTAGGAGGACACAAAATAGGTATTGTGCATCAGTAGATATAAACCTTGGTCTTCCTTCATTTAGGGTGCAATGCACCCCAGCACTAACAGGTAAAGCAAGGAAGTTTAAGGAGTCATTGATTTAAGCACACTCGAATAACCCCTTGATACAAGTGTTAAAGCAATGAACTGTCTTGGGGAGTCTAAACGCTCTGAGTTATAAGGTTGCTTGCAATTTTTCTTGGTACTTTCTATTGACTCAAAATTAAGTTTAGATTGATGAATACTTCCATAACAACAACAAGTGTGTGTCTTATCAAATTGACTTACCAGTGGTTTTGGGGTTTTGTGTATTTTTAAGTAAAACTTTTTTTTTTCCCCGGAAAAATAAAAATTCAGCACCAAAAATTTAGAAAAGAGAAAAAACCCACATTTTTTCCATGAAAGTCAGGCAAAAAAGTTCTGAACAAAACCTGGATGTCTGGTTTATGACTCTTCATTTGCAGTTGAGTATAACATATTCACTCAACAGCACTGAGGTGGAGGCATTGCTGCAGTGTGAAGTTGTGGAGCTGTTATCTGCTGAGGTCATCTTCATTTTTGAGCAGAGATGACTGGGAAGAAACAAGGAAATTAGGAAATTCTTAAGAAATTCACTGACTTTAATTTTCTGTGAAAGTCATTTATATGTCTATTGCAACCTTTATTCAGTGAAACAAGATTTGTACCACTGACAGTACAATACCAGATATGTCATTGATTTTTGCTTTATGTTGGCACTAATTATTATAGCACAATGAGAGATGTTATATTTTTTAAATGGCCAACAGTGTATGTTAGGTAGGTCAGGCATGGCTAATCTTTTCTTTCAAAGATCTCACTGAAAAATCTTTCTATAGCCCAAGATCACACTTATCCTATGGCAGAGGAGTCAAGAGCAATGCACAGACAGGAGAGATCTGTGCTCCTTAGACGGTTATTCATGCAACACTTTATTGTGGACTGAGAGTGGGATGTGCAGACAGCTGAGTCCTGAGAGACCTGCTGATGTTGTCTTAAACAGACAGTGCTGGCTCATTTCCTCACTTCTGGTGCAGATCCAGAAGGCTTTCCACCAGGAGAGCTTGCCTGCAGCCATTCGCATCCCAGTTTCTGCAATGGATCTACACTTGAACTGTTCAGATGCCACAGGTTTGCCCATCTGGTACAGTTAAACCTAAGGCTGTCACTCCCACACTAAAATGCAGCAATGACTTTCTCCACCCTTGACATCTTGCTGAGCTGGCTGTATCTGCAAATGCAGTATCTGCTCATAGCAAGGCGATATGGATTCTGGTGAAAATACTGGAACTTTTCATGAATCTGACTCTGCTTGAGTCTCATTATTCATGTTTATATCAGTGCTGATCTCTGGATTACATTACTACTGATCTTTATTTCCTAACCTGTCACAACTAGTATCACTTGCCTGTTTCTGGTGTTGTGTACTTGCTGTAGGTACCTCTAATCTGTGGATAAACAGCCTCCTTGTGATTCAGCTGTATTAACATAAAAGGTTACCATTGCCAGTTTAGCCTTGCTGTCTCTTTTCCTTCTGCCTGAGATTATTCTCCACATTAGATCTTCTTACAGAAATGCTGTTACAAGTACTCTGCAATTTGCATCAGTCCAAATGACCTGGAATATGAAGGCTTGCTATTTACATGTTTTAAAGTAACCCAATTTGTTTTGATTAAGGTGTCTCAGAATCAGGGACTGAGGGGAGGCAGCCTCTAATAACCAAATGGTGGTGGTCTGCTACAAGCGAACTGTGGGTGGTAGTCTAGACACAAATTTTATACAGACTGCCTGTCCATTGTTAACTTTAAAGCAAGCCCTAAGTGTGATTTCATGGCCGCCAACACTTTTCCTTGCAAAGTCCCCAGAGATACTTCTCCACTGATACATATTTTCAAGATAACAATTAATGAAGTCCTGAATCAGACAGTGTCTCATTGTTTATGGAAGAGCAATGCTGCATCTGGACAAAACCACATTGTCCACCTTGGAATCCATTTCTCATCAGCTTTTGACACATTTTGTGCCCGTGCTGTAAAAAAACTGGAATATGTTGACACATGGGATCCAGCAATGTCTCCAGATAGATTTGAATACAGCTGCCATGAACACAGGTGGAATTCTACAGGAGCATTATCTGGTTACCTCACAGAAAGAAGTGTTTATATTACCTCTGCACTACATTTACATCACATGTGGGGTTGGCTAATCACAATAATTTTTTTTAATTGCTGCTTAAAAAACCTTATGGCTGCAGAACTCACTTGCCAATACTAAGGGTACTCTGTCTTCTTTGTATAATTTTTTGTATAAAAAATGCCTTTGTATAATACTAAGCCATAAAACATTACTGGAACATGAATTTGTGGTACAGTTTGTATCCTCTTAATAGTGGCTTCTCTCATCTTCACCAAGCTAAGAATTTACCTGTAATCTCACACTGCTATTGCCATTATCTTAAACCTTTCTGTATTTACCCAGATTAAGGAATACTCTATTAGGCAAACAGTAGCATATAGTTGAGGTTATTGTAGAAATTTCCATATAATACTATTAGGTTGCTGAGATTTTTGTAGTATCAGGTTATGGACAAGACTTTTCCCTTCCTTAGAGTACCAGTTTTAGAAAACATTAATGGAAACATTCCTTGAGATCTTATTAATAATTGTTCAAGACTAATTTAGAGGTGCAAACAGCAACACAAAGGCCTCTGACAGCAAGAAGTTACTTGCACAGTAAAATGAGTATGTGTGCTTCTTGCTTAGTCTAAAAATAATTAGTTCATTAACCTTAAATGTATTGTAAACTTGGTCATATTGTTAAGGTCAAATGCAAAAACAGGTAAGATTTTGGGTTTATATTAGCTGATACATAGGTATGTGCATGTTCACATTTAATACTCTTGAATACATAATGTGATTACACATTCTGCAGAAGCCAGAAGATTTTAGAGGGTGAACAGTGTCGGCAAAGTCTAGGGACAGCAGAACTGAAAGAATTTTGTTTTCGCTATATTGGTGAAACAGTATTTATTAAATGTCAAATACCAACATAATGCTTAATAAATCCTGTGAGAAAGCTTTTGTAGTTGTGTGATTTGGATAATTTGATCCTTTGTGAACCAGAGGTAAAACTATTGAGTTAAAATGTTAGAGAAAACAATATTTATGTTAATAGATATTTAAACAGTATTTTTCTAACCCTCCTTCATGGCTCTCAAATACCACCAAATATTTACTCTTATTGAGGAGACATCAAGATGACAGTTGGAAAGAGCTTGCTCTAGGGATTCATTTGTGTTACTCTGTCATGGAATAGACCAGATGGGAGAAATAAAGGAAATCCTTGTCTTCACAGGAGGGAGTTAGATCGGGTGATTATTTTGGCTAGCCTGCTCCCCAGCACTTGAGGAAGTAGAAGTTCAATTACCTTTAGAAAGAAGTTACTGCCCTTCCTTGACTATGCAGCACTGTGACATGTTTTGCAGATAACCTTCATATGAATGAATCAGAGATGACTTTGCTAAGGGCAGGCTGAATTAGGACTTATAGACCCAGGAGATTTCTCCTCTCAGACTGTTTGCTGCTGTTCTCATTTCTAGGTCCATCCAGTAGCAAGGTAGTACATGTGTCCCAAAGACAGAAGCACAACTGGCACATGGCTGGCCACACATGCCAACACAGACAGCATGGCCTTTTCCAGCACCCATGCAAAGGCCTGCAGTGCTCACATACACTTGAACACAGACAACCAAGATTTCTTCCTCCACTGTGTCTCATCAGGTTTGAAGCTAATCAGTGAAACATGTAACTACCCTCACTCTTGATTCACAACCCTCACTCTAATACTAGCATGGGCATTAAGTCTGACATCCATGCCTAGGCCCTGGGACTCAACCAGTCATCAGCTCGGATCTCAGGTCTTGGCCAGATGCAAGTGACCTATTAATTGATTAGTCTAGCCGGACACTTGCTAATCCACATCACATGGAGAACAGATCGCAAGATAACACAGAAAAACGTGAAGAACAGGATTTAAAAGTAAGATAAGTGATCAGATGCAGGGTTTGGCCAGAGGAGCATAGGTCGCTTTTCCTCCTCTCCATTTTTCCATGCCTGTAGGTATCACATTTAATCCCTTCTTTTCCCCAACCTTAGCCCTTTTCCTAAATATCTGTAATAACTTAGAATCATAGAAACATAGAATTATTTAGGCAGCATAAGATCCTTAAGATCATCAAGTTCAACTATTAACCTAACACTGCCCGGTCCACCACTAAACTATATTCCTAAAGTGCCACACATAAACATCTTTTAAATACCTCCAGGGATGGGGACTCAACCACTTCCCTGGGCAGCCCATGCCAGTGCCTGATAACCCTCTCGGTGAAGAAACTTTTCCTAATATCCAGTCTAGACCTCCCCTGGCGCCACTTAAGGCCATTTCCTCTTGTCCTATCACTTTTTACCTGGGAGAAGAGACCAACACCCACTTCCCTTCAACCTCCTTTCAGATAGTTGTAGAGGGCAATAAGGTCTCCCCCCACCCTCCTCTTCTCCAGGCTAAACAACCCCAGTTCCCTCAGCCGCTCCTCAGAAGACTTGTGCTCCAGACCCCTCACCCGCTTTGTTGCCCTTCTTTGGACATGCTCCAGCACCTTAAAGTTGGTCTTGTAGTGAGGGGCCCAAAACTGAACACAGTATTTGAGGTGTGGCCTCGCCAATGCTGAGTGCAGGGACACGATCACTTCCCTACTCCTGCTGGCCACACTATTCCTGATACAAGCCAGGATGCTATTGGCCCTCTTGGCCCCTGGGCACACTGCTGGCTCATATTTAGCTGGCTGTCAACTGACATCTCCAGATCCTTTTCTACTGGGCTGCTTTCCAGCCACTCTTCCCCATGTCTGTAGCAGTGTATGGGGTTGTTGTGACCTAAGTGCAGGACCTGGCACTTAGCCTTGTTGAATCTGAAGTTGTGCATATTCCCACAATCCCCTTAAAACATTCCATAAGTTTCCCATAACTCCCATAAAATACCCTTCTGTAGGTGTGTTCTTTCCTATGAGACCCTTGATATTCCTGTTACCCTTCTTCATATCAGTTAAAAAGTTCTAATTGAGCATCTCAGTAGCCTGTTGATCAGTGGCCTGAGAATCCTAGTCATTGTTATTTTTTCTATTATATCTTGTTCATTACAGTTTGCCACCTGTGTGGCAAATTAACTACTTTTCCTGTCTTTTATTTTTGCATGTGGTTTGGTGTTTGTTTGGTTTTTTTTTTTATGTTGGATAGCTGTTAATCATATATGCTCACAAACTAAATGTTCTTACATTCCAGGTGTCCACACATCCTTATGTGCCACATATACTTACATATATCAAACTTGAGTTTATTCCTGAATTTCTAAAAATTATTTCTGCAACCATTAATAGAATAATTTGGAGAGATATTAAGGAATGCATGAAAATACTGCCACAATTGGAAATTATTTTCCACCTGCATCAGCATAGGCTAATATCACTTGGTCTACATTTGAAAAGGACAGGGCTGCACAAACTGAGTAGCTGGTATAGTCCCCCAAGATTTTTACAACAGAGAAAGTGTATATGGAATAATTCACATATCTTCCATGGAGGCAAAAATGCAACTGGGTCAAGACAGAGTAAGGAAACCCTTGCCATGGACAAAGGCCAAAAAGTCTAAAAAATCCTGGCAAACTATGGTGGACCTGAGGAAATAGGAAGAAGGATAACCATTTTCTTAATGACTTCTCTGTAGGGAGGCCATCTGGGGATGGCCTAGGCAACCTGCAGGGTAGATGAGTTGAAAGCTGAAAACTGTGACCAGCCAGTTCTCATAACAACTAGTTCGAAAATTGCTGCACAAGGTTTTTCATTTAATTTAAGACTTCAGGACTATCTGCCCTTTGTGGAGACTTCATGATAGCACAAGTTGTCATTGACTTCTCTGAAACAAACTTTTTATCAAATTACAAGAGTACCAGGTCACAGTCACTCTGAAATTCTGGTCAGTGTCAAAAATGTGTGAAGTTGGACCATGACTAGTGAATTAGTCTTCTTCAAACAGTGACTATTAAAATAACCAATCAGATCATAGCATAATGCAAATAAATAATTCATTCATTTCATTAAAAATAATTAGAATGTCTCATTTTTATAAGATTTTTTTTTTATGGACAGCTAACTATTGTTCATGCAGCTTCCCTCTTCACCTTTGTTTTAATGAGCAAGTTACTTAGAATAAATGTCACACCTCAGGATGGCCAAGAGACAAAAATCCTACTTTGTAAAAAAAAAAACAGATTTCAAAACTTCATCTCTCCCCTTACTGAAGTGTGAACTCTAGATCTTTTAATTACTGTTGTATTTTATTTAAAAAAAAAAAAAAAAAAAAAAAGAAGAGGAAAAAAAAAGAGCATTGCCCAAGAATACTTCATTACATGGTCATAAATAACTCTTAGAAAGCTGAAGCATAAATAGAAGTCCCAGATCAGAAAAGGACAAACAGAATGGAAGAGATTAATTTATATCTTCCATCGCTCACACTGATGCTCACTAATGTGAGACTTTCCTTCCATTTCTGTTATGGCTTTATAAACCAAATGTCTCTGCATATTTGTTTTTTTTTATTACCTCCATTTATGGAATTTTTTAAAAGAAAGATATGTTTATAACATCGTATTTGTCTTGAAGCTGTGTATAAAGAGACCAGAAATTGTTGTGAAGAAATACATGGCAGAAATAAATGAGAGTGGTCTTTCTTGATCTTTCACAGATGTGCACAAGAAAAATCCATGTGCAAAATGCACTGCAAGAAATTTTGGAATCAGCATGGAAATATTTTGTCAAGTATTTAATTGTTGTGGTTTTTTTATATTCAGTGGTAACTTGTCTAAAACACTGACAAAATACCATACTTTGTCCCAACATAAGAGAGTAGGACTTCTATGTAGCATCTGATGCTGGTAGTCTTTTCCCTATTAGCTTACTAACTGTGGATCTGTATGCCCCTGGGATAAGTTTCCTGCCGGACTCTGCATTTTCCTTTGTGCTTATTGCAGTCAATATATTTTTAATTATTTTCTGCATCTTTTCTGAGGCACTGAATCACTGTATTTTATTCCAGACATGCCTTTCCCAAAATATTTGTGTCTTCCTTGTTTTATACATCTTTTGGGGAGGTGCATTGGTGAAGCATACAAAGGTAAAGAAATGTTCTGTTGAGGTAAAAAATAATTAATCACAACACCGTAACTAGTCACAGCTTGAATAGACTTGAAGAAGGGAAGTGACATGTGCAGCACCTGTGGATCTTCATACATCTATGCTGTGTATAAACTGCCTGACAAACTATCAGGCACAATGTACTAAATGTAAAAACTGGAATACAAAGCAGATGGGACACAAACATTTAAAACTCATGTTTTAAATCTCTCCAATCTCTTCTGATTATGATCAGATAAAGGTAAGACTTATTCCACATTAGTAATTAAAAAAAACCAAAAACCCCCAAAACCCAGGAAAACTGTAGAGTTAGGTTCATGAGTATATGACCCCAGTTATAGATGATGAAATTGTGAAATTAACTTTCATTATTGAGTTCCAGTATTGAATCTTATGAACCTTCAAAGCCACATGGTGCAGAACAGAAGGTGAATTTACATCAATTAATTGTTTTATGAAAACCTGATAAAGAATCATTCTCCTTGAACCACTTAGATTAATGAACCTAAATATAACACGTGCATGTATCTGTGTATATAGTTCTATGTTAGAGGATATTAAAGGCTGCCATCAATCACAAGCCTGGTAACAGTTGATATGTGAACTACCTTCACTGAGTCTAAATGAAAGAACAGTATAATGTTTCTTTTGTGTAGGAATAGCTAAAACAAAAGAAGCCAGGGATAAAAGAATAAGGATAACATAATTGTAACACCTAGCAGCTGAGCATCTTGTCTAAACTAGTTGCTCAACTTTTTCTGTAAATATGAATATAAAATAGACAGCTTATCCCAGATATCTCAGGTAAGATAGATAACAAAAGCTTCATTCTGGAAGTACCTGCTTATTGTCTACAAAGCTGGGATTCCCAGCCACAGGTGGGATTCAGCTGCCCTAACTTAGATAGGTGTCTAGAAGCTGCCAAAGTTTAAGACACATCTATGAATAGTTAGGTCAGTTAAGTCCTGAGTCTTAAGAGATTTCAGCAGAGACAACAATTATCCTTTTAATGAAAATAATCTGCCAATGATATACCACTGCTACTTTTGTGTCTGTTACTAGGATAACCCAGGAACTAATAGTCTGTCTATTGCATGAGTCAATTTGTGTAATTTTTTTTTTTTTAAACTGTCTTTCCTCCCCAATACTCCTGCTTTCTCCTCATGTCTTCCCACTAAAAACTGATGAAGGCTCCATCAGAAGGAGATATGGTGAAGCAGGGGCCACTTAGTTACCTTGCAGTAATTTCTACCTCCTCCCCTTTCCTTCAGTCCTGCAGTACAAAGGTCATGGCTTAAGTTTAAATGGTAACAGCAAATGTTTAGCCAGAACCCAGTTTTTGGTTACCTGCTCTAAAAATAGCTACTACAGAGAGGTCTCTACTTTAAAAAATATTTGTGTATATATATGTGTGTGTGTGTGTGTATACATCCGTCATGTTACCATACACATGCACATATATATACACACATATATTTGTGCTAAAACAATCTTTTATTTCCTTTACAGCAAAGCACAAGCAGTGTGGTAAATTAAGTGATCAGGGCACTAAAGCAGGACATTAAATTTCTGACTTCAGAGACTTCTGTCATACTCCTGACTCCAAGATTAAGTTGTTTACACTGTTTGCCCCCTCATAGTGCTGTTTATTCTTTTTATTCATAACATAACTCTTTGGGTAACAAGGACTGAATCTTACTCTAATTTAAGTTTAGAAGTCCAAGTACCTACACCTGCACCTGAGTTACTCATTCTGACAGGGATAAATAGGCAACTCAGAGGTAGATGTTCACTTAGCAAACAGCTACATCTGGTCATATGACCTTGATTTCAGTTGGTAATTCCTGAGCTTCAATTATTTATCAAAATAGACAAACATAAGTTAACTGTCCTGTTAGCAAGCTGCCCTTCACAGATGGGAGTAAACAGAGTGCTGTAATGCACGTTACTCCTCAGATATTTTAAAAAAACACGCACCAGAGCTGAGAGGCAACAGCAGAAGGTGAGCAAAAAGTGCCCAGTGGTTTATCAATAAACAGGTGTATACTTTGTTACGTGAAAAAATAATTTGCTGGGATTATAGAGTTGTTAATGCTGTATGAATAATAACCTGGATATTCATAAGCAAATGTCACAGATACAGCTATTCCTAAATCGGTGTACTGAAGTAACCAAATGGGGAACAATACTGTAATAACTTTGTTCCAGGTATTCTTTTAATCTAACTGATTATTTTTCAGATACTGCAATAAAATACTGCTCTATTACTCACACCGTCCAGGAGTCAGTCCCATGACATGTCATTAGACATCTTTCTATGTTATTCTTCTCTCTTGTATTCAATGAAAGGAATTTTAGTTGGACAGTGAAATGAACTATGAATTAATGCAGATTTACAGTGGGAGTTACTGGCTTTATTTTTCCCTGTACCAGATAAGTTGATGCACTTCTACAAAATATTACACAATCACTTCATGGTAAAATATTAGTTTCTAACTTTATTTTTTTTTTCTGTACAGATTTAAGAATTAGATTCTGATTGAAGTGGTAGAGCTCCTGTATGACTGTCAACATTACTCTTTATTCTATGTAAATTAATAATTTCTTGGAGTTTCCTATATGTTTGCAGATATCTTCTTTTTCAGAGGGCAATTATTCTATGTAAAAATGCATGAGATGTATCAGTAGTTGTGACCTCTCTGTCATTGGCCTTTGCTGATAAATTTCTCAAAGGAACTCTGTCAATGGCTTGGGACTGAGGGAGGCCAAACTTTGTGGAAGGAAATCTATCACACAGTGAACTGTGCTTAGAGCTTGCTTATGACAAGACATGAAAAATAAATGGTTTGAGTGTGAAGCATATTTTTTCACCCAGAGAATGACTTGGGGCATAATGGACTGCATTCAGGAATCTTCAGTTATTTTAGTCAATGTTTTATGTATTTGCTTTCATTTTCTGCCAAAACACAGTCCTAATTTTTCAGGCATATACTTTTCCTTTTAGTCAGAAAATAACATGTAGAAATGCAGTGTATTTCACACCTTTTAGCTTAAGCCCTAGAACTTGTATTGCATCTTTGTCCACAACAGAAAGTTTTAAACTACCAAGAAACCCACCTGATGCATTGGCAAAGCATCCCATCATAGTTCAGTACAATATGTATAGGGCTCAGGCTCAGAGGATTCAGTGATTGAAACAGTAACAGAATGGGATTATTACTTACAAAGAGTGAAAGTAATGGATAAGTATTGGAAGCACTGGAATTGAACTTGTTTGTCTCTGCATAGTCCAAAATATATTGCAGAGAAGAATAAAGGGGACACTAATCTTTTTAACACCCAAAAAATCCCACAAAATAAATTAATCAATTATAATGGGAAAACACAATAGAGTGGTATATTGCCTCTACATAATCAGACCTTTAAAGTGAGTTCATACTGTCACTGAAGACACAAAATGAAGATTGAAATATAATATAGCTTTTCCATACATCAGTTAAGAACACCAACAATTACTGGATATTGGGAAACTGAAATACCAACCATTTCAGATCAAAATCTTTATCAGGGAGAAAGAAATAAAAATAAAAGATACTAAAACATTATACAGTTATTCAGAACAGTAATTTTAGCTGTTCAGTTTCAAACACCTTTTGCCATTTATGAGAAATTCATTAAACATTCAATACATTTTTTACCAGGTACTGTAGTGATAAGAGGTAAAAGAGGGTAGATTTAGGTTAGATATAAGGAAGAAATTTTTAACTATGAGGGTGGTGAAACACTGGCACAGGTTGCCCAGAGAAGTTGTGGATGCCCCATCATTCAACGTGTTCAAGGTCAGGTTGGATGGGGCTTTGAGCAACCTGACCTAGTGACAGATGCTCCTGCCCATGGATGGGGGATTGGACTGGATGATCTTCAAAGGTCCCTTCCAACCCAAACCATTCAGTGATTCTACATACCTGACTGCAGTAAGAGTTCATATAAATCCTTCGGTATCACTAAAATACATTTCATTAGTGTACACATATGTGCATGTCTGTATGTGTGTACATTCACAGAGTCCCTCAAAACATGTGAATTTGCATCTAGAATTTAACATTTTGAGTCAAACTGCATCTGATGTCTGTAGGAATCTTATCATTTAACACCACTCATCATCTGAGAGCTTACTTCTTTCAGTTCTAAAGATGCTGCCAAAATGATAATTTTATTTTTAAATTGACCTGAGTGACTACTGGGAATAAGTATATATGATTATTCTTTTAAATTTAAAAATACCATGTGTATCTAATAGAATGGTATAGTAAAAATATTAACCAAATTATACTTTAAAATGCATAAATATTTGTTGGAACCAAATTTTAATCTGCATCTGATACCTGATCCAAAGTGCAGAGTACAAAAGTTAGTTACAGAAATAGTCAACTAGTAAATAGAAATTGTACTGTGTGATACTAATGAATGTAAATTGAAGTTAAAATTCAAAATGTTTAATACATTTTCTATAATCTGCTCTTGTTAGGAAATGTATTTATGAAGGTCATCAATAGGTAAGATCATCTTGGATAAATTTTTCATAATTAATTGATTGATCACCTTTAATATTCAGGAAACGGTAGGAGCAGCTTGGTGGTAATGGGTTCTGTCCCCACCAGAACTTGATTAAACTCAGTAAAATCTTTCTGAGCTGTATTTACCTCTTGTGCTAGTGGCTGTTATTGTGTATCAAGCCTGACACTACAATATGCAAGAAGAGTGGGTTTGCTTCTCAGTAGAATGTACACTGTACCTGCACAGTAGGCCTCGGTGGGGATTTCCCTGGCTGCCAGCCAGAAATGGACATCATGGGTTAGATCTGGGTCCTTGAGCGGTGTCAGTGTGAAATGTGTGTGTATGTGTTCATGCACATCTTGGAATACAAATCTTAGAACCCAAGATTGTAATCCACTCGCTACACCTGTCCTGCTGAGCAAATACATTTTTGATTACATGTCACTGAGTAGGGTAGTTTTGTTCTTGCAGCCACCCCACTGAAATTTCCTTGTGGCAAGCAATGTGCAAGACTTAACAGCCCTTTTTTCTGTCTTCCAATCTTTAGCAGCTAAATATTCTTGTCCTGTTAGTATTACATTAATAATGAATAACCAATAGCTTTCTTGCTTGGTATAATGTTGTTCTCCTAGACCTCCTCTGTGTTATAAGCATACATATCCACACATACATACAAACACACACACTGAAAAATCTACTGCAAAATTTTCTGTTTAATTCCCCACCAGCTAAAAAGCATTAGAATTGCCACAGGTAATAGGATTCAATATATCACTGGCTCAGTTAATTCCTTTATGTTTAATAACATGAAATTGAAAACATATCTCTTCTACATCCTTTTCTCTCACCTCTTTAGTGTCTTTGCTTGGTGTGTCTGGTGATACTTTTAAAACTTTTGCTTTTATTATCATTCTACACATCAAGTAAGATACATCATGTAATGCAGAAACTTTACAGTGGAAGAAAAGCAACCAAAAACTTAAGGAGAATAAAAACAGCCTATTTTTTCTTATATTTGTGTGAACTCATGTACAAAGAAAAAAAGAAATTGTAAATTGTCTCTACTGAAAGTTTTACAAAAATTTACAGAAATGAGACAGCACTCACTTGAGTCTTGTTCTGTCACAATAGACTAATACCATAAGTACCAAATGGCATGCTAATGTTAACGATCCAGCAAATTTCATTGGGTTCTTTTTTTAATGAAGTTATTAATCTGAGTATAGATAAGTCTTCTAGTAGTTACAATTGCCTTTTCATGAAGGTTGAGCAAGAATTTGTGCACAAGTATAGGTTTTTAAAATCTTTTTTTGCTAACATGTATAATCATTTGATTTTGCTTAAAATTCTGCATGGAAATTTTGAGCACTAACTTGGCCTTTATTGTAGCTTTGGATGTCCTCTGCCACCTCCTTTGTAACCATTACAGGTCTATTATGTAGTATCAGTGCGCCTGATATACTGAACAGGGTTACTGTCACCTTAAAATGCATGACTACTCTAAGAACATAAAAATAAGAGTATGTCATTGGATCAAAGATCCATCTCTGTATGGTGGATGTCAGTATTCTGTTTCTGACATTTGCCAAGAATAGATTTATAGGTAAGAATGCCATTACAGGGGAAACAGCCATGTGCCTGAAGTGATGCAAATAAACAGCTTGCTTTTGTTTTGTAGTTTTTCTAATTCCTTGATACAAAAACCCCCACCCAAAACCCAAAAAACAGAAAGAAGAAAAAAAAAATTAAGATGCATTTAGGGATTCGGGTCAGAAAAAAAATGGTCTCATTTTTTTCTTTCTGAGTATGCATTTACACACTCATGTAACCCTCACGCATATGTGGAGTTTGTATTATTTTCTAAAAGATTTGTTTAAAAATTGCCTCTAGTTAAGCCTCAGGTCTTCATGTTTGTTTTTTTAAAACAAGCTATATCTTTAATGCAAAAATACCAAATGAAAGACTAGGAAATATTTTCATTTTTATTTTTCCCATATTTTCTCTCTTCTTCAGGATGAAATACTAAAATGTTATGTTTTCAGATAGGTAAAGAACTCCTTTATTTTTGTCTACTCTTAACTGTAATTCTTCACAGAAATTACTCACAAGTGTAAAGTGTTTGGGAATAGCCTGACATCACATGACAATGTTAACTCTACCTCAAAATGAAATCTTGTTGAAACTCTTCTTCCTTCATGCTGTACAGCATCTAGAATACACATATGCAGTTTGACATTGAAATGGCACAGCACTCCCTTCTTTAGCAAAGTTGGCAACAGAGAAAATATTATGCTGGTTCTTTAAAGACAGAAGTCCTTCCCTCTCCACTTACACATGTAGTTCAACTTGCAGTCACATAATTGGGTCTCAGATCCCTGAGAAAAACCCTCTCTCTCTCTTTCTCGAATCCCCATGACCAAGTTAACAACTACTGTTAAAGGTCTCACTTTCATTCTCCAATTGCTTTTCTTTCAGAAAGCTTCACTGTGGTACCCTACCAATTTGCTTCCTTTTATCTGTTGATTTTCAAGTGTGTTAAGTCAAAGTTAAAGAGTAGAGAGGTAACAGATATATAGACAGACAGATTAACTTCGTGCCTCATAAAGATTAAGCCTACATGTAGTTTTCAAGGAAATCTTTCTCATCCATAGTTGTTGGCATCAATAGGTATACACATTGCACATGTCTGTGTGTGTGTGTTTGTATGTTTTCTGTGGTGAAAAGAATTTATTCTTTTTCAACTTTAGTTCACATTTCATATACGAACATAGTAGACTTTTTTTCAAAAGTAAGCAAACTTTTATATCACTCAACCTAAATAAGTATATTTTAGGGAAGCTGGACATTGAGCATTCAGAAAATCAGATGCTGGAGAAAAATAAAAAATAATCTAAAAATAACAGTGGGTTTCATCTCTAAAACCAGCCATCTAATAGTTAGACATAGCTTCTGAACTGCCTCTATAGTCAATGGAGAAAAAAGAGTACCCCCACATCTCAGTTGTTGCTATAGCTGCCCACCACGTCTCAGTTACCTCAATGATGTTGTAGCTTTGTGAACATATGCACACCTCCACTTCCTAATACTTGTTTCCCAGGCTGCATATGCTTGAGGTGAATTTCTTTTTGCCCTGTTTTATCATTTCTGAGGTCTCTCTTGTTCCCATCATCCTGCACCTTTGCTTTCCAGCACTGTTGACTTCTACTGCACTTTACCGTGAGTTGTACTGTCCCTAATTTAAAGCTCTCCTCATTAGTTTGAACAGCCTTTTCTAAAGATTGTCTTGGCTCCACTTTGTCAAGAGCATCCCGTCTCCCCCTACCCGTCGCCCATCCTCAGAGTGGGTCCCATGGTTGTAAAAGCCAAATTACTGTCAACATGACCAGCTGCACAACCAGATTGTTGACCTGCAGGTACTAAAACTAATATAATTGTTCAACTTCAGTGTGATAGGACTCAAAATCAGCCAGGGTTTTGAGGTAGATCTGTTTAGTTTTTCTCTAGTCCAAAGACAGAATGATATTTAAATCTAGTTTTAATTTTGGTTTTAGTAGACTAAAACCTAGAATATGTAACTCTGAATAAAGAAAACCTACAGTTTTTTTACAGTAGAGAATAAACACTGCTGGAGACATCTCCTGGGCACTGAAACTTCATTGCCTGTCCTATTAAATTGTTAGAGAGGTCTCTAGCAGATTCCCTGCCAGGGCCCTAGCAAGGTTTGGATTTAGCACAGGTCAGACACCTTTCTAAATAGACTGCATGAATTCATCCATCCTGTTTTGGAAAGTAGGAGGGTGTTATTCTCTCCATCCTCTAGCTGATCACTTCGCCAAAGCAGTTTCTCAGCCTGTGCACAAAATGTAAACTTCAAAATCTTTCTATGAGTCTTTCAAGCCTTTTCTGTTTGGGCATGGTCAGTTAATCTCACCCACAAATTTCCAACTCCATTTTTTGTTTAGTTTTGGTTTGCTGTTGTGGTTTCTTTGTTTGTTTGTTTTGTTTTAAATTTCTGGGAGACTCCATGTGTTCCAGTGACTTCTTAAAGGATTATAACCCAAGAGCATATACACATATGATATCTCTCCTTAAATAGGGCATTACTCCCAAGCTAATTAGCTGAATTGTCAGCAGGGCTAATTAGCTTGGGTGGAGCTCCATGGTGAAGGATATGTTGTCTTTGGTTCCAGGGGGTAACAGTGTTTGGGCCAACAAGTGCTCTGCACAGTCCTGTGCTCAGCAGGGTAAAATCCTCCATCAGAAATCTGAGTTGCAGCAACCATCTTGCAAAACTTGGCTAGTTTACATCTTTTAACCTAGTTAAAATCTGTGACTTCTGCTGCTGCTTTTTCCTCCAGACATGGTATTTCCCATTCTAACTCCATTAGTCATTTTAGAAACCAGTTCTTGTGAAAGCTAAAGCACAAAACATGCTGGCAGGGCATTGCAGCAGGTGCATAGTCACTGTGCTCTATCATGTATAACTTTACAGAGACTAGAGACACTAAAGACTTTGTTAAAATTATTATCTGTAATCCTAGACATTAAAAGGGGGTAGTAGGCCAAAATTTTTCTCTCTGTTGAAGAAGAATCTTGTTAGAAACTAATCCAAATTATTGATGGGTCATTTGTGCCTCATTCCCGTAACTGTGGGTCTGGATTTTCGTGACAGATGGATGAGTTGACATTCTTGGTACGAACTGTGCTCCCTGCAAATACATTAGTATACATACATGGTATTTTGCCTCTCTGAAGTCATGTACGTCTGTTTGGATGGCATTTTGCCTACTCACAAGTCAGCACAGAAGTCAAGCAATGGTGGGTTTATGCGGACAGTTGGCATTACCCTGCAAATGTCACTTTTTTCAGGAATTCTTTATTCTGTGCCAGTATTACATATTGACACCACATGCCTCTTTACACCTAATTACATGAGTTGACACTTACATGACAGAACAGAAATGGTTGATCTGAGGTGGGAAAGTAAGGTTGAAATTTATGGTTGCTTTTACAAATACAAGTAATATGTTTTCAGACTTGTTGGAATGTCAATATACAGGAGTCATGACCCTTTCACTCTCTCATGTTCAGGTAATTTTCCTAAAAAATAATGATCATCAGTGTCCCCTGTTTTCACATAGATGAATGTCTGATAAGGTTAAGTCCTTCTACTAAGAAGTTTGTATTATGCATGTACTGAACTTCTAAGGGGGAAAATTGAAAGAGAGCGTTTTTCTGTTTCTTGTAAAACCAGGATAAGAAATATTTTTTTCTGCTGTAAAATCCACTAGAAATAAAAAGTGGAGGTAATATACCTAAATATAGCACACAGATAACTGGTTTGGGACTTCTAGAGTTATGATCATTCTTTTCTAGAGCTCTTTTTTATCTCATCCACGTACAGTCCAACAGACAACAAGAAAGGGCTTAAAAGGAATTCTGTGCAGTTACCTCTACGCGTACTGGTAAGTAGCAGTTCAGCTTCATTAGTATGTCCCTTTATTCCTCTTTTTCTTACTCTTCTTGTTTAATTTTCTTTTCTTTTTCCAGTATTGGCATGGTACATCTACTGTTTGTGTTGTCCTGGCTGAAAGACCACAATCCAGTTAAACTGGCTAATTTTGCAGAAAACTAACAAACCAAAAAAAACCCCCAAACAAACAAATTGTGAACAGCTTTCTTTTGGATTGGTGAATGGTTGATCCAACAACCACCCAGACTGCATGAAGGAAGGGCAGAGGAGCAAGGTTCTCTATGCATTTAAGCATCAATGAGCTGTTGGATTAGCTCAGCAGCTCATAGAAATACAACTTTAGGTGCTTCCTTGTAGACCAATGATTCCTTTGGCTTTTCATTTTTTCAGGTAGCTGACTTTGGGGAACTGATTAAGCCTGACAGGGACTGTTACTCAAATTAGCAAGATGACCACTTTTTACTGACGACATCTGCTAAACAGCTTTACAGCCTCCTCACAATCCGGTCACTTTCTTCCCTCAAATTCATAAAGACAAGTAATCTCTTCTATATTCACTAGAAGAAGACTAGAGAATGTCAGGTATTGCAACAGAAGACTTCCAGGACATAATTTGCTTGCAACAGTGTCTGGTTAAATGCAGTTAAACTAGCTTGGATGGTCACACCCCCATCACTTCAGCTAATTCTGCAATAAAGACATAGCCATACTTAATCTATTTGAAATAATAACAATCATAATATAAATATAAATACAAATTTAAATACAAATAATTAGCTTGATGATCCAGTTGCTCAAACTTTTTCTCTTTCAACTTTGCTAAATTATATAACTCTTCCATGCAGTGTATGAGGCACAGACCCCGGTTGGAGGTGCAACCAGAATCAGCTTTATTCAAAAAGAGCATGCTTTTATACTCAGTGCTCAAAGAAAAACTTCCTCTAAAACTTTTCCATCAGCTGCGCTGTAGATACCGCTCACGTGACTGTCCTCCAATCACAGTGATGATCATGCGTACTCACAGAGGTCCTCCAGTCGCAGCGCTGATCTCGATCCATTCATGCTTCTGGCTTCACTTCCTTATTCCTGCGGTTCAACTCATGTGACCTACATGACTGCTATTCCTTCTCCCTAACACTTCCACTCCTCCCAAAATAATCAAAAAAAAGTAAACAGGAATGAGGAGCATGTGTCTTACCTTTTCCCTTTTACTAGTTTGTGGGATGGATTGACCACACAGAAGAAAAGAACAGCATACTACAAAATGGGAGCACATCAAATGTATAATCTTGGTTCATACAAGCCCTCCCAAAAGCTTGTTGTTACATTTGTGTATTCTTTCCAAAAGGGATGTAAAGGTATGACTGTATTTTGAAAGCAAGAATTTAATATGAGTTGGAAGCAGTGATGATATGACTTTGTTTAAGAGATCTATGAAAAAGTTGATATGTTAAAAAGAAAAAAACCAACTTGCCTGCAAAACAGCTGCTGTTGTTTGAGAAGGGATTAATCCTTGTCTACTAAACACTTCACATATCACCCACATATGTGAAGCAGTCTTAGAGTCTGTGATTTATCCTATCTGGCTATAGGCATCAACTTGTATGCCCTAATGGGGAGTTTAATCTAAATTAGTAGCTCAGACTTTCTTGATAACTGATAAAGAGAATGAAGTACTTCTATGCAGGGATGCAGGTGGAAAGAATCACCTTCTAGAGGTGCCTCTTTTTCTCTTCAGTGCCTGTATAAGAGTTCTGGGTTTTTTGTTTTGGCACTGTAGTGGAATTAGATGGGATAAATGTGGGTATGTTTTTGGGTTCATTCTTAGTTCAGTTCAGTATAAGTAAATTGAGTTTGCCTAAATGACTTGCACTGCTTCCTTAAAACAATCTGGTTTATTTGGCCTGAAATGGACTAGCAGTAGTCATGCATCCAGTTATCACATCTCAAGTGAGGAGTGATAACTAACAGCTATGGAGCTGTCATCTGCTGAATAGCTCCAGCTGTTCTGTAAACCAGCATCTGGCTACAGCCCAAACTGAAAAAAAAAAAAAAAAAAAAAGAAAATCAAGAAACGCTCTAAGTTCTTCCCTTAAGCAGTTACTTTAGGGCACTATTTTTATTAGGTGTAATCACATAAAGTGTAAAAAGACATTATTTTTATAAGATGTTTAATAATATTTGCTACATAAGTTCAAAAGTCTAAGCAAGCAGGATTAAATATGTATGATTTTGGTACAGCCTTATGTACCTCTGTGAGTAAGAATAGACTACAACAGTTCATGCTTACAAAATATATTCTTTGCAATAAAAAATTATTTTAAAATAACTGTTTATAAATTACTTCAGAATAATTTTGCCTAAAACTTCTGTAAAAGTAACAAAAAAGGGGGAAACACCCCCAAACAATCCATGTTAAATATTTGTGCACATAAGTATGCATGAAGTTTCTGAGGATTTTCCATTTTTGTGAAAACATAATTGGTAGAAATGTGACACTCTAAATTGAGGATTTAGAGAAATCTAAAGATTGGGAAGAAAAATGCTGTTTGACAGGAGAAATATGGACATTATATCTCTAAAACTGCATGGGAGGCCAGATCAGAGAACTGTGCAGGTTGGGGAAAAATGGTGTAGCAAGGTGCACTGATGAAATATAAGCTGCATGTAGCATGGTTTCCTATTGGTTCCTATGGCTCTTCTGTGGCTCCTATGAACTTCTAGGGAGCTCACTGGTGTTTGCATATATGCCAATAAGGATGAGAAGGTATAATAATGCTCAACAGAAAACCCAGACAATCCTAGTTTCTAAGTAATGTTATCCTTACTAGATACAGTAGTGGTTTCAGTGGATTTACTTATGTCCTGCTCTACCCTCAGAGCACCAGGCTGGCATTTTTTCACAAATGCCACTTGAAAATTTGTTCCTCTTGTGACCTCCCACTTGGTTTTACAAGTGTTCCACAATCTTCTAAAGTGAAGTGAGCGAGCTACTGCAAGACCTAGAGGGGAGTGAGAGGAATGAAATTTTAAGGGGTGAGCAATTTTTTACAACAAATTCTGAAGGTAACAAAAGCTTCTGGACCATAATTAAGGAGGGTTCTTTAACAAGTCCAGCTGCATTTTTCTAGGACTTATGATTGATCAATGGTGGGTTAAGAGAGAAGAGAAAAAAGTATTCAAAGCTATTGAAATACCACCACTTAAATATTCATTGGAACATTTGCTGTTTCTTGGTATGATAATATATTGAAGCAATTCATACCTAACCTTTCTCCAAAAAAGGCCATGCTCTTTAAAAGCTAAAGCTGAATATGCACTAAGAAAGTTGTACTGCTTCACTATTCTCTCCAGAGAGTTATGCCAAAGCTTTATGGGAAGAGAATCTGTTTTACCTAGATAATTATCTCCAGTTCTGGTGACACTCTGCATAAATGTATGGCAAAACATCACAGCATTTTGAAGATACCTGATACTGACACAAACCCAATACATAGCCATGTTTTCCTCATTTGAAGAAGAAGGGAATATTAGAACATATTCCAGATTTTTTCAGCAGCACTATCAACAAATATTGATTTCCAACTAGCATTTTTGCCTTTGGAGTTCATGATGTCAGTCTATTTGAGAATCACCAGGGCTTAGAAGGCTGACGAGACTGAAAAATTCACTCATAAATTCATTAACATATGAGTAAGCTTTAGAAACACATGGGTAGGTTTTAGAAACACACAAATAGGCTTTAGAAATAGCTGTGTTCTGCAATTCATTCAAATGCAGGCTGTGTGCCTCCAGACAGGTCTCAGATGGCCTTTCCTCAGACTTAGTGGTCTGGAGGGTGCTGCCTTCAGCTCTTTGATATCATAGCTGAACACGCTGTCCCCAACAGCAAGTTAGTAGGTATTAGCCCCCAGAGCAGGGTCATAGCTAAAGCAATGGGCATTCTTTATAGACTTTATGATCTTTTTCTGTATTAAATTCTCTAGATTTTTAAAAAAATACTACAAGTAGCCCAAGTCCTTGTAATGTTCTTGTTTCCTGTTTCACAAACCTCATTTGAATGTTATCACTCTCCCAAATGAGAACAGTAACAACCTTGTTTTGCTTACCAGCCTACCAAGCTAATGAAGAATGGAACATTCAGCAATACAGAAAATCCATATCAATATTACCCCAGATAATATCACTTCATAAGTAGCTAGCATATCTCAGTATGGCCTCAATATGCTGTGAAATCCACACCTAATATATATGTACAATAAGAAATACAAGTCTGAGATTTATCTTAACTAAATTTAACCATCAAAAACTTAAACACCAAGCTTAGTAATTAGATCTCTAAAGACTACACAGAGAGAAGCACCGCTGTTAAAAAAACATGTGACCAAAGGTACTTTCTACAAAGTGTGCACTTAGATGTTCATGTAGATGCTTGCAATTAGGAGAGGTGAAAATCATTCCTTTCAGGTAGTCATGTATCCTTCTAAACAGGACAGAAGAAGCTGGAAGTCTAAAGCACTCATATCACCTGTTTGGGAAAAGAAATAGCCTAGGGTTACTATCTCAGACTAGCTGATATACGTGACACAGTATGGCCTAGAAATCCTTCCTTCAATGATTCGAGAAACACAGAATTATGGAATGGTTTGGGTTGGAAGGGACCTCTAAATGTCATCTAGTCTAATCCTCCTGCAATGAGTAGGGACATCTTCACTGAGATCAGGTTGCTCAAAGCCCTGTCCAACCAGACTTTAAATGTTTCCAGGTATGGGACATCTACCACCTCTCTGGGCAACCTCTTCCAGTGTTTCGCCACCCTCATTGTAAACAGTTTCTTCCTTAAATGTAGACTGAATCTACCCTCTTTTAATTTAAAAACATTACCCCTTGTCCTAACACAGCAGGCCCTACTAAAAGGTCTGTCCCCATCTTTCTTATAAGCCCCCTACATATATTGAAAGGCCACAAGAAGGTCTCCTTGAAGCCTTCTCTTCTCTAGGCTGAACAACACCAACTCTCTCAGTCTGTCCTCATAGGAGAGGTGCTCTAGCCCTCGGATCATATTTGTGGCCCTCCTCTAGACCCACTGTAACAGGTCCACATCTTGTACTGAGGGCTCCAGAGCTGGATGCAGTACTCCATGTGAGGTCTCACTAGAGCAGAGTAGAGGAGCAGAATCACCTCCCTTGACCTGATGGCCACACTTCTTTTGATGCAGCCCAGGATACGATTGGCTTTCTGGGCTGTGAGTGCGCATTGCTGGCTCATGTCTAGTTTTCGATCCACTAGTACCCCCAAGTCCTTCTCCATAGGGCTGCTCTCAATGCCTTTGTGCCCCACTCTACATTGCCACTGGGGATTGCCCTGACCCAGGTGCAGGACCTTGCCCTTGGCCTTATTGAACCTTACGAGGTTCACATGGGCCCACTTCCTGAGCTCGTCCAGCTCCCTCTGAATGGCATCCTGTCCTTCTGGCATGTCAACCGCACCACTCAGCTTGGTGTCATCTGAAAAACTGCTGAGGGTGCACTGGATCCCTCTGTCTAATGTCACTGATGAAGATAATAAATACTACTGTTCCCAATGCGGACCCCTGAAGGACACCACTCATCACCAATCTCCACCCGGACATTAAGTCATTGACCACAACGATCCAGCCAATTCCTCATCCACCAAACAGTCCATCCATCCAATCTATATCTCTCCAATTTAGAGAGAAAGATGTTGGGAGGGACCTTATTGAAGGCTTTATAGAAGTCCAGATAGATGACATCTGTAGCTCTTCCTTTGTTCATTGATGTAGTCACCCCACCATAGAAAGCCAGTAGTTTGGTCAGGCAAGACTTGCCCTTGGTGAAGCCATGCTGGCTATCTCGAATCACCTCCCTGGCCTCCATGTGCTTTAGCATAGCTTGTAGGAGGATCTGTTCCATGATATGCCGAGGAACAGAGGTGAGGCTGACAGGTTGGTAGTTCCTAGGGTCCTCCTTTCTACCCTTTTTAAAAATGGGTGCAATGTTTCCCTTTTTCCAATCATCAGGGACTTTACCTGACTGCCACGACTTTTCAACTATCATGGAGACTGGCTTGGCAGCTACATGAGCCAATTCCCTCAGGATTCTGGGATGCATCTTGTCAGATCCCGTAGACTTACATATGTTTGGGTTCCTCAGGTGGTCTCAGACCTGATCTTCTCTTACAGTGGGAGGGACTCCGCTCTCCCAGTCCCCATCTTGCAGTCCATCTACTTGAGAGGTGCAAGAAGCGAAGTTGCTGGTGAAGACTGAGGCAATAAAGTTGTTGAGTACCTCAGCCTTCTCCTTGTCTTTTTTACCAGTTTCCCAGCTGTGTTCATTGTGGGGGGGTACACTTTCTTTGACCTTCCTTTTCTGGCTGACACACCTATAGAAGCCTTTCTTATTATTCTTTATGTCCCTTGCCAAGTTCAGCTCCAGCTGTGCCTTGGCCTTCCTGACCCCATCCCTACACAGCCAGACAACATCCCTATGTTCTCCCCTGGATACCTATCCTTGCTTCCACTGCCTGGGCATTTCCTTCTTGCCCTTTAGTTTGACCAGCAGATCTTGACTCATCTATGCAAGTCTCTTGCCTTTCCTGATTTCTTACATCTGGGTATAAAGAGGTCTTGTGCTCTATGGAAAATATCCTTAGAGATCTGCCAGCTCTGTTCTGCTCCCTTGTCCCTGAGGTCAGTTTCCTAGGGGGTCCTACTGACTAACTTGCTGAACAGCTGGAAGTTTGCTTTCCCAAAATTCAGGGTCCTGATTTTACACTTCACCTGACTTATATCCCTCGGGACTATGAACTCCGCTAATCCATGATCACTTCAGCCCAAACTGCCTCCAATCTTGATGCCTCTGATTAGCTCACTTGAATTGGTGACCAACAGGTCCAGTATCACATCCCCTCTGGTAGGGAGATTTTATTATCGGGCTTAAGAAGTTATCCTCAATGTACTCCAGGAGTCTCCTGGACTGCCTACAGCTCACTGTGCTGTTTAGATGTTCCTCCATCTGGACTAAGTCATTCAGGAAATATAATAATTTTGCCTGCAATGTAAACTTTCAGACAGATCTTCTGTGGAACTTGCAAATCATTTTGCATTCTCTTATAATGCTGGATTTCTGATGCTTGGAAAACCTATCTTCATCAGCTCTGTATCTGGAAAAGATGAAATACCTTTTTATAAAACAACACTCATTTTCCTCACTTTAAAATTCCTTTTCATTTCTACCAGATGTTCTTTCCAGGTTTCATGAAAACAAATGGAGTCATCTAAGTTGTGAAGTTATCTTCACATCTCAAAATTTGGAATAGATCATTTACTGCCTACTGAAACATCCCTGGGGCACTCATGAGTCACAAAGGCATTCCTTAGGTCTGAAACCCCTGTGGGTGTCACAAAAGGAGTTCTTTCTTCACCTGCAAGTGTTAGTTTAATCTGGTGACATCCAAATGCCAGAACCAAACTACTGAAATATTTTGTTCCTGACACTTTAATGAGTTGATTAGCTAAGTGTGGAAATGGGTTGCTGCCTTCAATTGACTGAAGATTTCTGTAGTCAGCATAATCATTTACTTACCATTAGATTTACTATTTTTTTAATTGCAATTTAGGTGTTCAAATGTTATGTAGATTGTTTAGATGGGTTAGCTTTCAGAATGTGATCAATTACCTTTTTAGTGTTATCTTATTTATTAAGAAGCTACTTCATGGAAACACTTTAGGAACACAATCCAGCCTTTCATTCAACAACATTTTTCTCAATCTTATTTTTGGGGAACATAATAGTAATCAAGGGCTAAATCAACTGCTCTAATATCTGCTTTTTGGTACCCACAAATCGTTTTCTCTAATACTACCTTCAAATGCCTCATATATGAGGATGTTAAAGACATCAATAATGTTGGACACTATTCGATGATCTTATTGCTAATTAATCCATAATGGTTGCTTTTACCCAGAGATCTGGTTTTAGTCTAGGTTGAAACAGAAGTCCCAAACGGATCTTTCTGGCTTCAAACAATTTGGCCAGTTCATTGTGACTATGCTTTTCCTGTACATTATGTTTGGCTGAGAGAAGAGTAATTAATCTCATCCACATAGTAGCTATAGAAAATATTTTTATGACTGCAAGAATCTAAATTTCCTTGTACCCACTCACTAGACCTATTCCTTATCATAACATAGGTTTTTGAAATACCTGTCAAGGAAATTCACTCTCAACACAACATTAAAAATACCATTTATCATAAGAAATAATCATTAATATGCAAACCCTCTTGATCCTGTGTGAGATGGACTTTTTCTGTTGTCTGTTCTACCTGGCTGATGAAACTATATAATTTCTCCAGTACACACTTTCTTCCTTTCAGCACTGTTTATTTTCTATAGATTAAACTTGGTTCCTATCATGAGTTCAGCATCACTAGGCTTTTCAAGTGTCAGTATCGCCAAGTATGTAAATGAATACTGGGCAGTTCTGTCAGTTGTCGATTGTATTAGCAACTTTTAATTTCTTTCTGGCTTCTGGCTTCCATATGATTGGGTAATTGGTTCTTCAGTGGCCTTTGCCCCCACTTCATTTGCAAATGCCATCTAACTTAGTAACCATTTCATCAGATTTAGGCTGCCTAAATAAGCTAGTTTAGGCACCAAAAATAGCTTAAGCACACCAGTGTAGGACTCCACATGCTAATTTCTCTTTATTTCCTTCTCACTCAGAAGCCTGCTTACAGCTAGTCTATGTAAAATGATCTGAGGGCTGGAGCACCTCTCCTATGAGGACAGGCTGAGAGAGTTGGGGTTGTTCAGTCTAGAGAAAAGAAGGCTGCGGGGAGACCTGATTGTGGCCTTTCAATACCTAAAGGGGGCCTATAGGAAAGAGGGGGAAAATCTTTTTAGTAGGGCCAGCTGCGTTAGGACAAGGGGTAATGGTTTTAAACTAAATCAGGGTAGGTTTAGGCTAGATATAAGGAAAAAATTCTTTACAATGAGGGTGGTAAACCACTGGAACAGGTTGCCCAGAGAGGTAGTGGAGGCCCCATCCCTGGAAACATTCAAGGCCAGGTTGGATGGGGCTCTGAGCAGCCTGATCTAGTTAGCAGTGTCCCTGCTGACTGCAGGGGGGTTGGACTCGATGACCTCTAGTGGTCCCTTCCAACCCAAAACATTCTATGATTCTATGATTCTATGTATGTCTGTATCATGTCTCAGCATAAACACACTATTTGCCCTATTCCTTTTAAAATTTGTTAGGGTAGAAGATAAGGAGACTAAAGGCTATAGAATTAGTGCTACCATGAAGTAGAGAACAACAATGAAAATATAACTTTGAGGATAATATTGTTTACTCTATTCCAGTAAATTTCTTAGACCAGTAAGTTCCTTGTTAGAAGAAAACAATTCTTAATGTCCCTCTGCCACTTTTATATCATGTGTGGCTTACCTGGAGGGGACAGAATGAAATGCAAGGGCTTCTTTTATTTACTTTGTCTTAGGGAAAAACATAGACCTGATTAAAGAGGAGTAGGAGAACAAAAGTCTCTCTGGGCTCAGTTCTGCAACATAATGTCTCAGTGGTTGCTGGAATCACAAGGTTTTCATGTGCCTTACACTATTAGTTATAAATCATCTTCTTTAGACCCAGAAGCCTGGTTTAAAATCCTAGGAGCTTAGAAATGCTACCTTAATGCTGTTCCCTCAATAGTCCCGAGAGGAAAATGGTCTTTCTTACCCTGTTCATTGCAAGCCATATTATGAAGCCTTCATTTACCTCTGGCAATCACGTAATTGAGCCAATTTCTGTGAATGTGTTAAATGTTCATTATTTAGCCCTACATTCAGAGCTGGTGAGAGACAATATTTAAGTGTATCAGATGCTCAACAGCCATAAAATATTCCATTGAAAGAATAACCTAGTCCATGCTAGAAGTTCTGAGATTCAGTCTAGTAATTGCAATTCAGACTTGATTAAAGCACATGGAAAGGACACTAAACTTCAAGTTACCTCTATTTCACATAGAAAATACCTTCCTTTTATAATGACAATAGTAGTGTGAACAAGCATGTTAATTTTATCTTGTTGTATTCACACTATGAACATAGTGGGAAGGACTTTTGTGCAACAGGATGGCTATATATTCATCCTGTTTTATATTACAGCTTGAAGTGTTAATAGATGGCATAGATCCTTCCCCAGGAAATGGAATCTCATCTGTGGCTGCATAAAACCTCAGCTTTATGCACCAGAATTTTCTAACTGCCAAACAAGGGAAAAATAAAAAAAAAAAAAAATAGAAGCAGTTTGTATACTGAGAGTTCCATACTTTCGTGATACATTGGCTGATAGGGAGTGCCAATTTAATTAAATGTGGGAAAATATTTAATCTCAAATAGATTTTTAATAGAACAATAGAACAAAAATATCTGACTTTTTAGGAAAATATCTCCACAGATACGCTTGATTCTTTTTTGGAAAATATAGTTTCATTTAATCTGCTAAAGAATCTGATACATTTCTGATATTCTAAATTTTAAATTTCAATAGAAGAACACATGTAACTTATTTTAGTGCTATCTTTTTAACTTGGAAAGCACCAGGGTAAAAATGGTTGTAAACCTGCTAAGACATTTAAGATTTATTTCTCATTTTATCCCTCAAAAATTTGGGATCTCATTTGTTTATGTGACAGATGACAAGAAACATTCTGTTTCCTCAAGTCTGTCCAGACTTCAATGGGGGAAAGTGATAAGAAACCCCTGGTAGTCAATATTGAAGGACAAAAAGATACTGACATGATAATCTCTGCTGTTAACTGCCACTTTCTTACAGATTGTATTTTTAGGATAGAAAAATGGTAATGGTCTTCTGATAGTGATCAGGTAGCAAGGCCTAGTCCAATCTTCATAAGAATAGATAACTAGCAGGAATTTTTTTCTTTATATCCCTTGCACTCGTCAGTGTTTTAGTGCTTTGCACATACTGAGAATTTACATGTTTCAGAAGAGTTTAATTTAGAACTGAGACAGAGGAGCTCATCAGTGACTGTAACCACGGTATCTGCACTAATAAAGTCAGAATGCAAGATACCAGTGAACCAGAGCTCTTTTTCACTCATGTTAGTCATCAGATTTGTAATAACAATAATAGTAAAGTTTGACTGATGGTAGTTCAATAAGTAGCTATGGTTTCAAGGTCAGCATCAGAATGTGAATTCTGTGCTCATGCGACCCTCCTGTGTAAAGGTGTTATAAACTAGTGGCTGTATACACAACATATTACCATGAAGAACCACATAATCATGAAGTGGAATGATTGGTTTTTGACTCTCAGGCTTCTATAGCAAACGAAGAGAACTTGCTGCAATGCTAAGGTGTGAACTAACATTTGTGATTCAGCACCAGACCCTTTCATGAATACAATACTTAAATCCCACTGAAGTGGTTTTCTTTCTGCCAGATAGAATCTATCAACAACAAATGACTGGAAACTAAATTTTCCAGGATCTTGGTCTTTTATGCGGTATTTTCTAAGTGTATAGACATGCATGAGCCAGAATGATTTAGCCATTCACATTGGCAGTATTTTACATGCTATTTTCAAGGAAGTAGACAAGTGTAACATCAGAGGATCTTGCCCAGGTGTAATATTTCTCTCTCTTTTTCACTGTGTGCGCTCTTACATGTCTGGTATTTAACTGGTTAGAAAGTTCCATTTCAATAAGGCATTTGAAAATCCCAAGTTGTATTCTGTGAAATTTTCATGAGTTAGAGATCTGTGGGTAGTTTGTTGCCTAGCAAGAAACTGTTTTGCTTATATAACTGCAATCTATGTCACCAATAAGGTGTTATTATATCTACTTCCAAAATATTAATTAGTTTTTATCTTCATCCCACTTTTATTTTGCTATGACAATATTGGCTCAGTAATATACCACAAAAGTAGAATCATTACTTATTCTCAAGAAAGACTTATGAAATTTATATGTAGCAGAGAAACTAGTTTCTTTTAGGAGAAAAATTCATAACCAAATTAAATTCTTCCTCGTTCATCATTTACAACTACTAAGCAGCTAGTTAACTTTAAAGAATAGAAGGAAAACATGAAATCCATTCTGAATATGTGAGATACTGTTATTGTATTTGAACAGAAGAAGACATAGACAGATGGTGACAGAGAGATGGAGAACACTAACAGATACAGTGAGATTTAAAAGAATATTTAGAAATTTCCATAGTAATAAAACACAAAGAAATTTTATGTTTTACATTTTTGTCTCAATTTCAATATTAGTAATGTGTGGAAAACATTTTTTTTTGTTTATGCATGATAGTTTTTCTGGTAGTTAAAATCCATTTCTGGTTACTTCTGTGATGGAAATAAAAACACATGAATGGGGAAGGAAGTGACCGAAGAAATACTTAAACTTTGAATTTCCACCTGAATTAAGCTGTAATCCATGGTAGCAGTCATAGGCATTCTTGTTCAGAGAATGAGAATGTCATATCAATGAAGATCGAGAGATATGTAGGAAAAATTAAATTAAAAGGAGGTAAATATGTCTAATTTTAGCTTTGTTACGTAGCACATGAAACCCAATGGCCTGGTGTCTCTATCTGAAAAATTCAGAATATAAACCACTAGCCAAGGCTGTCCTTTCTAGATATATTTCTGGAGAACAAAATACAAATCCAGAAGCAGTACTAGTGTCAGCTGAGGATAAAACAGAATAACTTCTCTAAGTGGGGCATTTAATACTGATTATTTTTGTGTGAATATCATTTACAGAAAGAAAAAGTATCTGTTCCCCAACTGCACAAGGTCATACCTTATCATGATGCACCTATGTGCAATTACTTTAGACCCAAGAAGCTGTTCTTTTTCAGGACTGCAGAAGTGAGACTCAAGTTTTGCCAAAAACTTGATAGATGAGTATGTACACAATTTAGTATAGGTAAATTTATAAAAGACAAAAAAAACTTGATAATTTTACAACCTCACAAAGGTGTTATTTGTGACCTAAGTTCCTACAAACTTCTGTAAGTATTAGATGCTTTCAAAAAGATTTTAATTTTTATCATCTGCTGCATGAATGTTCTATCTTTTCTATCCTATAGCAAGTGAATAATTGCTCATTAATAACAGGCTAGAAGAACAAAATGTAACTGAGAAGTCCTGTTGTTATGCAGTGTCTAAAAATGATATTTACCATAGAAATTGTTCTGCTGGCAGCTAAAAAGAGACATCTCTAAGTGCCCAAAAGATCTAATCATGAGAGCAGGTGAGTGCTGTATAAGCAGGAAAAATTATTGTCCCTGACAATAAAGCTTCAAAAATAAATTTAAGGTCAGAAGCAAAAACAACAAATGGAAAATAAGGAGTCTTAAGAAAAAAAAAAAAAAAAAAAAAAAGAGAGACAATAAGTGTTCTTGTGAAGGAGTCCTGAAGAAAGAGGCCTTGATACAGCAGGAGAATGTATTGTTGGCAGTTAGCCACAAGATTATACCCTTTCTATCAAGAGTTGTGAACCAAAAGAGCAGGTGGCTTGTATTAAGGAAAGCTTTGTATAAGTAGACCTAAATCTTCCTTGAATATATTAGTTATAGGCATAAGTAAAAGATAAGATTCGGAAGACTGATATGTAAGCAGTTACAACACATACGTAGGCTAAAGAATTTATATTTGTCATCAACTATTATTTAAGCTTTAGCTATTTTAGGATAGCATAAGCTAAAGCTATTAGAAAACTTCTTGATATGAATGAAATATCATAGTAACACCATCACAATTTACTGATGTTACGTTTTAATGGTAAAAACATAAACTAAGTGAATAACCAACTGAAAATAAACCTGAAATCAAGAGAAGTGCAAGGTTAAATAAATTAAAGTTATTTTTATATTAATGAGCATGAGGCCAAGATAATGTTCAATAACAAAGCATGAAGTAGGACTCTCAGTATAATAGTGAATCTAAACTCTCATTATTTTCATTGTGAGATTCTTGTAATCTTCATTGTGCAAAGAAACTGTAGGAAAGTATCTGTAAATTACCTAGCCTGTCTTTTTTTCTCATGTCTTCCACAAACATACCAGTAAGTAATGCCCATGATGGTAATTTGCATTTTTTTTATTTTTATCTTTTTTTCAGCCTATAAATATTTTATTTCTGTTTGGATCAAACAACAATATTGATATGTATTAAAAAGGGTGTTCTTGGACTGTCATGACTCAGATTCCCCAATCTAATTTCATAATTTAATATATGTTTGAGCTACTTTCCCACATTGGAACCTAAAGTGGAAACTAAATATAAATGTCAAGAAATTGTTCTCTTAATAGTATAGATTAGAGCTAGAAAACAGACAATTAACTTGAAGGAAGATAATATAGTATTAGAAGAGTTATGGAGAGTTCATCTCTGAAATAATGTTCAGCATAAAATTAAGGACAATGGTGAAAACTTTGCTAGCAACTGATGAAGGCTATAATTTTCAATAGACTGGAGTTTGTAACATCATATTTAAGCCACTTATAGTTTATTTATCTGATTTTGGGGCAGGTATTTTATTCAGTTCTGATCTGGGAATCCTTTTACACCAGTGTTGTTGAATGCTAGGTACTACAGTTTTCAATGAGATGTTAATTGGGTCCTTTTTTTTGGCTCATATAAATCTTAACCATATGTGAATAAAATAAGGGAAGTGGGTGGGCTTTACATATGGGAAAGATTGACATTTCATATACCTCCCATATACTTATGCAATGGATTTGGCCAGATTAAAATTCAACACAGAAGCAACCTTGGGTTTTGCACTTAACAACACAAAATCTGTTTCTGCTTAGATATTTCCAATTAAAAATATAATCCTTAAGACTCACACATCTATGACATATAAAAATAATTGCAACTAAGATGAGATTCAGGCAGGTGAATTCTCAAAAGAAGGATAGTCTATCTAAACAAAACACAGAAATAAGCACATCTGTTCTTCTTCACAGGCATATATAACAGCATTATTCTTAATTTATAAGGCATTTTTTAACAGAAACAATTCCTTGTTGAATTCCAAGCGTATGTCCTAGACATTTGCTGTGTACAGAAGGGAAAGAGGAAGAGGAAGAAAGTGGGTATAATTAGTACCATCTAGACTGTGTAGTAGTCTCCATTGAGAAGGTTTGTCTCTGCCCCAGCTCGTCTAGAAGCTTGACTTCTAATGATATAACTACATTCAGTTTTTCTTTACATATTCCTCATTACATGATGCGCAAAAGTAAAATTACAGAATAATGTATGTAACAGTGGAACACACAGAATATTCTTTCGAGGCCCATTCCAGACCCAGTTTTATATACTAAGATGGTAGAGGTTAACTAGCAATAGTGATTTCAAAGTTGGATTTTTTCTACTTCATATTGTAATAATTGTAGAAAGGTTAAATTTTCTAGATGAAGCCTTTTTGTAGAAGTTTGCATTTTTACTTTGAATCTCGCAGGTGGGATTCTCTTCACCAAGCACTTGTCATCTATTGTATAGACATCCACACCGGAGGTAGTTACTGAGGTCATTTTGTAATCACCACATATAAACAGATTCCTGTAGGTGCAATTCATTCCATCATGAGACAGAAAATAAGTGCCTGTTTCTTTTCATTAAAGGTATTTACGTAGCTAACAGAAATGCAGTATATATAAAAATGATATGAATTCTTCATACAATTTTTCATCTGAACATGCCCTGGCTAGAGTGGAAGATTGGACTTACTGTATTTCTTAAAGTATGTGCAGGGTAGCTGAGATCCTCAGTATATTGCTTGAAATGGGGAAACAAAATAGCTGTACTCAAAACTGTATTTTTTCTCTAATAGAAAAGTCAAATTATATTTTTTTCATCTATTTAATATTAAGGAAATAATTTAGATGCCCAGATAATATTTTAAACATTGCAATAAATGTCAGTTTCACATCATAAAATTACAGTGTTTTCTTGGTGCTAGTGACCTTAAGAATGTTGATGTTTGAGTGAGAAGCAGGGACCTGGTTCAGAGAAGACATATATTCGTATTTGTATATGTCAGCTGTTAACAGCCTTATTTGTTTAACACTATTTGTAATACCTGATAATAAACAGCATGATAATAAACCCCAAGACAGGGGAGAAAGGAGGATGGAAAATAAAATGTTTATAAAATGTTTTAAGTCAGTTGAAATAACGTTGTTGCAGGACTGGTGCATTTCCATCATGGTATTTATTTATTTGAAGGTTAATGTATAAATATATAAAGCTAAAAGCTTTAGGCAGCCTGAGTACGCTTAAACAAAACAAATAGTATAGCTTACAATAAGTTTAATATATGAAGTGAAACTGTTGTGAAATCTAGGAATCAAATTCTCCTTCCTTGGGGTATCTTTTCCATGGGCTGATATGGGCAAGAGCCCGAATCTAGATCAGAGTGAGGAGTATACCTTAGTAAGTAATCTTTAAAGTTATTTTAGGAAATACTGTCAGTTTTCTGTTTTAAAGGTTACTGATGAAGTATTCTTTTCCATTACAATGAAACATGATGCCTGTCTGTACTTTGACTTTTAAAATTTTATTACATAGATCCAGAACGATCTGTTTACTGTACATTTATATATGTCTTACTCATATTCTGAAGAAATAAAAGCTGAGAAAATGTGCAACTGCTCACTGTAATTATTTTTTTCTCTCTGTCTCTTTTAAGGTAACAATACTGCAGAAATAGGACTGATTTAGCATCTATATTTTTTACTACTTCTAATGAATACAGTAGTCTACAAAAATCATAAAATCATAGAATCATAGAACATAGTTATTCCAAACTTGGTGTCCGGAAGTGCAAATACCTGTGAAAAAAATAAAACCTAAAAACTGGGTATAACATTCAGTATTTCTGGTTCAAAACCATATTTCTTCTCATAGACCAACATTTCCCCTGGGCCACTTTTCCTTTCTCCGCTTTCTCTTGCTGTGATGAATGTGTTCAGGTAACCTGTTACCTATTTACTTATGTCACTACCTCTCTGTAAGAATGCCCTGATGCTTTTTCAGTGACTGGCTCTGAGCAGGCTTGAAAATAATTAATTGCAAACATCACAGGAGATGAACTAAGATATCCAATTAAGTTTCTTAAATATCAAAGAATAAGTGTCTGGCTATCCTAGGAGGTTGATTCAGAGGTTAATAATCAACTAAACAGTGCCAGGGACAGTTCTTCAACACTAAAGACAACTGACATAGTCTGGTTGGACATGCCAAACTTTTGAAATCTTTTTGCTCCCAAAACAGGAGATGGGACAGAGAGGCGGAATAGCCATGTCCCTTCCCATGTGAACCATCCAGCCATCCTGTGAATAATTTGGGAGAAGATGAACTGGCCTAAGTAAAAACCATTCCAGGCACAAATCTAATGCATAAATGGTACAGATGATCAACTATCTCTATATCTCAAGTGTTTGTGATTTAACTTACTGATACAGATCTACGCAGAAAAGCCCACCCTCTTCCATTAATGGAGGTGACTTAATGCCACTGGAGGAATCAAAAATTAAAAAGAAAAGAAAAGAAAAGAAAAGAAAAGAAAAGAAAAGAAAAGAA
>JADKXX010001781.1:0-211021 GCA_017310255.1 Butorides virescens
AAGAAAAGAAAAGAAAAGAAAAGAAAAGAAAAGAAAAGAAAAGAAAAATCTCATTACATTTGCTATTGACTTACATAAGAAGCTCTGGTGATTTACTGCTTCCATACATCTAACTACAGAGCTGCTTATGGTCTGCTAACAGACAGGTTGCTCAGTTTTGCTTTTACGGGATGCAAAATTCTTATGCTGGAGCAAAGCACCATAAACAGTGGATTGCAAAGTATTCCTTTTGTCCACCCTGCTGCAGTGGGGAACAGTATAAGTTAGAATGAAAGACTGATGAGCTTGGAGAGAGAAAAAATAATAAAGAGAAAAAAAAATTCAGTAGTGAGAGAGGGACATCCCTGAGGAGACATAATTGTATGGTTTGATCTCCATTTCCAGTGCTGTCCCTGATACACAGGGAAACCAATACAAGCTGTTGGGAAATAGTAGACATCGTGGATTTTTTATATTTTTTTTTTTTTGACTGAACAGCTTTCTGTCAAAAAAACAATTTAGATGAAATTTTAACATCTACCAAAATGTGTGAGTTTCAGCAAAATTTTCTGACAGAACTTTAGTGTGGAAAGAGTCTAAATATTTTGCTTTGACAAACTAAAACATTTTTATAGTGATGCTTTTATTTTCTCTTTACACTGAAAGGAAAGTAATAAGAGAAGAAATATATGTAAACTCGTGACATCAAAGGGGACAATGTGAGCAAATATGGGGGGGTTGCATTTGAGGAAAAATGAGGAATTTACAGGAGAAATTAAAAAGACGGGAATAATTTGTAAAAGAAAAATGTGGCAAGAGTTTAAAATAAAGGACAAACATTCATGCCCACGGACTATTTTAGGCTTTAATTTTAAGGGAAGTTCAATCAGGTTTTCCCATGAGTGTGAAAATATATATGCAAAAAGTCCTTGTAGGTATTTTTTATATGTTTCCTGGACTGAATTTTCAGTGCAGCCAAATGTCAAAATGTCTTCCAATTTCTAACTGCCTTGAGTTGGATAAGATAGGATAAGATAGGATAGGACAGGACAGGATAGGATAGGATAGGATAAGGGCTAAGATGTTTGGCCTTTAACCCAGAAATATTACTATTCTTAGCAGCTCTTCTGAAAAGATTCAAAGTTATTGAATTTCAAATTGCAGTTTAATTCATTACTCTCATCGAGACCATCTAAATGAAAATCATAAATCAAGGCCATGATGATCTTTCTGATAGAAATATTCTGATTCTGTGACATCAGTCATAACTGTTAAATGACTCTTGGAATTCTGTTTCTCTTTCTCACAGCAATATTAACCAGAAAGATTGAAATAAAACTGAACTTAGTTGGAATACTAATGAGTCTGATTTCTTCTTGAATAGAACTTATAAAACTTGGAATGGCTTCAAAGCTGGAGCCAGTCATTCAGTTTGCAAGGAATACAAATAAAACTAAAAGAGCCTTCTCACACATCAAATTTGTTTCAGCTCAACTAGGAAAAGGAACACCCATTATATGTTTATGCAAAGTGCAAAATACAAAATGTGATATTGTTACCTCAGTGAGATCAGTAATCAAAAAAATCCCATGAAATTCAAAGAAGCTAGAATTTCAGCTAAAAGTAATGTAAACTTTTCAGTAAACCCAAAGATTTTCCAGATTTCTGTGCAGTTTTTGATATATCATTCTTATTCCTTTTACTTGGAGCTGGATCATCCTTCATAGGATTCATCAGTGGCTTTGAAAATATGAATACGAGATTATTTTCCAGCTATGTTCACTGAAACATATCAGAGGTTATATCTATCATCAATTGTTTATTTGTGTCTATTCAAATCAATGTAATTTCATGTAAAGTTTCGTCTCTTATAGCTAGCTGAACATTTTTTCCAAAAAATCTTTCACATATGCAGAAATAAGGTTTTTGTAAAAAATTCCTTTTCCCTTTCAACACTATCACAAAAGACTGAAAACTTTGTACATAATGCTAAAGTCATCTTGGAACACTAATCATATAAAATGAAATCTAAACTATGTAATCCCCTCTTCAGACAGCAAAAACTTATTTATTATGGATGTATGTCCTTCCAGATTATTTACATCATCTCGTATTCAACACACTTAACCTGTTTATGAAAAATTGACAATAATGAAAAGGTTATGATTTACAGATCTAAATCCATTCTATATCCAAAATATCCTTTGTATAACTATCTGTATTGGTTTAGCATATTTTTAAGGAACTCTCATTACCGTTTAAAACAGAAAACTAAAAGTAACAGCTCTGAAGTGCAGTTCCACATAGCATCTTCAAAATTTCTGTTTGCAGATGTGGAAAATCTACCGTGTACATTGTTTGGAGGTCATCTGACCAAATATACAGTGACATCTGAGCTAGTCAAACCAGGATGCCTTTATAACTAATGTAAAAAAAGTCACTTTAAGAGGTTCTACCAAACAACTGTGCCCTAAAATTGCTCCCTTCTTCTGGCAATATAAAAGTAGGATTTCTAGTTTAGATATAAATAGATTACTGGTTCAGATAGTGTATATAACTTAAATTTGGTTTAGATTAATTACATTCTCTGTAAGAAAAAGGCTGAAATGGTGGCCCAGATTCTCACTGCATGCACCACTTAGAAGAAAAATCGGCCTTACTGGTGTGCTTGAGCCATAAAAAAAAAAAAGAGATACCTATGAAAGACCTGAAGTAATTGAAAACATCTGGTTTGGGGTATGAGGATGCTGTCCTGGTTTTCTTGGCGTATATACTTTTCCATTAAATTCTAACCAACCCTGAACACTGAAAGGGGAAATAAGAAGTCAGCCACAGTCTCTTGAATTCCTGGAGAAGTCTTGGATCTTTATAGGATCAGCATAAGACTCTGCTCTTTCTTAACTTCTGTGTGTGAGTCTTCATTCCCTTTAATACATAACATAAATTCATTCTTACGATACAGAACAGAAGGTGTCCATTGACCTTCCCATCTCCTAATGTGGGATACAAACCAATCTGCTTCCACCTCCAGTTGCAGTACCTATTAACCCTGCTGCTGTCCTTATGATTTTTAGGGACAAAACAAGCAAGCCAAAGGATCTGACTCATATCAATTTTACTGGTTCCTTTAGTAAAATTTACAAAACATTTCATGTTAAACAAGTTCTGATAAATTTTTTAAAGTTTGTTTGTAGCAAACCCATTTATGAATAAAGTTTCCTATGTTCAGAAAATACATTTGTAAATAGTGTTTAATTTGGTTTTAAATAAGAGTCAAAGACATCAAAGGTATCTGTTTAAATAATCAGGAAAATAATATTTTCCTGCTTATGTTCTGAACTGGGTGAAAATAAAATCTCTGATGTAGGCTCTGTGGCCTTACTTTATGAATAAGTGCAGGAGAGGATTTTTTTATTCTCTGAAGATATATTAGCCCTTAAAAATCCTTTAGCTTTGTATTTTATGTTTTGCTGGGAATCACCTGAATTTCACTGAAAACATTGAATCAAATAGTAAGAACTCTGGTCAACTTTTTTAAGACTGGGCTTACAATTATTTCAGTGCCTAAGTAAAGCTATGAGTTATGAGCTGTAGGCCCTTAGATTTGAGTATTCTGGCCTTACATTTTTATCATTAGTGCTAAATAACATCTTAAGAACACATCATATATAATTATTGAAAGTTCTGATCTCAGAAATATGTGGATTCCACCTTTTGGGTGAAGTGGCCATTTGGGATTTACAGCATTTGCTTTTAATTTTCAGAAGCCATTCACATATAGAATTAATTTGTATCTACCATTAACGTAAAGAGCTCTTTTTAGGCTTCACATCACAGGATGAAGAAGACAAGACTTACTGTGACCCTAAAGTTGTCAGCAAACAGCAAAACAAGGTTTGTTTCTGATCTTGTTTGTGCATGCAGACACAGAAGATGTGTGATTGCTATTGAAACATATCTGTGGCTCCCTCACATGTGTGCTAGGAGCACTGTGGGTCAAATAGTTGTATATATTCACTCTTCTGAGGAGATTACAATATACAGTAAATCTTCAAGGGAATTTGTAGAGACAGACATTCACACTAGTTCACTGGTTAAGGACATTTGCATAAGTTTCACTACACACCATAGCTGACCTCAAGACCAGATTTACTTGCCTTCCAAGTTGCACTACAGAATCTCAGCAGTCTTTCTGTGAGAATCCTATATGGGCTGAAGGTATGTAGGACACACCATAATCACAGCTTTTAGAAAAAGCATACTTTCTTTGCTTTATAGACATAGGAACATGACATTGTACTTATATTAAGATGTGAAGTAGTTTCTTTTGCCAAAGCAAGTGTAGTGCTCATTTAAATACTTAGACTTTATCTGGGCTCAAGTAAAGAGATGAGAAATTTACGGAAAAGAAACTCTGTAAGAATCATTAAATGCATAAGTTAAATACATCAGCAACTATTATAGGCCATGAGGTTGGATGGGTGGGGTGAAACTATTAGTCCTGAGAATCCAGTGCTGACACTATATGCACTAAGGTTTAATTTAGACTTGCTACAATCAAGTCTTGTGGATTGAAGGCCTGCTAGTGTCAGGGTCCAATGCTCTCTAACCAGGTTCTTTTAGATATTCTGAGTGTAGAGGGTATAATATTTATAATAAAATGTACTTATGTAAAGATAGTTGATGTTACATGGGATTTCTGACTTAGCAGGGTGATACAAAGTATATTTCATAACACTACACAGATATAAGTTATGGTTAACAAAATATACCTATAGGAATTACAATTGCAATACACAGTTCAATCACAACACCAATGTGATTCTGATTACCGGTCTCTGTAATATGCTCATCGTCACAACACTGAATTTCCCCCGTGTCCAGGAAAGAATATGTGGGTTGAAGCCAGCTCATGCCCTCTGCTCTCTGAAATTCTTTTGTTGCTCAGTTTTTATACTCTGTATTGGGCTGATCTGTGCATTCTCTACCCCCATACTAACTCAGGGAGATATTTACACTCTCAGTGAACTGAGGGAAAAGCACACTACCAGTTGATCTACTCAGCTATTGATAGCTGCTTATCTAAAACAAAGGCCACCCTCCTGTGTCCTTCATGTTGAGTTAAAGTCAACTTCTTTGCAACAGCTGTGGTCAGTCATGCCCTAAGCTTCACGGAGACACCACAGACCCATTTTCCTCTGGGCCTTCTTCCACTGTTGCGGTCAGTCAGTTAGCAACCCAAGTGCATTGGGTGCAGTCCTGGAGTGGCTTTAGTTGCATGTCACCTGAAAGATATCCAGTTTAAAAGCTCCAAGACTATCCTGTGATGTAAATCAAAGTACAGTAAATGAAGGAGGTCAGAATATTCACTAAAAAAGCACACAGACTATAGCTGTAATATATATGCATCCATAGACATAATATCCAACTTCTGAAACCCCTTAACTATTAATAGAGAGTGGGAGGTTGTAAAAGCATTAGGAAGAAATATCATGCTTGTTTGTCTTGATCATACTCCTCCTTGAGTATCTGCTTATAGCCATTGTAAAAATGGGATGCATGACTTGATGCAGCTATTCTTACAATTTTAAAGTAATTATTCCAATTGGTAACAAGAAAGAAAAGACTAGGCAGATTAACTTCTTAAATGGGTAACCAGAGATGTTATTCAGTCCTTCTGACCTTGCCTATATATTTGGCATCCCAGACACTCCCCTTCGAAGTATTAAAAACACTTAATACTTTTTATTGTATGCAGTGTTAAGTATTAAATATTTACTATTCTAGGACTGTCTGAAATGAAGAGCTATCATGTAGATAAAAATTTCATATATGACTGGATCTGATCCCAGACACCTGCAGTGGGGCAGGTGGGCAGCTCAGAGAACAACATTTGTTTTCTGCCTTGAACATGACATCAAATAATAAAGCCTGCAATATGGAGGAGGGATAAGGGCAACACCGTGATGATGTAGTGGACCTGGGAAATAAAAGATATATTCCCTTAAATGCATGAACACTTTTTGTTTTGGTTTGGTTTGGGTTGGGTTTTTTTAAACTTACACTGTAACATAATGACAGACGTGAAATAACTTGCAAATAGCAATAATTATTAAAAGGAAAAAATATTGATAAAGACAGTGTTCTTAGCTGAGCAGAAGTGTGGACAAATGATCTCTCTTTATAAAAGAGGGAAAGCATAACAGCCTACACTTTCCAATCCTGAGGCTAGTCTGGAACTTACTGCTAAAACAAAAAAGGTTATTGTTGGGGAAAAAAAAAAAAAAAAAAAAAAGAAATCCCAACCCATTATCAGATCTAAGATTGAACATTTTCATGATACTCAATGTGGGATGTATTCTGAAAGGTAGGAGGTTCAGTTCAGCCAAGCTCTTACTATTTCTTCAAAAGGAAATATTCTCATTTTGGGAGGTATTCTTGGAAATAATTCTGAAAAAACAGATAAGATTGGGGAGAAAAATCACATCTCTCACAGGAGAAGCCTGTATGAGTGAAGGGTTCTGCCCTGGAGCACAGACAACATGGAAAAGGACTTTAATTAAAAAGGACACTTTGTCTTATTACATGGACAATGATTTTGACCTAAAGATTTGACTGTTGTTTGATATCATTAAAGTGTTGATGTTCTTCTGTTTGGTTTATGGTTTATATTTAATATGTCACTTAATGGACCTCCTGATTATACCTGTATGGAACGCATGAGGTTATTTTATGTGTACTGAAGCGCATCATGACCACTTACTAGCACTTAGCTGTATTAGCTGCCTCACTATTACTAATACTGACCTTTAACTTCATGTTGTGAAGAACTGAGCAACTGCCAAGGCATTTTTTTCCTCACAAAATGGAGAGCAACCCATTTCAATACTTGTACTTCCAAGTGTAAATTCAGGTTGAGTGTCCTCCGTGTCCTTAGCTTAAGTGTTCTGAGGTACAGGACTGCAAACAGTATGTGCTTGCAGATACAGTCCAACAGGAGATTTATAACTAACTCTTCTGAGGTGTGTGTTTGGTTGGAAGGAAAAGGCTTGCTAATAATTTTATTTTTTTTAATTAAATAGCTCTTATCTGGGCCTTCTGAGTCGTCAAGGCCAGCCTGGTGATGTGTTCTTTGGCTTAGATCACAACCTGAAACATTTGGAGCTGAACCACACAGATGCAAATATCTAAAATTATTCTGGAGGAATGTCTTTGCAAAACAGTGGCAGCATTTGCATTTTACCAAATGCTTTACCCTGGTTTAATTCTCTCTCTCTCTCTCTTTAAAAAGCAGTGTCAAGTATCAATGTTACAAATAGCTGAAGGTTATATGTTCTGAGAGAATTGAGATACGATAGCATAAAAGATTATATAGTATAGTGCACCAATGAAAGGATACTGAGGGGAGGAGAAGCCTGTCCTTTTGCTTGACATGCCTCTCATAAAATATATTTTTATTGTAAAAGCTAGTTGAAATTTCATTATTTTTTTGCTCACACTACAGGATCTTTTATTACAGCCTATCTTTTTGGAGGGGTATGGATTTCATTCAATTGATGAATTGATGAATGAATACCCATAGTCATCTATTGCCATTTGAGACCATTTACTTGACATCTTGCACTGATTTTGGCTAGGATAGTGTTAATTTTCTTCATAGTAGCTAGTATGAGGCCACATTTTGGATTTGTGTTGGAAGCAGTGTTGATAATACAGGCATGTTTTAGTTACTCATGAGCAGTGTTTACACAGAGTCAAGGCCTTTTCTGCTTCTCACACCACCCCACCAGAGAGTAGGCTGGGGGTGCACAAGAAGTTGGGAGGGGACACAGCTGGGACAGCTGACCCCAACTGACCAAAGGGATATCTCAGATCATATGATGTCATGCTTGGCAATAAAGCTGGGGCAGGAAGAAGAAAGAGAGGACATTAAGAGTTATGATGTTTTGTCTTCCCAAGTAACCGTTACATGTGATGGAGCCCTGCTTTCCTGGAGATGGCTTCCTGCCAGTGGGAAGTAGTGAATAAATTCATTGGTTTGCTTTCCTTGCGTGTGCAGCTTTTGCTTTACCTATTAAACTGTCTTTCTCTCAACCCATGAGTTTTCTCACTTTCATTCTTCCAATTCTCCATCCCACTGTGAGCGGTGAGCAAGCAGCTGCATGGGACTGAGCTGCCAGTGTGGAGTTAAATCACAGCACATCTCCATATGGCTCACACAGACATGACTGAGGACATGTGCCCTTTTGTAGTGGCACCTGGATGCTGAACAGAATAGATTTGGGCATCTCAAGTGGAACTACCATGTGGGGGAAACAGAACACCCTATGTGCCTGTATAGTGTTCGCTGAAAGAAAAATTTCTGTCTTCCTTAAAACACATAGTCTCAGCATTTTATCTTTTCAGCTGCTTCACAGAAAGCTTCATGTGGTGAAAAACAAGACAAAACAAAACAAACCACCAAGCAAAAACAAAAACAAAAAACCCTTAGCAAATTAAAAAAGAAAAGTAATTCCATCAGATCATCTGCCTGGAAATTTGAAGCATGTATGTTTTAAGGACAAAATGCATCAGCGTATCCATGTGGGTCAGGAAATGGGTTGTCAAAGAAAAGAAATATTTTAGATATTAATACTTTAGCAACATATATATCATCCAAAGACTCTTCAAATTTTGCTTTCAAAGTGAGTTTAGCTAGAAACAAGTCTTTTTTTTTTGTTTTTGAGGGGAAGGGGAAGGTGGTGATGGTCATACTTGTATGCATTCAATTTGCAAATGTACACTTCTAACTGGTTTTACATAGCTCCTGGCTTAAGCAAGGGTCTCAGATAGTAGGATACCCATTAAACTGTTATTTGACATTGCTTCCTCTGAGGCAAATAAGAAGGGTGAGACCAAATTGTACCTTTTGTTACTAAATAGAAATGAAAATGCTGGGAACCAGCTTTTAAAATAATTGGTACAATATATTGATGGTTAGAAGAGAAAGGAAGTAAAAGATTGCTAAACAAAAATGTTAAATGCCTCTTATTAAATTATAATTATTTGTGGAGGAATGCTGTTGAACTGTAAAACCTTTACAGGTATCACCTTTTCACTTATGTCTGTGTGTTTAGAGCTAAAACCTCTCTGCTGATGTAAGTTTGGTACTTTCCATAATTTGACACCAACTGGTCATGAAGCAGAGTCATCCAAATATATTTATTCATCTTCTCTTGACCTACAACACCCTGAAGGAACCCCGCTACATTATCACCAGAACGCTAGAGAACCACAAGTTACAGATGATATACTCCTCCTGCTCATTCTTTCTATATGCACAGTATTCTAAGGCAGATTTATCTGATAGCTTTTGTTCCTGATTGCTCTAAAGCAACAAATGTAAAGCTGTAATTGATCTGTCTGAACTTAAAAAAAAAAAAAAAAAGGCAGCCAGAATGTTTCAGAATACCAAACCAGCTTGGAATGCCTCTGTCTTTCCTTTGGTTCACATTTCTTCTTTGCAACTTGTGGGAGTCTTCCTCTGAAGTAACATCAGAGATAGTTACGTACACGAAAGGATGAAATATTCAGTGAACAACGCTCTTAGTTATACATTCCTTTACTCCTGAGGCTGCAGAATTTAATTTTATGTTCCATATGTTTAACACTAAACTAATCAAAGCTATGTCTCACCTGTCATAAACTTTCCTTTGGTGTTCTCTTCCTGGGATTCAAAATCTAGAATATTATCTATTGACAACATTTCTTTATAAGAAATGTAGCTGTTCATAAAATTTTGCATAGAGAAGCATATAAATATAAAATTAGCTACCATTTTAGGTCTGTTACTGGAGTTCCAAGACTTCAGTAGGTGCAATAGATATCTAGGGTTGATTTTACTTAGAGCAATGTACAGTACTTCTCTGGGAGAGCCACTGCCTGTATGAACATACCTAATGGCAGCAATAGTTGAGATTCTATTAAATTACATGACTGAATTCATTGTACAAGTAAATTCATATTTAATCTTAGTCTTATGTTATGTGTGCAATCAAGGGAACTGGACAGCCACCCTTATAAGTCTGCTTTTTGTTTGTTTGTTTCTAAAAGCAGATATTCCCACTTTTTTGTAGTAAAGCTAACTGGCACATATCTCAGATAGACTGAACATTTATTTATTATTTCTTCCATCATCTATGCTAGGTAGTAACAGAAAATTATGGTTTTATTTTCATATTTTTCCTCCGGCTCTGAAATGTCTTCATGTGCATTCCAGAGTGTTACTATGTTGTTTCCAGGCATTATCATCTGAGACACTGTGACAAGGCATTAGAAGAACTGACTCAGGAATTACCTCTATTATTCAGAAGAGTTTTCTCTTTGTCTCTTTGACAGGAATTCCTGGCTACTTGGGTTTTTAAAACTTATTCTCAGTTTATGAGGTATCTAGATAATTGTAGGCATGATTAATTATTCTCAAATAAAGTAATCTGTACATTCAAAATGTTGCCTATGCTTATAAAGTGAAATACAGTAGCAAAAGCTCTAGTTTTTCTAGTAGTGTTTGAAAGCTGCTTTTGAAAAAGGGAGGCAGTCCAACCTAAAATTTATGCCTGACTTTGTGAAGTGGGCATATTATCAGACACAGATTAGCTAGATAATTTTAATTGTTCAATTAACTGTATGAGGATTTTTATTGAATTTCAGATTGTTTAGGCTATAGTAAATACTTAAAATCTACACCTTATTAGAGCTCATTAATAAAAATTGAATTTAAAGGTAAAATTCTAGAAAGCTAAATGAGGATAGCTCTAAAAATAACAATTTCTAATGTTGAAACATAAGATACAATAGCCTATTATGACATTGTCTAACATCTAATGTCAAATCAGGATGGTATCATGATAAAAACATGCATGCGTTATTAAAAAATGATGTAAAGAATTTCCTATCCTAAATTCATACATCCTCAACCTTATAAAATTTTTCACAAATTAAGAAATATCACAGCCCTGGTTTTTTTTCTGAAAATAATTTCTCTAAATCTGCCTGTTGGTGTCCTACAAGAGTGACCTATGGCCATAAAGTGTGTCCTCAGTTCTTCTGGGAAATCTGTTTCTTTATTCAGTTTTACAAAACCAGATTTATCAAAGATATTGATCTGGCAAAGTCCCTATACTCAGAAAATTTAAATTTCATCTCACCTTCAGAAATAAGGCTAAGCTAATTGTCTGGGCTCCCTTAAAATCAACAGACAGATATAGGCTACCTCTGTATCCCCTGTTTGTAGAGTACTCCCATTATCTGGGGTGAGATACACCCCTGGAACACAGTTCTGCCCTGTGCTGGATCAGGATCTCACCATTCACCTCTCTAACAGTCCAACGTCCCAGCAGGTGAATCTAGTTATAGCCACAGCTACTTCCAGACAGTCAGTGATTCACCTAAGCCTGTGAATCACTTGCCGATTTGCCTTTCTCTCGACATTGACTATTAGGGGAATTTAGAGGATTAGTTTAAGCTAGGAACCTAGTTTTAAGCTGGTGAAAGGTAAGTAATCACTTAATAAATTACAGAAAAATTGACTGTAAGGACCTCAAACACCCATCTGATAATATCTTTAAAAACTGAATGTTTAAAACCTATATTTGTCTAGATTCAAAAACAACTCAAGTATATGCTAGGGTTTTTTCTAGTACTATACTTTAAAATGTATAGTGAAAGAGATCCCATTATCTTCCTTGGGAGGCCATTTTTGTACACCATTTCAAAAGTCCTAAATTCTAATTTAAAATTTCTTCACTAACAGTTAAGCCAAATTATCTTCATTCCAGTGACCATGAAGTACCATGAAATCTACGGGGAAAAAAAGTTAGAAGCTACTTTTATGTTTTTCTATTAATTTTATTTTTTCTTCCAAAGCTTACCTTTTATATAAATTTCCCATGGACCACGACTTTCTTGTGGCTGTCCGCTGGGCTCTGTTCAGTTTTCCTTTATCCTTAAAGTATCTTGCCTGAAACTGGAAAGAGTACTCTGGCTGAGACCCTTATGAGTGCTGAATAGAGAGGCAAATTTTACTTCATGTCTCTCATTTATAATTTTATTTCTTTATGTGTCAAGGAAAAAAGGATTTAGAACATAACAGGACAGAGCATATAGCATGGTAATAGCCTATGTATTTGGTCAACTCAGATGGGTTTCACCCAAAACTTAAACAAGAGGATTTTTTAAAGCTGCCTAAACATAGGTGTCTAGTCCCCTCTTGGATGCTCAAGAGTACCTTTTGATACCTTCAAGAGACCTTCAGTTCTTTGTCTACAGTCACACCTTCCCTGTAAATACCATGTCATATTTGCCAGTCCCACAGGAATACAGCTTGTAGTATCTCGAATACCTACAGGTGGCATTTGAACTGAGACCAGGCTGCACTTACATTGATCATTTGCAGAAGGAAAATGTAGGGTGAAATGGACCACTGCCTGGGCTTAACCACTTAGCTCATGTGGGGCTTAATAAGGGCTTAATCACTTAAATTAGATGCAGACTTCTACATCATACACCCCCAAAATTTAGGTAAGAAGTCATTCCCCTTGGGAAAATTCTTTCTTAGTAATTAAGCAGACAGCTACTGCTTAGAATAACTGTTTATTTGTATTAGTGATTTTTTTTTATTTTAAGAACAGGTTAGATAAACTCTGGATTAGATGAGCCTTAAAACAACTTTTTTTTTTTTCCCCAGTTCAATTTTATATGGTTATAATATGTTATTCTGAAGATTTCTGGTCTATCAAAAATTAAAAATAAAACATTATCCTTGATAGACACACCATTTTACTAAAGAGCTGGTTTACATTCTCTATATTTAAATATAAATTTTAAACTTTCTAGTGCCCTTTGATGATGCAGGTCCATTTGTATTTTGTTCTGTATTGCTGCAAAAGCATTAGACAGAAAGCCACCCAGATAAGAGAGGGATTTAATTTAGCAACAGGGACACATCAGAAATTTTTTACATACTCAATGGATAATTTTCTAAAAGTTCTTCCAAAGTTTACTGCATAGCATATATTTATTTTTTGTTTTTCATTTCTGTACAATTTGTTCTGCACATGTCAATAGAAAACATACAAGATCTTCCTCATCCCAGAGTCTTGTTTAGATGGGTATTGCCAAATTTTTTTAAATAGATTTCTCAGTGTATTTCTTGCCTGCTTTTTGCCTTCTGAAATTCTGAATGCTTTTCTAAAGATAATAGATTCACTACATAGAGGACCAAGGCTGTGTCTGTCAAAGCAAAAAACATAATCATTAAGGACTGGTACAAACATATCTAACAAAAAAGCCCATGATGCCAACAAAAACTGTGAAATTCTGCTGCTTGTAGACTAGGTGAAACATTTTCTGAAAGATACATGGGGGATGTATGCAGACAGAGCGAGTTACTTAATGCCCCAAAGTTTGGCAAATATAGAGTCAATTGTTTTACAGATGCTGAGGGTCTGAATGGAGATAAATGTTTCTGCTGGGTACTACAGATTCAAAAGGAGAATATTCACTCCACTCAGGTATCAGAGATATATATCCAGTGCCCACCTGAGTTCAAGATATACATTTGGTGAGAATAGGGCAAGCCACTGCATTTGAATCTCTGCTGGAAGATGAGAGTAGCCATTTCTTATCACCTCTGCAGAAGTTCTTGGCCATAAATTATTCTACCTCGGACAAGAAAATTATAATAAAGAGTAGTCAGACAGCATGATCCTTGGATACTGAAGAGATAAGAACTATATGGATCCTGAATGCATAGTTATAAAAAATAATTTAATTCTGGTCATTGCTTTAAAGGTTTCTTCATATCTAGGGAACACATTTATACCTCTTTTTCAGAGAATAAGAGTAAACCAGTTATTCCCAATTAAATACTGAAACTGAAACTACCTGATTAAATCTAATGAAAATTTGAAAGCTGGGGATGTAAGGTCTCCAGCAAGAATTAAGTTAATATAAGGTGCTGTAACTGTTAGGTTTTGTGATAAAACTCATCTGCCTACCCAGAAAGGAGCTCAGAAAGACAATGGCAGGAGGGGGAGCCCAAATAATACCTTATTGGGCTACTCCAAGGTGCCTCACACAGGACCAACAGCTCATCAAAGGCCCATGTGTGGGAATCAGAGGAGCACTAAGATGCACGATGACAAGTGGGAACCCAAATTCAAGTCTCCTAAGGAGCAACCCCTCCCAGGGGTTGTCCCAGCACAGCCTCAGCCCCAGCCTCGTGCCCAGGCATAAAACCCATCACAAAGAGTTATTGGGAGCAGCTCTCCAGATCACCATTTCAGACTAATGGGCCTGCTGCCTAGGGGTGTGGGACACATGGGATGCAGGGGAAGAGCAGTTCGGCATTGTACAGGACTTACGGAATGTCTAAGGGAGGATGGGGTAGGGAGTAGGACGACACAAGGGAGGAATTTAGGTGATTTTGGAAGGAACAAGTGGGGGAAATAGAGGATTAAGGAGATAAAAAGAGCTGGTCACGTGTAAATAGCTGGCTAGTCAGTACACTTGTCTGGCTATATCCTGAGCCTGACCAGCACAGCGTGTCCTATCTTATTAAAACTTCTTTCTAACTCTTTCCTGAGTGAGGGGTCTCTACTCAATGTATGTGTAGGGCATGGGGGAAGGGAGGGAACTGTGGGCATGTGAGTGCAGCAACTGGAGCAAGTGCAGGTGTGCAAGGGAGCATGGGATCACTAGTGAGAATCAGGCTGAGCTAGCTGGTCGGTAGGTGAAGTGACTGGGACCAAGTCAGTAGATGAGTCTCAAATGAGATGCACAGGGGGATCATCTACTGGGACCCAGGAAGTCCTCCCCACCTGTGTGTGTGCTACAGCTTGTACCAGCAACAGGAGGCAGGCTGCAGCCTTGGGTGCCAGCAACTGGTGAGACTGGGATCCAGGGGCAGCTACTGGACAGAGTGTCTGAGCCCACATGCTAGAGGGATCCAGACTGTATGTACGTACATATGTGTGTATATATATTCTCACTAGCAGACCTCCATGCTGGTCAGCCAGAGAGGGGAGCAGGATGAGGCCATTGGTGCTGTTTGTGTGGGTGTTGAGTGTGTGTGTGTGTGTGTCTGTCTGTGTTCTGTGGATATATGTGGTGTGTATGTGTGCTTGGTGTATGTGACTGCTGAGAACACATCTGCAGCCTCACTACTGGTCAGACCTGGGGACATAGAGCAGCAGCAGCTTTGCCTCTCTCGGGCAGTTGGATATATTTTCCTCTAACAGAAACTACCCTCCACAACTTAATATGAATTTTCTGTACTAGAAGTCATTTCAGAGCCACTGCTAGTCTGTATTGTTTCTTTAAAAGTGAAGGTAAATTTTCACCCAGGAAAACTCAGAATAAGAAATACAGTGAGCAGATTAATTGGAGAAAACCAACAGAGGTAAAGAAAAAGTGTCTGAAGAGTCTTTGACGCCCTTTCACTCAACCCTGACTCATACATTCTTATTTTCTACCTAGGATTTCATTTTTGCATTTACATTTGTCAGAAATTACAGATGACACAGTATGTCAGGTCTCCCTAATCCCCTTTGTTGTGATGTCTCTTGTAGCTTACACAATTTTTTTTTGTGGGGAAGTGCTAGGACAGCAATGCTCCACATGCATCTGCCAAACAGCATTTCAGCTTTCCACTACTAAGTTACTAAAGAATATCCAAACAGGAAGAGGCAAACAACAATTACAGTTCTAAAGAAAGATACAGTGAATTTTTTCAAAGTTTCAAAGGACTTGTCTGTATTAGGAAAAAGGTGTGTTTCAAAATGAATCATTCGCCCCGCCTCACAACATAGACATTGTCTAAGTCATCTATAAGCTTAACTTCACTGATTTTTGGTCAGAATAAGGCAAGTCTTATTTTGGTGAATAACAGTCCCAGAGAGAGAGCTTGGGCACTAGAATTTGATATTCTTTTCTACTTGTTTGTTCTCTTCTTGGACATGTTCTGGATCATTGTGACTCACTGTTTCTAAGATGACGGTTGAAAACCTCACAGAACACCTCATAACATGCAACATATATTCACATATGTTAAAATGTTAGAGCAGCATTCAGAGGCAGAAAGATGTAGCATGGCCTTCACTTTTTTTTTTAAACACTTTGAACTGAAAATTCCCCGAAGTAGTAATTACACGTTGTGTTCATAGGAGCAACACACAGATCCTTGAGAGATGCAGGGTGAAGAGCTATGGCACATGGGCACAGGGAGCGTGCTCTAGAGTAAGCTTGCTTTCAGCAGCATGGATGCGAGCTAGTGCATGCCTCAACCTCAGGACCTATGTATGGTCCCCTGTCCCTCTGTCGTCTAACAGCTACACTGATACTAGTAATCACTGTCAGGGCACAGATTCTTAGTATCCTACGTACAGACATCGTGCGCAGGAAACACAATCCTAGATGGGTACGGATAGTAAGCCCATGCTAAGCCTCATGCAGTCATCTAAATCCTCTTTTACCTTTTTTCTCCCCTCAATAACAAAGTTAAAAAATTATCTCTTTGGGGAATCTTTCACTGGATTCCTACTCCAGGAATCATCAGGGATGTATTGCAAAGGGAAACTGAAGGGTCTGCTGTCACCTATCTTAGACAATATAGCTTTTTTGTGTGGTGTTCAAAAGAATTTATATTCATCCAAATGAAAATAATGAATGAGCTGAACAGGTCATCCAGCTTCAGGGATGCTGAAGATTGTTTCAGGGCCCACGAGCTTCAGGGCTGCTGAAGATTGTTTCAGTTATAATAAAATGCTGAAGCCCATGACTTTTGGTTTACTTACAAAGTTTGTCTGAGCACAAGAAGAAGAAGAGGTAGTAAAATCAATTCACTGACTGCAGAACTGTCTACTAAAATATGCAGCCTCAGTGTGCTGCCCTTCTTTATTGGAGCTATAGAAATAAACCTCTTGCTTTCAGTAAGAAATAGTACTTACCCAAGTGAACTTACCATGTGAAGAGACAAGATAGGAATGGGAAAAGTATTAGCCCTGTTTTATAGGCAGGCAATCCAGAATAAGTAATTTTTCCCTATCTATATAGAATGCCTAAGACAGAAATCTCATTTGCTCCAGCCTGCAGATTCATCTGTTTTCTCCTGAGAAAGGTATAGGATTTTTTTTATATGTAATTTTATCCAATTATGATTTGGCCCGGAGGTGGCAAGACCTGTATGAACATAGGCCTTTCTACCATCCCATGGTACTTCCAGGAACTCCTTCTGGAACAGTACATCTCCGGCATATGTCTCATACACCAAACAGAACCTGAAAGGTACTGTTTAGCCAGGGTAATCTCTGAGCAATTTAACAGATTGGAAAATACACATTGGAGTGTATTTAGGATTTTGAAAAATGACACTGCAGTCCCAACTAAAACTCTACAAAATGAAGTCCGATACACTACCATTCTGGAGAATAATGACCCTGTATCAACTAGAGCTAAGAGTATAATTTATCAACATTAGCCTTGATGGGGTATCCAGTGCAGTGTGATTGATTTAAACGTGTAGATTTTTAACGTTTTGAACAGGTGGCTAACTTATAACAACAGTTTAAACTTTTATAGCATCTTATCATGCTGAGGCAGCTCATGGTGTTTTACAATGACATTAAAATTAAAATTTAATCTATCCTGCAGAGTTAATAATTAGCTAATGTCAGTTAAAAGTCAATGAAAACAAATCAGTCTTAAATGTAGGCTTAAAAAAGAAGAAAATAGGGATCTCCTGATGTCAAGAGGCAATGAGTTCCACCAAGCAGATGTATGGCAATGAAAAGAGCAAGCAGCCTAAGTGGCATTTCAGTGGGGGTTAGAATTTAAAAAGATGGGTTTTGTTCTTGGATGCTAGGCCTACTTACGTCTTCATGCACTCTGATTTATAAAGCAGTATAACAGTCCTTGGAGATGGGGTCAAGAGGTATGTGTCCTCTCCTTCAGCAGACAGCTGAAGTTACTGGGATTCCACTTTTCTGTCTAGCCCAATGAGTTCTGCATTTCTTTCTGCAAAGTAGCACAGTGCCAAAATGAAAAGATTCCTCAGCAACTTACAGCCATATAGTTGCATGAATTTGAATTCCTTCAGTCTGAATCCCATTCAATAATAGGAACACCATCCCCTGAACTCTGTGTTTTACAAGAAGTGCCTGTTATTTTGAAAGAAGGGACATAAGTGCATTAATGCAGGAGAGGCTTCTGAGTTGCAAACCTGGTCTGACATAAGTGCAGGCTTTAAGTCTTGACCTTCCCTATTATATAAACCTTGCACAGCATGCTGTCTGTTGTGAATTCCATTTAATCTTCCTCATGCATTGTATAGAGTTTAGGTATTTGTCTGAGTCTGAGGGCTATAGATTGTACTTAAGAAATGCATTTTGGTTTTGCTCTGAACTATTCATTGGTGATGCCTGCCATTCTCTGTGGACTACTGAGAGACCCTAGGAAACTAGTTTACTTTAGATCCCCACAGCTGGCATGGCTAAAAAATATACGTGTTGTGAGACTCAGTGTTGCAAGGTCTCCTTGTGGTCTAGCCTTCAACTCAACTACCTTTTTGTTTTCCACCTGAAAAAAAAAAAAAAAAGAATTATAGTGTTTTCATTCCTTATTGGTCTGATTCAGAACAACTGTGTAGTACTTGCATGAAGCCAATTAATTACCTTCAGGCTTGGCCAAAACTGTGAAGGAAAAGGTGAAAATGTAGCATGCTATCCTATATTTGGTTTCTTAATCCAGCTAACAGATCTAATGAAAGAAGACAGTATGGGTACTCACATGTACATTCCCAGAATATCTGGAGAGCTTGCTTTAACTGATTGGTTTTAGCTGTGCTAGCCCAATTAATCCATCACAAGTGTGCTACAGGTCTGTCAAGTCTCACACATTGTGGGTGGAACTCGTATGGTTGACTCTAGCTTCCACATTTTTCTGTGACTCTGGCTGTAGCTTCACATGGATAGCATTGTAGAGTATGTCCTACTACCAGCTGGTGCTGTTCACTGAGCAGGACAGAGGCAGACAGATAAACAAGGATGTTGTGAACTCATGGAAGGGCATGTTTAAAGCACCCCATGCCCCCCTGCTGCAGTCTTCTGCTATACTTCCTTCCTCTTCCAGGTGACCCAGCCCAGTACTGTTTCAACCACATATACAGAGAAAGCTGTGAAAGTCTCCATATTTGCACACTCTAAAATTCCACCTTAATGTATCACATAGGTGTACATTAGACAAGAAACATCTAATGAATAAGCAGGTGATTTCAATTTGTTCAGCAAAGTTGCAAATATATGAGAGTCTTATGGGTTAGTGCTTATATTGGAAAAAATATGCAAAAGTATGTACAGAAGAAACATAGCTCTCTGGTTCTTGTCAAGCTGCCAACATGGACATTAGTCTTGTAAAGTTTTGGCACCCTGTAGGGTTTTTATATGTCATCCTAAGTACCTAGTTAGTATTATAAAAATTGACTGATAATAAGTGCAATTAGGTCAAGAGGGAGATCATGCCTGTGAAGTATCTAATGGCAAGATCTTGACAATAGAAGATAGCTATGCAAAGGGAAGAATCAAAGAAGATACAAGAATGTATAATTAAGGGGTGACAGGGGTCAGCAATTAACACTTGGACATTTGTATTTCTTTCCTCAGGACAGGACAGTAGAATCAGAAGAGGATTTAAGTTCAAATCTGACACAGAAAGAGGACAAAGATACTGTTAATTTCTATGATGCTTTAAAAATTATTCTAATATGCATTTTATACATTTTATTCAAAATTTTGCCATTTATTAGTGAACTGAAAGGATGTAGATATATTTTTATGACTCAAGTATATAAGATATAAATCAGGTTTTCATGTCATGCTAATTACAAAGACAAAATAGGAGTTAACATGTTAAACTCCTTAAGTACTGTTTGAAGGTACTTGTAGTTTGGAAAGATATGTACAGCAGTATAGTTCGGTATAAATTAAAATGCTTATTAAATGTCAGTGGTTCTAATAAGTGATTGATATCTAATTAATGTGTCATATGTGATAATTTTTAAATGTTAATTAATGCCTAAAGACTTAATAAGTGCTGCTTGACCTATTAATTATATTAGACAAAAACATACAGTAATTGTTTCCTAAATGAAATGCTTAAATAAAAAGTTTAAAGTGTTACCATATGATGCTGATGTGCTGGTTTTGGCTGGGGTAGAGTTAATTTTCTTCATAGTAGCTACTATGAGGCCACATTTTGGATTTTACACAGAGTCAAGGCCTTTTCTGCTTCTCACCCCACCCAACCAGCGAGTAGGCTGGGGGTGCACAAGAAGTTGGGAGGGGGCACATCTGGGTCAGCTGACCCCAACTGACCAAAGGGATATCCCACACCATATAACAACATGCTCAGCAATAAAAATCTGGGGGAAGAAGAAGGAAAGGGGGGACGTTCAGAGTGATGGTGTTCGTCTTCCCAAGTAAACATTACACATGATGGAGCCCTGCTTTCCTGGAGATGGCTGAACACCTGCCTGCTGATGGAAAGTAGTGAATGAATTACTTATTTTGCTTTGCTTGTGTGCACAGCTTTTGCTTTATTTGTGAAACTGTCTTTATCTCAACCCACGAGTTTTCTGACTTTTACCCTTCCAGTTCTCTTCTCCATCTCGCTGTGAGGGGTGAGCAAGCGGCTGTGTGGGGCTGAGCTGCCAGCTGGGGTTAAACCATGACAGCTGACATGGTGGTAGGCCATGATTCAGGGATAACCTTTGAACTCCTACTTCACATATTTACATAGAACAGTGTTGCACTATTTCCAGTTTCGCTAAAAGATTTACTGGCCTCTTCATTCTCTTAGAAGTGAGAAATTGATACTGTGGGCTAGACCATGCTGTAATTTAGACAGGCACTGTGAAAGTGTTTTCTCGTGTGCCTATCAGCGCAGATCAGTCTTCGGCGGTGCTCGGCATGCTGTCTCTGCTGTGGTTATCCCCTGAGCAGTCTGGCAATGAAGATACATCCTGGGGTCTATCCACACCTCAGAGAGAGCCCAGCTCTGAGAGAGATGTGGTCATTAAGCAAAGAGATGAAGACGAAATGTTGTCCAGTGATTAGTTATTATAAAGGATGGAGGGCTGTTTCACAGATTTCCAGTGTGGCTGGGATAAAGCCATGCCACTCTCTTAAAGATGCTATGCCTTAGTCTTCCTTTGTAATTAAGCATAACATTTTCTTCCCATATCAGTGTTTTGAAATTAAAATCATTAAACATTGTAAGGTGTTCATATGCTCTGGTAGCTGGGAGCCAGAAAAGATATCAGTTTCTTTACAATTATGGTAGAATAGAGTGACCACTGTTAACAGAATATTCATCAGAGGTTTATGAGTCTTCTCAGAATCACCTTTACAATATTTATATATGTGTATGTATTGTATTCACTTGATTAATAAATAATATGATCTGTATCTAAAATATATATATTTAATTTACTTAATAACTTCTGAACATTTTTCTATTCATACCTAAAGTTTAATAGAAAAAAAAAAATCCTAATTTTAACTTAATTTTGAAACAGTTCTCTCTGAAATTTTTATTTTACTATTCTAATTGAGAGCAATTTTATAAGAACAATTCCCATCTTTTGGAGGACTAGATTTTTCAAGTGTTTGTTCAGTCAGTTGATACTTTAAATTAAAAAAGATTTCCGATTACCTTCTGGAAAATATTTGCATACCTAGCTATTACGTCTGATGTTCAAGATAAATGTCATGATATTAACTCTGTTTCTTTTACAGCTCCTCTCCTAGCACGTATATTCTCTAACTCTCATTCCCATGCATGTTTCAATGGAGCCATTTCAAATATCTCTTTATAAAGGTTCTATATTCTTGGTCAAAGGACATTTGGTAGGTTCAGATGAGTTACCAGGATTAGTTTATCTTCCTCAAGGTTTAAGCTCAAAGATAAGCAGTTTCCTGTATGTATACAATCCTTCATTATTTTTGTGGTATACTGATAAGAAGGGCAGACCCTCTGGAGCCAGTATTCTGGTATTCTGACTTGCATATTCAGTTACCATGTCCCTATTTCTTATACTGTGACTTTGAGTATCCACCAGTGGTCAGTATCAGTGACAGTAAATTTGGCTGGAACTGTAGTCTCATCTAGAATGGTAATTTCCCACCTTTCATAGCATAACATGACATATAATTTGTGGGGGAGACAGCTATAAAATAGTTTTCTAATTGTAAGAAAGAACTTTATTTTATTATGATACAGCAAGATAGATTTTTAGAATCCTATCCCTTTAAAAACATTGTTTCCTAGAGTGCTATTGTACATTGGGTTTCATACAAATTTCCCTATAATTGCCTACAATTTCTTTGTAATTATCTTTGATGTAATATCCTTTGTCATTCAGAATATTGGATTGCCAAACACAATATTGTAAACAGAGGAAGGAAGGGAGGAAGGGAGAGAGGGAGGGAAAAGGTAAACTGTAGGCTTTTCAGCCAAAAATACATACAGCTGAATTCCAACCACACATAAAACCTGTGTAGTGGACTAGGGTCATGCTCATGAGTAATGTTATTTATGCTAAAAACTAACAGATCTGAACACTCGCATTTTTTAAGCCGTTAGATAATCAGTTTTTTAAAGACAACAGTGAAATTAATTCCTGGCAGAGGTGTGCATAATGATCAGAACTTCTGCAATTATAGCAAATGGTAGGTTCTTCACCTTGATTTGTATCCTTAGAGTTACAACCTTGTATCACTCTGAGAGAAATGTGGAGGTGTCAGTGACTTTCATGGCAAAGTGCTATCATCAGAAATTTAAGTAGGCCCATCAGCAGCTACAACAGTTACTAATGGAAGAAAACAACCCCTCAAGTTGCTAAAGACAAAAAAAACAAACAACACACCTGTTCATTTAAGATAAGAATTATTTTGATTTTGAGGTTCCTGATGTACCTGTGAGTTGCACAAGTTTAAATGAGAAGTAATTCTACTTAAATTCCTGGGTTTATTTTGGATAGGTTTGATCTAAATTAGGTGAGAATTAGAACCCCAAACAAGTATTCTCTATGATGATACAGATTTAAAGAGGGTTTTCTTAGGCTTCCTGATTAGTGAATGGATGGATAGACTACTCCAGCAGGTGGAAGAAAATGGAAAACTAGCATGGTCTGTGAGAGGAAAAGAAAGATCAAGGAGAGTGTTTCTCCCACAGCTAACTGGAAAACAAGTGATTAAAGAAGCAATCAAGATTGTGTTTCCACACTATATAGCTCAGTACAGCCTGGAACTGCCACAAATGTTGGGTGCAGACATGAAATGCAGCCTCTCTGTAAAGAAATCTTGTCCCCAGAGGTCTTTGTACTACCGTGTGTAGATGCCTGGGTTAACTTGTGTACCTTCACGCTACGTTCCAGAAGGCAGCAGTCACACTGGCTGGGGTATCAGCTGGATTCATAGGAGACTACATATGCACAGCAGGACCAGGATTAAACACAGGCTGGTTTGTACCTTGGAAGAAGGGAAGGAAATACTGCAGGATGTTCAGATATTAAAATTTCTGAAGAGATGCTGAAATGAGAATAGAAGGAGCAGTAACACAGTGGGCAAAGGAAAATTGCCACCATCAGAAAGGGTGATCTTTTTCTTTTCCCTTCCTTATTGTTTGTGGAGCATACTGACAGGGATCCTTTGAAAACCCAAAAGCATGTTCAACAGCTGTACCTCTGATTCACATTTGGGCCCAGAAGTGTATATTTTAAGAAGTGAACTAGTTTAATTTAAATGCTAATGTGCAAGTTAAAACAACATGCATTTTGGCTCATGACTGCCATAAATAATTATTGGTCTATTTTCATTGTTCTTAGTGGGATACTAAGGCTGGAATAAACTTTCAGGGTGAACATGTTGATAAGATCACTGCTCAGTGATTTTGCTGATGATTCTTTTGGTGTTCATCGTTTTTCTAGTGTGCTACACAATGAAGTTAGGCTGCAAGCTTTGTGTGCATAGTGGATACATGTTCGGTTATTTGAAAATAGGTCAAATTATGCTCAGTTTATGGCCTACAAATAATAGAAGGGGAAAGATAGCCATTCTGATAGTTCCCACTTCAACTGTGCAGCCTATTTAATAGCTACTGTAGGTGCATCAACTTAAAGATGGGTTAGTTGGTAAGCTCAGCAGATATGGGATAACTTGAGCTATTAGCATCAGGCAGATGAGGCTGTAATATCGACTGCTGGCAGGCAAAAAGAAAACATAATCCTTAGGAAGAGGTAATGCAAAAATATCTCTAGGATTCCTTTGGCAGTCAGGGCCTGCTCATGTCCGTATTAGAGAAAATAAAACACCTTGGTGGTTAAAGCAGAGATGCAAAAATTATTTTCAAAATGGTAGAACTAAAGAAATTTGAAGCAGAACTGTTTAGAAACCAGTGGAATAATAGTATGTATTAAGATGGTCTACAGATTTACTGTTTGATAAGGTAAGCAAAAAATGAACAACAGGGTAAAAGCCTCTGCCAGCAAAGTGGGTAGGCAAAAGGCAGTCATCATGCAATAGACAGTCAAGTTTCTTTGATTATAGTGGCTGGTCTAGCACATGTAACTGGTAACTATGTAATTAACAGTTACTAGGTTAAGTAAATTTGTTTTGTTTTGGGATTTTTTGCATTTTGAATCTATGTGTGTCTTTTCTGGTTTTTGATTGAACTTAAACCTTGAGTTTGAAACTCACTTCTCTATTCAATCACCAGGGATGTGGTATAGAAGTATCTCTGTGCTCTTTCTCCTCACTAAACTCCTTGGAGTAATGTACATAGTATGGATGAGCAGAGACAGAAACACATAAAGCAGTGGCTATCTTTGTACAAAAGGTGGCCAAATTGTATCTGGATGTATGTACTTTCTATGCTATAGGAGGTAAATTACAAATAATGAAATCCAATGAGATCCAAATTAATTCAAGTGAGATACAGTAAAATTTTACACCTCCTTCACCAACTTACAGAGCCTAGTAGAAATAAAACAAGGAGTCATGGAAAAGAGCCTGCTCCTTGGAGTTCTAGATGAGGTTAAAATACACAACATAAAATGAAATATCGTATTCCTGACATATTTTACGTCCTGTTTTGCAATCCTAAAGCATTCAAATAAATTTTCATGGCCAGATTTGCCAAAGAGATTAGGAGATTAGCTCTTGTTTTGGAATCTTAAAAATATTACTGGATTTTTGAAAAATCCTTTTAGTAAGAGTTATCTTTTTTCACTCAATACTTGTAACTGAGTACTATTTTAAAAAAAACCCTGTACCATAAAGGGAAGAGTAGAGGCACCTTAGTTAACAGTAGTTTTACTTAAGAAACAGTAATTTTTCAACACCAGAGTTAAGCTGTATAAAAGTATTAGTATTAGGGACCAAGACAGAGGGAAGGAATGAGGAGATTGGGACATCCTCAGACATTGTAATTAAACTATATATAAAAATAAAAAAACCTTCAGCTAATAGTTGTTTTCTTTGCAGACCTATCCTCTTGTGAAATTTGTTCTTGAACATGACACGTGACTGATTCTAACCTATGTTGAAACCATGCAGGGCATTGCCTCGCATATATAGAAACCTACCAGCATCTAATACAATTTCAGAATCAGTAAACCTGCTTCTCTGCACCTGTTTCGACTTCATATTCCTGGCCCACCTGCAGTTCACCAGATGTTCTGGTATCTCATTGCTCACGTCTCTATGTGTACTTTATTGTGTTTACCAAAGAAAATGCTTTGGATAAAGTTATTGGAGACATTTATTTATTTCCCTGCTGTGTGACAAACCAGACTAGAGATTCACAACAGATTTTCGTCATACTCCTTCCTACAAATGATAATAAAGAAAAAAATCATGTTAATAAGACAATAAATGAGTCAATGTTGTGTGCAACATAATATAAAAATTTACTAGTGTCCTGTGGCTTCCCAAAATTCACATTTCATTGCCTTTACATAAAGTAAGAAGTCGATAAAAAAGCAAATAAAATTGATATAGAAGCTTACAATTTGAAACTGTGAAAAGAGTTATATTCCTGAAAATTTCCTGAAATAGTAGAAAAATGCTCAACAAGATCCTATATGAAAATGGAACAGGAAAAAAAAAGGGAAAAAAGAAAAAAGACTTTGGTATGCCTTAGGGTGCTAGAAAATGTATGATGAACTAGTTATAACAATATGCCTGTGATTTTCTAAGGAGGTTAGGGTTGCTCTTTTAAAAAACCTTCTGGCTAGTAATTTTAATTTAGATTGCTACCTTAAAGGGAATATTATAAATAATTACAGATCACAGTTAGATCCCAGATAAGTGCTGTACCAGTAGGCACAAATATATTGAATAAAACAGTACTAAGAAGTTTTTAAGGCAGTAAGTTCCAGATTTTCAGTTGCTTGCATTGTAAGCATGTTGGATCACTGTGCCCCAACAGAATAGACTGAAACTATATTACTTGTGTTCATCTCCTTCTAGCTGCTATCCTTCCAAGAAAAAGTACAGAAAATAAAAGTCTCACTTGTGTTAATATAACCTTTCCTTCTAAATGTTCCTTGGTCTGTATCCACTGTGTGTTGATAAAGAAATTCTCAAGGAATCTGTTCATATTTTTGAGATTTATGTTTGTTCAGTAATTAGAAAACATCATAAGTGCACACACAGCTGTATCAGATAGATGAGGACTTTCTAAACAAGTTGTGTGAATGCATTGATGCATATCGTGGGCTACTGTGAGCACTGCCATACTAATCAGGGTTACATCTCTTCATACATCCCGATAGACAAAGTCTGGCAAAGATGTATAAGCTATATGTGGCTCTACTCAAGACTTGTATTGTTGAAAATACCAGAAATATTCCTAAAGCAACTCTGGTGCCTGAGTTTGTCTGCAAATTGACCTGAAAGATCCATGTAATGGAATAAATAATCCTGCATCCTATATTCATTATGCATATTTGCTGCCATGTCCAGCCCAAGGCAAAAGTCAGACAATGATTTTTGCAGATCCTTCAGAAAGCTTTGCCCGCTTATTCAAGAAGTCTGATTTTTTTTAATCTTACTGTCAGTTGTTGTTGTTACTAAAAACTAGATTTATTTGCTGGATACCACATATTTCATATCTGACAAAGGTACCTGAAGTGTCTGTTGCCAATTTGTTTTGTCACTGTTTCTGTATCATCATGCTGTTTCTGCCAGCATGCTGACAAGGAAAATAATTTCAGATTTATTGCAAAACAGAAATCACTGAAACAATCACCCTAGCCAGTATGTGGTGGATGTGCGAAAGAAAACCAAGGCACTGTCACTGTTGACAATAATTGCAGAATATCTACAGGTGCCTTTCACTAGAAACTGAAGTTTGTCCTTTTTTTTTTTTTTTTTATTCCCCCTAAACTGTCCTAATGGTCCATACATTCAGATTGGAAAGTTCAGAGTTTACTGAGAAAGCTCTGCTGTAATGGGAGCTTTTGCAGTCACACACTTTCCTGGCTGCTGCCATTTCTAAACTTGAGGGATCAAGGGACACAGACCCAGACACTGGGTCTTCAGGTGCTTCCCTAAGGCCTTTGTGAAGCCATGGCCTCCAGCGGACTTAGGGACTCAAGTCTTCCTCCTTGCCTGATGCTGGAGCCCAGCTGGGCATGCCTGCAGACCTGTGTCTCTCCATCCTAGGCTGACAGACATGGCTGCTGCTTTCCTGTTTGCAGGTTTGGCCAGTAACAAGGCTGAGCATGCACTCCTGAGAGGTGTGTGCACACACATACACTACAGAGGTTACCTATGTAGTCTGCTGCATGGACTGCCACACACAGGGTGCTGCCTTCAACAACATTCACATATAGCACTGCCAGGACTCACATACATTAAACAAACATAAAACTCACATAAAAGTGTAGTCAGACATGTCCCCTCCTCTTGGACATGCAGAGGCAGAAGGTCACTGGTGCAACATGCACACCACACTCTCCAGGTTCACAAACCCATGCACATTCATGGATCACCCAAGCACCATCATAGCCCCTGTACCCACATGGCACCCTGCCCAGATCCTGGCCCCCTTACCCACCCCACAGGTCCCTGACACGCTGGCTGGTCCAGCTGGGTGCTCACTGCACACCCAGAACACTCGCACACTCATCCCCTGGGCATCCCACACTCACAGGTTCCCCAAATGCCAGCATGGACCCTCTGTCTGCCTGATAACCCTGCTGTGATATAAGGGACATGCAATCCTTTATAAAGATTTTTAACCTTTCCAGATGCATGTTTTCCTCCTTCTCACTGGCCAGTCCAGCTTGAAATTTCCTAGTGAATTACATATGCACATCCATGGACATCAACTTAAATGCATTAGGGGAAAATATAAACACACTGAGACACCTACAGAGCTACTGACCCTCATAACTCTCACATGCAGAGAGTTATGCTCTGGTCCCTCCAGTCACTGGCATACAGATCTGTGAGCTCTGTCACCCATGGCTCCTTCTCTGTATTCTAGCATCTACATATTTCAGCACTCATGCATGATATAGAGAGTGAAATTACATAGAAAATTGTGAAGAAAGGACTTAAGAAGGTGAGTAGACTGCACTGATGAGGCACAGGGCTCAGGTAGACAAGTGTGGCCAGTGCCTATTTACATACTATCAAACCTTTTATCCTTCCTCCTATTCCTCCCCCTCTTTCCTCCCTGATGCTTCCCTTTTCCTTACCTATGATCCTTCCCCTATGCATTCCTTAATGGTTTTGCATAGTCTCCCAGATCTGCCTGAAATATCCATAATGATTATGTTAATCATGTTTCCCTCTTCTTATCAGTTACAAAGCCCAGGTTGTCCCTCTTCAAAGTTGTACCCACACTTTCTTAATGACCTATCATTTAGTGCTTGAAGAGTTTTGGTATCTTTTATTGTCTCCCTTATTTGTTTTCTTATCAGGTTTATGTCTCTGTGTGGGTTTTTTTATCACTTTCTTTGTTATTATTCTCTTTGACCTGAAAAGCTTCTTCATCTGATGACCTTAATGAACCAGATGCTCTTATATTCCACATGCCCCCACAGCCATGACCTCTTCTGTTTAGCTTATCCTTCAAGGGAGTGAGAACATGTGTAGGAGAAGAAAAGATACAAAGAAGACATATGGAGAACGGGGGGTGGGGGGTGGGGGAAACCCAAACCGCCTGTAGAACAATTTAAAGGAATGTAAGTTATTGGAAAAAGAAGCTGAAGGGAAGAAGATGAAAAATCGACAAGGAAAGAGGTTTTATGCTTAGTAAACAAAAAGGTGACAGACACTGAGGACAGGTCAAAGAGAGAGATTTGGAAGAGAGATGCTGCTAAGCAGGAAACCCAAATGGGGGAAAAAAAGAAAGGAGTAACAACAGCCATTGAGAAGGTACAGACATTCCTAAATAAGGGAATAAAAATAAAATATTAATAATGTTTTAGTATTCCTGTAAAAGCTATACCTTGTATTTCAACTCTTCCAGCAAAAATTGAACTTATTTATTGTCCAACATATCCCATGACATGCCTTACTGCCAAACTAGTGAAAAAATAATGACTTGTACAGGGACATATTTAAATCTTCCACACTATCAACTTCCTCATTTTTGCTAATGTTCTGTTTACTCTAAGACAGTCTAGAGACATAAAAGATACTCAATATAACAAAGTATTGTGCAAAGACAATTATACTCTCTTATTCTCCATCTCCACTGTGAATGGGTTTAAATTGCATCTGAAATATTTAGTTAAGATTTTAGAAAAATAAATTTATAAAAGTAAGGATGTGTAAATATCGGAAAAGGTGGGAAGTGTGGAATCATCATGTCTGGAAGTTTTTAAGAATGAATGAAACAAACACCTGTGAAGAATAGGTTAGATGCAGCTGTTCATACCTGGAGGCAAGTGAAAGTTCAGCTGATGTCCTCTTTCTCTGTGATTCTAAAGTATAAAATGAAACACATTACTTACAACAGAGAAACTGCACCATCCAGTCTTGGAGAAAATTAACTGTGAACTATTTGTCTAGGTGCTAATTGCTGTAATGGGGAGGAAAAAAAAAAAAAAAAAAGATGGAGTTACTCTTCTCTCCCATCAGTTAGTACATCTACCACATTTAAAACAAAAGATTCAGACAAAAGTCTGTAAAGATTTACCTTTGTGCAAAACTTTCCCATCTTTGAAGTTGCTGAAGTTGCTCTTGAGTTCCTCTAAGAGGCAATGAGTGTTTTACATAATTGGAGAATAAACCTTATATTTTTACAAGAAGGGTCTTATGCTTTTCTTGAAGTTTTAGGAGCTACTTGCTACTATACCTGCAACTATTATGGGACATCAACTGGGCGAAGGAAGGAAAAGAAAAATCATTATGACAGCAATTACTGCCTCAGGACTTTTTTTGCCTCTGCTTCAAAGCCATTTTTTTCCTTTATTATTGCTTCAGGTATCACAAAACTTTTATGCAGTACTAATCACTATTAAAGGAGGAAATAACTATAGGAAGTGAAGATCACCTCTTCCATCTTAATGGAAGTAAGCATTCTGAACTTCTATAACCTTCAGCTAAAACTCAGCAGGCTGTGTCTTCTGTTGTGTTAGCTATGTTGAAAAAATAGTAATAAGTACCTACAAACTTTCAATAAATTAATAAGGGCATCTGTTTCCTCCGAGATGCACCTTCCTACATTTTTCATGTTTAATTTTTCAGCAAAGGGGTTTGAGGACTTTTCCAGTCATTTAAAAAAACAAAACAAAACAAAACAAAACATCAACAAAAAACCCCAAACAAAACAAAACAGAAGGTATTTGTTTTTCTGAAGTTCTCTATGCTTCTTTGGAAACCTCCTCTGTGCGTGTTCCTTAGACTTAAATAAAACAAAAAGATGAAAACCAGAGTTGTAACTTACCAAATTTAAAGGGAAGTTGATACCACCAAGTATGTGTTAAACACTATGGAAACATCTAAATAAATCTTCTTTATTATTCCCTGAGGTGTCAAAATGGTAATGTAACAACACAGAGGGGTGTGAGGGGAACAAATAAAAACAACAAGAAAACCAAACCACATACAAACAATCTTAAAATAGAAAAAAAATACTGCTGTGTCTCCAATATATTTTCAAATGAAGGAACTGTCTTTGTAAAATGTATTAATGCCATATTATCAAAAGTGGAGGTTTTAATTTGTATCTGCTAGGAATGGATATATGCTGCATTTGTAAGAGGCATTTCTAGGAGAAATGAAGATTAGAGCCACAAATTAGCGATTGGAGAGTTTTTCAGTACATTTTAAAAATAATTTCCTTTTCTCGGTTTTCAGTGTATAACTGGGATGCTGGTGTTATTCTCATTTCCTAGCAGTTATTATCCATTTTGCAATTAACTACAACAGCCAGATTTGAGCCTTGGAGTGCTTCCTACTGCACTGTGAACTAAACCACAAAATTCATAAAATCATAGAATAGTGTAAGTTTGAAAAGATGTATAGACCGCAGTTAGTCAAAACATGTCCAGTTAGAAGAGGTTATTAAGGAACTTGTCTGGACTTTTGAATCTTTCCATGGATGTAAATATCACAGTCTCTCAGGTCAGCCTGTTAAAATATTTGTCCACCCTCATGGTAAGACCATTCTTCTTTATACAGGGTCAGCATTTCTAAGGCTGCAATTTATGTCCATTGTTTCTTGACTGATCCAAGGCTAAGTGCTGTGTCCTGCACTTGGGTCACAACAACCCCATACAATGCTACAGGCCTAGGGAAAGCTAGAAAGCAGCCTGGCAGAAAAGGTCCTTGGGGTTCTAGTCAGCAGCTGGCTGAATATGAGCCAGCAGTGTTCCCAGGTGTCCAAGAAGGCCAATAGCATCCCGGCTTGTATCAGAAATAGTGTGGCCAGCAGGACTAGGGATGCAATTGTCCCCCTGTACTTGGCACAGGTGAGACCACACCTCGAATACAGTTTTGTGTGCCTCACTACAAGAAGGACATCGAGGCTCTAGCGTGTGTCCAAAGAAGGGCAACAAAGCTGGTGAAGGGTCTAGAACGCAAGTCCTATTATGGGTGCCTGAGAGAACTGGGATTTTTTTGAGAAAAGGAGACTGAAGGGACACCTTATTGCTCTCTCAGGTGGGAGTTGGTCTCTTCTCTCAAGTAACAAGCAATAGGATGAGAGGAAATGGCTTCAAGTTGCGCCAGGGGAGGTTTAGATTGTATATTAGGGAAAATTTCTTCACTGAAAGGGTTATCAAGCATTGGAATGGGCTTCCCAGAGAGGTGGTTGAATCCCCATCCCTGGAGGTCTTTAAAAGACAGGTAGATGTGGTGCTTAGGGCCATTGTTTAGTGGTGGACTTGGTAGTGTTAGGTTTATGGCTGGACTTGATGATATTAAAGGTCTTTGGGAACCTAGATGATTCTATTATTCTATTCTGTGTACTTCTGAGAAGAATCTGGCTTCACCTTACCTACACCCTCCCATTCTAGTTGTAGACAGCAATAGAATTTCCCCTTTGCCTTTCAAAGGTTGAACAAAACTTGATTCTGTGTGAATGTGTGTGTGAAACCTGATTCTCTTTGACCCTTTTTGTACTTCACGTGTTCCTTAACCATTTTGGTGGCTCTCTGCTGGATTCATTTAAGTATGTCAATGTAATTTGGTAATGTTGGTGGACAATTTTAACATTATGTTTCAAATGTGCACAGAAATTTTCTTGGTTCTTTTAACAATATTTAAATAATTTCTGGCCTACCTTACTGAAGTGCAAAGCACATGGACCGTAGTAGTGGCGACTATAAATTCTGCTGGTTTTTATCTAAAGAGGTTTTGTTTCATTTCCACATCTGGCTTCTGCACATAAAAATGCATTCAAAATCTTTCACTATATTTTTTAAAAATCCTATGGGGCTTTTTTAAGGAAAAATCTACCTACCCCTCCTCAGTCCTGTTACTTATATCATGAAAAGTGCCCTATACTAGCTGCAGATCTGAGATCTGATCTGCAGAGATGATTTATAGTGTCAATGCATTCCCTGAAGATTTCACTGTCTTGAACTACTACATCCACGTAGCATAGTGTTCGCTTGGGCCTTGAAAGCAATTTAGATGACTTAGTCTTTTGGATGGATGCAACACTGCAGTATTGTATACATACCAGTTTAAAACAGGTGCAGGCTCTTTGCACTGTCTCCATACCTCGTGCAGACATAGCCTTAGGAAAAAAATTCCCATAATTATAAAAAAAAAAAGTATAAGGATCTAAAGACACACACTGTTTCTTGCTTTCCTTATTGCTCATTTAAACATTAAAAGTATTATCAGTATGTTAGAAGAATGACTGGTAAAATACATATGATATCCAAAAAGCTTGAAGGCATTTGTGATTTAGCTCCATTATATTACTTGTGCAATAATGAGACCTTGATCTGGTGAAAATTCTGGGAGCCAGCTTCACATGGAGACACTGAGGTTTAATGAACACACACAGATGTTCAAGTGCAAAAAAGTTGCCTAAAGTCTGGTTATCGTTCATAAGAATTACAGCTTAATTTAGTTGTGTAAACACAGATACAGCGCAGGTTATCTAATACATCCCCTAGGACCAGCAGACAGGATTATTGAAGCCCTGCGTCTTCTGAAACATAGTATGATGCTAGCTGGGAAAGCCTAGGACATCTCACCTGCAAGATTAGACATATGACTCAAGATTTTTTTTTTGTTGTTGGTCATCTGAATCACTCTCTAGTTTCTTCTGGCCTGAAGTCCATTCAAGGCCTACAACTAGGCATTTTATGTAATGGCACGATTACAGCTAATACCTTATTTTGCAGGAGAAAGTGTCAGGAAACTGGCATCATCTAATCAGAACCAAGCCATGAATAGTCCTGAAGAGATACCAGGAGCAGAATATTGAAATACCTTAATAAAAAGTTGAAGAGAACTGAGAAAATTGAAACCTATACAGATATCCCCAGATAGAGGAATATTAAGAGAGGTAGGGTTTTCACAGGATCATAGGATAACTCAGGTTGGAAGGGACCTCAGGAGGTCTCTAATCCTACTTATTGCTCAAAGCAGGGGCAGTTGTAAGATCAGATCCTGTGTCTCTCCAGTTAAGTCTTAAAAAAGTCCAGGAATGGAGATTGTACAACCTCACTGAGCAACATTCTCCATAGCTGGGCTGTCCTCGGGATGAAAAGGTTTTTCCTTACAGACAGTCTGAATACTCTTTGTTTCAACTTATGCTTCTTGTCTCTCATGCTCCCATCACACAGCACTGTGAAGAGCCTGGCTTTGTCTTCCGAATAACCTACCCATGGGTACTGGAGGGGAGCTCTTACGTCTGCTCCAAAGCTGCCTTCTCCAGGCTGAATAAGCCCTGTTCCTTTGGCTTCTGCTCATTGGGCAAGTGCTTCAGCCCCTGAGCATTGTAATGCTGCTCTGCTGAACTGGTTCCCATTTATTAGTTCCTTTTTTGTATTGGAGGGAGTGGTGGGTTGGCCCTGGCTGGACACCAGGTGCCCACCAAAGTCATTCTATCTCTCCCCCTCCTCAACTGGACAGGGTAGAGAAAATGTAACGAGAAGCTCATGGGTCGAGATAAGGACAGGGAGACATCACTCACCAATTATTGTCATAGGCAAAACAGACTCAACTTGGGGAAAATTATTTTAATTTACTAGCAATAAAATCAGACTAGGATAATGAGAAATAAAAACTCAGTCTTAAAACACCTTGCCCCCATCCCCCATTTCTTCCCAGGCTTAACTTTACTCACGATTTTTTCTCTACCTCCTCCCCATGAGCGGCACAGGCAGATGGGGAATGGAGGTTGCAGTCAGTTCATCCCACATTGACCCTGCTGCTTCTTCCTCCTCAGAGGCAGGACTCCTTACACTCTTGCCCTTCTCCACTGTTGGGTCCCTCTCACAGGAGACAATCCTCTGTGGACTTCTCCAACATGAGTCCTTCCCATGGGCTACAGTTCTTCAGGAACTGCTCCAGTATGGGTCCATCCTTTCTATGGGGTGCAGTCCTTCAGGAACAGATTGATCCAGTGTAGGTCCCTCACAGGGCCACAAGCCCTACCAGCAAACCTGCTCCAGTGTGGGCTCCTCTCTCCATGGGTCCACAGGCCCTCCCATGAGCCTGATCCAGCACAGGCTTCCCACAGGGTTACAGCCTCCTTCAGGCATCCACCTGCCCCGGCATCTGCTCCACCGTGGGCCTTCATGGGCTGCAGGGGGACAGCCTCCCTCACTATGCTCTTTACCATGGGCTGCAGGGGAATCTTTGCTCCTGTGCCTGGAGCAACTCCTCCGCTTTCTTCTTCTCTGACCTTGGTGTCTTCAGAGTTGCTCCTGTCACACATTTTCACTCCTCTCCTCAGCTGCAAATGCACAGGTTTTTTTTTTCTTCTTTCCCTTTTCTTAAGTATGTTATCACAGAGGCATTACCATTGCTGCTGACTGGTTCAGCCTTGGCCAGCAGCAGGTCCACCTTGGAGCCAGCTGGCATTGGCTCTATCGGACACAGGGGAAGCTTCTAGCAGTTTCTCAGGGAATCCACCCCTGTAGTCCCTCTTGCTACCAAAACCTTGCTACCCAAGCCCAACACAGAGGGCCAAAACTGCAGTATTCTAATGTGGTCTAATGACTATTAAGTGCAGGGGAATGACCGTTTCCCTCAGTCTACTGGCTGTGTTCCTGGTAACACAGCCAAGGGTCTTTGTCACCAAGACACACTGCTGGGTCATGTTATTTTCCACAGAGTCCATTTCAGCAGAGCTGCTCTGTAGTGAGACAGCCTGTATTGCTGCAAGGGTTATTACTTCCTAAATACATTAATTTGCATTTTTTTTGTTTAATGTCAAGAGGTTCCTATCAACCCACTCCTCCCTCTATTCTGTCTAGTCCTTTCAAATGGCCATTCTTCTCTCAAATATATCAACTTGTCCTCCATAGTTTGGTGTCAAAGTTGCTGAGTCCACAATGTTGTCTTTTCTTCTGTTGTCTCCAGTGAAGATGGTATGTACAAGAGGTCTTGAGATAGACCTTTACAGGACTCCACTAGTTACTGTCCTCCAGGAGCTGTTCAGCCCTTTAATCTCTACCTTCTGAGCCTACCCATCTAAACAATTTTTTACTCACCTAGTTGAAAACCCATTCAGGCCATAAAGTTTCAATTTGGATACATGGGAAATAAGTGTTTAAACCTTGCTAGAGTCAAGATGAATTACATCCAGTGTTTTCCCCTCATTTAAATATTCATCCATTTTATCATAGAAATTAAACATTTGGTAAATCCTTGCTGACTGTTCCCAGTTACTTCCATGTGCTCATAAATATATTCCAAGTGTATTCACTCCATGATTTTACCATGGGTCAAAGTGAGGCTGACCAGAATGTAGTTCCCTGTATTGACCCTTTGGCCTTTTTTGAAGATGCATGCAGCATTTGCCATGCTGTAGTTGTTGGGGACTTTCCTGCACTGCGGTGGGAGGTGGGGTGCAGGGTTCTTTCTGAATGTCAGTAAGCAAGGCAAGGCACTAAGTGGCATCATAAGATAGGTGTTTTAATAAGATAGACTAGAAATGTGGATAACAAGTAAATTTTACATCCTCTCAGATGCTGTGAACCTTGCTTTCATGTAACATTGGACAAAACACATTTTCCCACAGCATACTACACAGATCCCATCCATGGATTGGTTCAATGCCCCTCTCCTACCATAGTGTCTTCTACCTTGTGTAACAAAACCATATATCCTCTCCTGACAGATTGAAATGTTATCTCTTAATATCCACCCGAGCACAACACAGGCTGACACTGGACACTTCAGCAGATTCCCTTACAGCAGCTACTCAAGCCAACATATGAGCTTCTTAAGCCTTAAGTACAAGGCCCAGTAGAACAGACATGGCTTGCCCAAGATCATTAACCCTTCAAATATGACATCTTCTACAAAGCACCCAATACAGGAACTCCCTTGATCTCTATGACGATTGAAAGATGATAATAAATGGCTACCACATCAGCCCATTCTGTCAGCACTCTTGGATGCAGTCTCTCAGGTCTCATGGATTGTGCTCCCTCAAGGAATCCCTGACTTGACCCTCATCCACTGCTAGTAGCTATTCTCTTCTTTGAACTCTTTCAATAATCACAGAGGCGTGGAACATCTTGTTGGTGAAACCGGAGATGTCCCTCTGACCTGCTATGTTCTGTACCTCTTTGGAGTCCTCTCATATCTCTAAAATCCTGTGAACTGTTGTGATAATAACAGCAGTAACACAATGCTGAAGTTGGGGGTGGGGAGAGAGGGGAAGCAAGATTCTTTTTTAAAAGGCATTTATTCTTACTCCTTAATTTCTGGTGGAAAGAGAACAGAGTCTGTCAAAATCTTACGGCTTTTTTTTTTTCCTCTTTGAAGGGGTGCCCAATACTTCATGAGGGTTCCAAATATATCACAAAGAATAAAGAGGTGAAACAGGGCAAACCCCAAATTTTTACCCTATACTGGTCAAATCACAAGGAACAAATGTCTAACACTGGCAGCATATAAACTGGGATTTTTTTATCAAGAGAATTATGTGTTAATTTCAGTGAATCAAAAACCTGAGAGAATATAAGAAGACATATTCCTTGCCCAGGTACACCTGGGGCAAGTCAAAGAATTAAACCACTAGTCAGAAAATAATGTCCACTTGTTAGCATGATTGGAACAATATGAAATTCTTCAAGATTACAGTAATTTAAGTAGAGGATTTTATGGCTCAAGAAATCCCATCTTGCTTCTGAGACAGAGTGAAATCAACAGTTGTATTTGTACTGAGAAAATGACGTGGTCAAGTCAGCTAGTCCTTCAGTTTCCAAGAAGGAAACTATCCAAATGTATTTAGGATATTGAAAGTGAGTATGTCAAAATGTGGCTTTGTTGATATGATGCATGGGTGTAAGAATCTACAAATAATTTCAGCATAATTTAAAAACTGCTACAGCAATTGGGAATTTGAATGCCTTTAAATTTTTGGAAAGCAGTAAGAAAGCAAACTTTGCTATACGACAAAGGCATGTGGCAAAGGTAGAACAAAGATATCTACATGGCAATGTTAAATGATGCAGCTTCTCTGTCATTACATTATATAATGCATTTCAGGGATTGATGAACTGGAGATTGTCAACTGCATTTCTGGCAAGTCAACAGGTGCCTGAACAAAAGACACAAAGCCAAAAGCCAATAGAAGGAATATGTAAAAATTTGCATGAGCCTTGGACAAAGTGGCCGGCATTAGTAAGGTTCTGTCAGCATGTATGCAAGTGCTGAAATGCTAGCTAACAGTTTTGTAATGAGTTTTCTTAGCGTAAAGCCAGGTTTTAATAGCAAATATAACCTTTTTTTTTTTTTTTTTTTTGACTACTAGCCAGCATGTATGGCATGAAACAAGAAGTATCTCAATAGGACATTAAGATCAGATTTCTCTGCCTTCAGAAAAAAAGAACAAACTATGACTAAAAAGAAAAGTCAGTCTCTGGAACTTCTAAAAACTGGTTCAAAAATTAAAATACAGAAAAAAAATTAATTAAATAAGAGAATATGCTGATTTGTTTTTTTCCTGTATAATAGTAGTCAGGTATTATTCAAAGAACTTCCATGTTCTTCACTGTGAGAAAAACAAGCCCTCAAATTATGCTAAGTATAAAAAATGCTATTCTTCTTCTAGAAATAATGGAGGACATGATGTAACACTAAAAAATATAGCCTACAGCTTCCTCATTAGAATTTCATACTTCTACCTCAATCTTTAATTAGAATTTAAAGTTGAGAGCTAAAGCACTAGTTAAAGCCAAATTATAGCTGGATTTCCTGACCTTTAGCTGAAGTGTCCCTTTCATGTGAAGGTTTAGTAACTTTTTTGCTTTTAAGAAAAGGAACAATTTGCTCTGGGTTAATGTGATTGTCTGCCTAGAGGCAAATTTTCAAAACATGTGTAGATGCAAATATTACATGTGTAAGAATCTGCATATCTACAGGCAAACTGACATTTGTAAGTGCAAATTAGATGGCAGGAAATGGACTTATCCAGTTTACACATTCAGAAGTTGTTTTGAGTTCACTTGGACAGATATGTGGCATGACAAAAGGAAAGCATTGCGAGAATGGTAGTTTACAGAGCATCCCCAGCGAAGGACACATTAGGCAGCTTGAATTGATAAGGAAATAAATATGGACAATTTCTTTGTAGGTAAGAGGAAGAAGTCAAAGTTTTTCAAGTTCACAAGAAGAAAAAGAATGGTGTACTTACTGGAAACAGGTCCTATTTATTGAATTGGTATGTACTGAAGAACCATTCAAAGGCCAAAAAGAAGTCCAGGAATACTTTTTTTTTTTCTTTTTTTCTTTTTTTTTATGTAATGCAGAAAGATCAGGAGAAGGAGTCTGTATTAATCTAGCCTGTGGTTGATTTAAGATATCATTTAGCATGAAGTTACTAAAAGCCTAAAAGCAGAGGAACCATAAAAAAGGGCAAGTTTTGCCCAGGTCAGTTCTGTCAACCAGAATAGTGTTCTTTGAGATGACTTTAGAGCTTTGTTATCCTGAAAATAGTCAAATTTCAAGAGTTACAATGATTGTTGGGACTCATCTGCCCTAAACGTATATAAGTAAATTAGTAATCTATAGGTAAGGTACTCTCATGTCCTGTATTACCTAACTACTCCAAAAGGAGATAAGCAGCCCTCTGGAGACTCCTCTTCCAATTGATAATAAAAAGGGATTAAAGTGGTAAGTAAATTTTTTATGGTTATGTTTAAAATTTAGATTATCTAACTACTAAACATCTAAGCCAGGCAGATGAATCCCACCTATAGACATCTGGAGAACCACAGCTGCACCAGATGCAGCAGAATTCTGCTTTACAAGCAGAATGTGAAGGCTCTGGAGCCAGACTTTGCTACAGCTGAAACAGTCGTAAAAGTCTGCTTATACTGGCATGAGGCATTGTCTGGTCCTATAGTAATCTTTGAAGTCAAACTGGGACTATTATTTCCTATTCTTTTTTATACCTTTTTTCTTTTTTTTTTTTATAAGTGAGTTAAGTTTGTCTAGTGTTACACCATCTTCTTTCTTTTTAGAAGGTTACAAGAAGAAATAAGCCCAATTAAACCAATTTTCCCTAAATAATGGTTCTTGTATCTCTGAAATATATCTCCTGATATCTGTTAGGAACTTTGTACATTTTTTTCTATTTTTTCCTTCTTTTTATTATACTGTTAAGGCCTTTTACATTAATGCAGATTAATTTAATGAGGTTATTCATGGTCACTATTCTTACTTCTAGAGGTATATCTTGATATATATTGTAATAAAATATAACACTATTTCTTTCAAAAAGAGTGCTCTGGTAAAAACCATGTTTCTGCTGTACCACTGTTGAAAAATTAACAACTACTCAGAGTGCAAAGAACTTGCTTTTTGTACTTGTGCCATTTCTTAACATATCTTTTCTCACAGGTTTTAATACTTTTATTCTTAATAATTTTAATCACTATATCCATGTCTGCTTTTTTTGAAATTCCAGTCTGTTTTTCCAAGCAATATTCTGAAACACGTTCATTATTAATTTTTTTCACTAGCTTTTGTTTTTTACCATCCTACAGAAAGGACTTTAAACATCACAAAGTATAGATATTATAGTAATATTTTTTATTATTTATCAAGGCCCATTTTTCTCCTTCCTTTGCTGTGAGTATTACTACAGTGGTATCCCATTTCTATATTTTATAACCTGTCCTTGTCTCATGGATATTTGAGGGAAGTACCTCAAAAATATGTGGCATATGAACCAGGTAGAATACCTATGTGGTTACAGTCAAGCTTTTCACATAAAATTCTTGAGCTTCAGAGACTCAATGCAATGTGAATCTAAAATTAATTTATAACATCCCATCATCAGATTTACACTTCATTTACATTTGTATTTGCAGTGTTCAATGTAAGGAAACTTTACATAAAAATACATCGTCAGGGGTTTACCTAAAATGAATGGGTTGAGAACTCTTATTATGTTAACTCTGGGCAGCATAGACACCCTGGGAACTCGTTTCAAATAGTTACCCTCAGACAAATTCTCTCTCCTTCTGCTTCCTGACCCTTCACAGTGCATCTGGATTGATGGGACTGAATCTTCCTTCTGGGCTTGCAGTATTGCAGGTTTACAGTGACTCAAGACCTACTTTTTTTCCTTTCTCCTTTGTTAATTGTTTTAAGGTGGAATTACGAAAAAAGGAACAAAACACGAAACATCTTTATTCTCACTTTTTTCTTGTGTAATAGCCACTTTATTTTGCCATTTGTGAGCACCTCCTAATTTTATGTAAAATGTAAAAGGTAACAGGTAAATACTGTAAAAGGTAAAACTGTCAAAAGCAAATAGAAGTTTAAAGGGAGGCTTCACCTTTACCTAAATAATGCCACATTACTCTTGTTCTTCAGCTTTTTTTTCTGCTAAAATGTCACTGTTAAGAGGTTCTAGAAGTTTAGTATTCTATAAATCTGTGGAAAAAAAAGCCTCATCCTAAAAGAGGGGTGTTCTCCAGCTGGTAGTAACGTATTCTGACAACTATATCTCTGGGTGTCCTATCCATTGCAGACATAGGAAAAAAAATTCTCTGTGCCCTTTAGTAATTGCTTTTTCGGATTGGTCTGTTGTTAATGGTTCCTTAATTACATTCTGTTTCAGGCTTGGTGATTTTTTGTTTCATCTTACCTCCTGACATGCCCTCCAATTTAAAATTATTGTTCTTTTTGTTCCCAGAGAGGTAAATGATGTTCTTTATGTCTTTTTCATTTGCTTCAGTTTTAGCCTGTCCATCAATGACAGTTTCATCAGTGCATCCTAGTTCAGGTTCTTGTTCTTTCTCCAGTGTGAACCACTACTGTTTTTACTTGCTGTTACCTTCTCTGTCTACCATCTTTTACCTTCATTATGTGACAGGATTTATTCCAAAAAAGAGAAGGATTCAGGAAAGACCTTTTCTACTTTCACATTTTTGGCACCACGTCTCATTTTTCATTTGGCTGAAAAGTTTCTTCAGTCTTTCTTTAGGAAATAATTTATCTTTATGCTTCTGAGAGGTTAGCTTATGAATTTGCCCCTTGTTATATGTTGCCACAATGGCCTTAGGTCTGCTCTCTTACATCTTTTTGCTGTATGTCCATATAGTGTCTCAACCTGTGGGATATTGGCAACCTTCAGAAACTGCTACTAAAGGTAATAGAAACAAATTCCTACAAAGTATTTCCATCTTTTCAGTGATGGATGAAGTCAGAACTACCTTTTGCCAGTCCAGAGAAGATGAAGTTCTCCCTACCCGCATCTGTTGAAAGTGTATGGTTACAGGTATTTAAGTGCAACACACAGCTGCAGTCTAGGAGGTCACCAAATGCTGCATGCTCATCCAGCCATTAAGAGGCTTTTATATATACTTGCCACAGAAAGAAATATTTTTCCTGCAAAAGTCACAAAAGTGCTCATTCAAACACAACAAGGAACTAAAGAGAATATAATAGCAAATTTATTTGGCAACAGACTTTAATTAATTTATCTAAGTGCCAAAATCTGGGGGAAAAAATATTTTCTTTTCAAATAACATTAATTCAATCTTCTCAGCCTGTCACCTCAATCTGCTTACCTTCCTCCAATCATGGTACCTTTGTAGGCAGTACATTATGCTAGCTTGTACCTGATATAGCATCTCATGTAGATATGCTTCTTCTGTACAACTGCAAAAAGTGACAGAACTGCATTCCCAGTGTCACTGAAATTTCAAATTCCTAGTGAGTTGCGTGCTAACTTAATCTCATAAGGAGTTTACTTAGAATTAATCTCTGGTCTCTTTCCCCTTTACTATTATGCCTTCTTTGCCTCAGTCTTTAATAGTAAGGTCAGCTCTTCTCCAGGTACCCAGCCCCCTGAGCCAGAAGACAAGGATAGGTAGCAGAACAAAGCTCCCATGATCCAAGAGGAAATGACCTTGGCCAACTAGACATACATAAGTCCATGGAGCTGGATGGGATCCACCCAAGGGTACTAAGGAAGCTGGTGGAGGTGCTCACCAAGCCCCTTTCCATCATCTAACAGCAGTCCTGGATGACTGGGGAAGTTCCACTTAACTGGAGGTTAGCAAATATGGGGGCCAGAGTGAGGATCTGTGGAAATACAGGCCTCTCAGTTTGACCCCGGTGCTGGGAAAGGTCATGGAGCAGATGACCTTGAATGTCATCACACAAAATGTCCAGGACAACGAGAAGAGCAGGCCCAGTTAAGATGGGTTTATGGAAGACAAGTCCTGATCTCCTTCTAAGAAAAAGTGATCTGCCTAGTGCATGAGGGAAAGGCTGTGGATGTAGTGTTCCTGGACTTTAGTAAAGCCTTTGACACTGTTTCCCACAGCATTCTCCTGGAGAAACTGGCTGCCCATGGCCTGGACAGGCTTACTCTTTATTAGGTAAAAAATTGGCTGGATGGAGGGTCCAAAGAGTGGTGGTGAATGGAGTTAAATCCAGTTGGTGGCAGGTCACAAGTGGTGTTCCCCAGGGCTCAGTGTTGGTACCGGTTCTGTTTAGCATCTTTATCAATGACCTAGGGGAGGGGATTGAGTGTAGCCTCAGCAAGTTTGCAAATGACACAAAGCTGGGTGAAAGTATTGATCTGCTTGAGGGTAGGAAGGCTCTTTAGAGGGACCTGGACAGGCTGGATTGATGGGCTGCAGCCAACTGTATGAAGTTCAATAAAGCTATATGTCAGGTCCTGCACTTGGGTCACAACAAGCCCATGCAACGCTGCAGGCTTGGCGAAGAGTGGCTGGAAATCTGCTTGGCAGAGAAGGATCTGGGGGTACTGGTCGACAGCTGGCTGAATATGAGTCATCAGTGTGCCCAGGTGGCCAAGAAATACAGAGAAGGACAACAAAGCTGTTGAGGGGTCAGGAGCACCAGTCTTATGAGGAGCGGCTGAGGGAACTGGGGTTGTTTAGTCTGGAGAAAAGGAGGCTGAGGGGAGACCTTATTGTCCTCTACAACTACCTGAAATGAGGTTGTAGTGAAGTGGGTATTGGTCTCTTCTCTCAGATAACAAGCGATAGGATGAGAGGAAATGACCTTAAAGTGAGGTTTAGATTGATATTAGGAAAAATTTCTTCACTGAGAGGGTTATTAGGTACTTAAACGGGCTGCCCAGGGAAATGGTTGAGTCCCCATCCTTGGAGGTATTTAAAAGATGTGTAGACGAGGTGCTTAGAGGCATGGTTTAGTAGTGGACAGGTACAGTTGGACTCAATGATTTTAAAGGTATTTTCCAACCAAATGATTCTATGATTCTATGATTTTATGATCATTCTAGTTATGTAAGAATAATACAAGTGAGCTTGAATAACCATGAATAATGAAGAGTTTTAAATTTTTGTGCCCTCTATTGAGTACTTTCCCTTCAACACCGATGTTCCTCCAAGGACCATTCTTAGCCTCACCTTTCTTATCTCGCACTGATGAGATGCAGCATAAGTTCTACATCTGCATTAGACAAGCTCATTAAAGTTTATTAAATGCTCAGAGAGTGTGCTAATAGAGGGAGTGTAAGTATGCAGGTAGACAGAAACACCTGCTAATTGTCTGTATAAGGCTGATTAGTCTAATTCTGGCAAAGTACAATTTATGTGCTATCAGACTTGTTCCTTTTCTGAGGTGACCAAAAGTGGCTGAACTACTATGGTGCAACCTCTAGTCTTCAAAGTAGCTGGACATGGTGTTATACTTAAAATATTCTTCCTGTTTCTCTGATCATGGATGTTGTGTTTGGCTCTGTGTGTAAACAATTGAGCTACAAAGTTATTTTTTATTTCATTTGTCATGCTTAGTGTGTGTTATGCATTGCCCATGATACTTATTTACATTTGTAAAATTATGTGCACTCTATTTGTTATGTGAGGTTTGATTTAAAGAGATTTGAACAGTTTGAGGTAGAGTAGCTATTTGGAGCATAATTAAATTATCTCACTTTGCTTCCCTGGAAACCTCAATTAGGAAAGAGATATTTCTGTTGCAAATGAAGTGTCTTTTGTTGACATGTAGAAGAAAGAAGAACAAAGATGGAAGGGAAGCAGTTAGTGGTGTCTAATGATAGGGAGGGGAGCATGTAAGAGACACAACTGAGAACTCTCCATCAGGAAGAGGGTGTTAATGTCTCAAATAATGGCTGTAATATACACAGTCCTTAAGGAATTACTATTATGTTTAATGTAATAAGAAATAAGTTAATAACACTTCAGTTCCTTCTAGCAATTCTGCTGTACTTACCTTATTTAACGGTCATATAATAGTGATGGGATGAGTCAGGGATTATGGTGTCACATTGATGGTGAACAACTTCCTGTGGAAGGACTAGCATAAGAGGATCTTTGTCATAGCTGAAGTCTCTCTTTTATTCTGTTAATACTAAAAAGATTATTACTGTCATTGTAAGAGGAGAAGGGAAATTGTTATTCTTTAAGGAAGAGTCTTCTGACTTCTAGCAACTTGGTAGCACAACATCATTTCGAGGAAGTATGGGAGGAATCCAAACTTTTCATCCTATTCTGGAACTGATAGCAGCTTCAGGCAAGACATTCAGTGGTCTTGATCTAATTTCTTTGTGTTCTCAAATTTTGCCACTTCTCTAGCAGAATGAGACATTTGTAATGAGGTGAAGTAGTTCATCTAGTTGAAAACTCAGCTACTGGTAAGAGACCCATATATATAGTGATCAGAAAAATGTATGCGGTGATTACTGTAAAAAAATGTGTCATTGCAATCTGAATTTTGTCTATGCTGTGCAGTTAATGCAAGCTGTATTTGCTTTCTTAACTCTGCCCACTGCCACCCTCCTATGCGTATCTGGAAATCATTAACAAAGGGAAGATAAACTGGAGTTGAAGTGTGTGAAGAGATGTACAAGCAGCTGTTGCACTAGTTGTACAACTGTATTGTACATGTACTGTACTCTAGTATCTCAAACTTGTATGAATGCTTTGCTACCCCTCTGTCCTAATCTAAAACCAAATAGGACCTGCTTAACCCACACACAGCTTAAATTGCCTGGTGGTTTCAGTGCAAATGGTCTATGTTCATCAGCTGAATATTTAACATAGGAGTAAACCAGAAAGGAATTATCCCTAGAGGTAGTGGTTTACATTTATGTGCTTGGCTTCAAACTGGAATAGCACGTAGTAAAGCCTTACATTGGTCCAGATGTAAAGTTAATTCCAGTGTGGATGCATCAGCAGCAGACAAGCCCTAATGCATTTATATATAGATTGCCTTCTCTGTCTACTCCAGTACTAAACCCACTATGCAGACCATGGTAAAAATTCTGATTTCACCAGACTTGGAATTAAATTTTATTCTTGATATCTGGCCTCAGTGAGAGTCACTCCTCAAATACTTGATGTACTTTAAAGAATGCCCTGTAAATTGCTACCTAGCTTTATTATGATCTGACCCAAATGCCAGAACACCATTAACAAATGGACAGAACTGAGTGTTCACCAGATTCAGTTTTACAATGCAAAAAAATTCTGATGGCTCTAAGAATACTGACTTATCCTGGTTACATTGGATGCAGAGGCTGGTGACTGCTTAGTTGAATTATTATTATTTTTAATGCCTCACAAATACACACTATATTTGAGCTCTGAAACAAAATCATTATGGTCTCTTAAGATTGTCAGGCCGAGCCCAAAATGAGAAACAAAAAATGAAATTCAAAGGTTCCAGCAAGCCTTCTGTTGTGGTTTAACCCCAGCTGGCAACTAAGCACCACACAGCCGCTTGGTCACTCCCCCTGTATCAGGATGGGGAGAGAATCAGAAGAATAAAAGTGAGAAAACTTGTGGGTTGAGATAAACAGTTTAATAGGTAAAGCATAAACTGCACATGTAAGCAAAGCAAAACAAGTAACCCATTCACTACTTCCCATCAGCAGGCAGGTGTTTAGCCACCTCCAGGAAAGCAGGGCTTCATAACATGTAATGGTTACTTGGGAAGACAAATGCCATCACTCCAAACCTACCTCCCTTTCCTTGTTCTTCCCCCAGCTTTTTATTGCTGAGCATGTTGTTATATGGTATGGAATATCCCTTTGGTCAGTCGGGGTCAGCTGTCCCAGCTGTGTCTCCTCCCAACTTCTTGTGCACCCCAGTTTACTCTCTGGTGGGGTGAGGAGCAGAAAAGTCCTTAACTCTGTGTAAGCATTGCTCAGCAATAACGGAAACATCCCTGTGTTATCAACACTGTTTTCAGCACAAATCCAAAACATAGCCCCATGCTAGCTACTATGAAGAAAACTAACTCTATCCCAGTCAAAATCAGCACACCTTCAAAGTGACTGAGGTCTTCCTGACAGTCATTTTTATAACAAGGGCAGCCATAGACATAATATTTGTAAAAAGTTGTCTCCTTTGAATGAATAGCAGAATAACACTGACAAAGATAACTTTTATGACTTCAGATCCTCTATGTTGATAATGTAAGGTTGGTTTTTTTGTTTTTGTTTTTTTTTCTGGATTGCACTGTCACAGTTAAGATAATGTCAGATTTTATTTTTCAAATGCCTTTTGATTTTAACAAATCATCCATAGTAAAATTGCTCTGGGTTGAAACATGAGCATGCTTGTGTAAGCTATGAATTAGGAAGTCTAATTTGTTACAGTAGAGGTCCTTAACTATAGGGTGTGTTAATATGATAATTGTAAGATTCAGTCAGTGAACTACCTGAAGACTGTTAATTAACTTGAAATTCCAGTGTTGCCTTTGTTTCATAGAAGTTATAGACTACTATTACATCTGTGTATTGTCGTGAGTAGAGTTTTTTCTTGAGCTGTATAATACCCACTAGTATTACTGTGTAAAAAGTAATGTGTATTTTTAAATTAAAAATGCACTATATATAGGTTTTCAGGGAACAAATTCAAGAGTTTATTTAAGTTGTGAGTAACAGAATTAGTTTAGCAAAACACATCCAAATATTTTTGTGTGTTTTTGGCAAGACTAGATTTATAAAACAAGGTCATGATCTACTCTGATCATGATACAGTTTAGAAGGAGTATATTACCCTCCATGCTGAGCTTTCTTTGTTTACTTGGGTCCTCATTTGTGTGCTGGACAGTGTTTTCAAATCTTGAATATGTTTAGCTCTGATGGTCAGCTTAGAAGGACAACCTTCTTTCTCCCTGAATATATCCTTAACATAGTACAGAAGAAACTTTCTCTCTTTTGACCCCTCCCCAAGTCTTTTAAAAAATCATTATAAAGCTAAGGATAACAGACATACATAAAACTCCATGTAGCCATTGCACAGGTTATGATAAAAGCCAGGCTATTTTCTTTGTTCCCCTTAAATCCTTCCAGAATGCTGCTGTGAAAGTCATTTTTATCTCCTGAAGCTCAGGCCATGAAACTCCCCAATTAAAATTCTTTCAATGCTTACCATCCCTTTAGTCATGTTCAAGGTCCTTGTCTTCCCCATCAAGGCTGCACTTTCATTTCTGCTTAGTATACTTCTTTTCTTGACTGCACACAAGATACCCACCTATGTGCTGCTTTCAAATCCTGCTTCTACTTTTATCTTTGTATTTTGTTCCCGCCTGCCTAAGTTGGAACTGCAGCTGAAATTCATCTCTGGCAGAGACACCTACAGAGCGTGTGCGTCAGCCACTCCTCTCCACCCTTGCCTGCCCATTCCTCTGATGAGAACTGTTTTACAGCCCTTTCCTTTTCCCATGGTGGATACATGGGGGACTTTGAGAGCGGGAAGCAGTTCTCTGCAACTTAAATTAAGAAGACAGGCTCTGTGGTTGGGAGTTAGAATTTCTCACATTCCCTTTGGACTGAGTTTAGGAAAAGATCATAGCACCAAAAGACTGGTGGATTTCATAGAGACCACTTTAACTTCCGTAAGCTATGCCATACTCAGTGGAGCACTGTGTGAAATCTTGAAGGAATGAGGTTTCAAAGTTCTGGGGATTTTATGTAATTTTAACAGCAGATATTCATCATTCCCCCATCTTCATTAAAAAAAAAAAAAGGAAAAAGGAAAAAAAAGAAGAAATCTTTAGCTAAAATAGTTTGCTTCAATGAAATGTAGGTTGGTGGTGGTTTGCTGGAGCTTCAGATCAGGATGTAGCTTGCACATATTCCATATGTGGCATAGTTTCAAAGAGAAACTGTGTGAATTGGAGATGAAGATGAAAGTTTGTGTTTTAAACATCTATCCTGTACTTGCTATCTGTTGAAATAGGAGATATAAAGAGGTGAATATGATGACATTGAAGGAAAAAAACCCAACCTATTTTAATTTGCTGGATTATATTGAATTTATATTGTTGTACTTTCAAGTAATTTTGAGCAACTTTCAAGTAATTTCCAGTTTTCAGGTCACGTCACAGCCAGCTGATCCACCTATATATGCATACATATAGACATAGGAGAAATGTGTACAAATTAAAGAATAGATATCATCAGGTTAAAATAGCAGGTTAGATCCTAAGTGGAAATAAAATCTACTCATTTCCTTTAATTTAAAGTTAAATACAAGGGGAAGATGCAAACTGTCTGCTGTGAACAGGTTGAAGTAATTTGTCCAAGAAAATGAAGTTTTTCACTCGCTTATTACAAAGTTTTACGAATCTGGAAAACACGCATAACAAATTGGACTTCCTTATTAATTAGAAGAAATTTGATACAAGTGGTATTGCTGGAATCTGGAGAGGTGATGTGGTGATTGGAATGTTCAGATTATAAATTGCAACTTGTTCAGCAAAGCCTAAGAGGATGGGGAAATGAATAAAAGTCATTAGTTTGAATATGGGAACAAGATCATGGCTTGACTTTAATACACAAGATAGTTTAAGCAATAATCTGCTCACATATATCTACTTGGCTTTTCAGAAGTTTTAATTTCCCAGAATTAATCAAAATGCTAAGTAAAGGATTGACAAATAAAACCAGAAAAATATAAACAAAATATGTGCATAATTTAAAACAAATCTTTGTATAGACAAAACAGGGTATTTCCATGGCCAAGGAGAACAACTTTGATTAAAGTTTACCTTACTGTCTGAGACCAAGAAAAGGTAACTTAAGGAGATCTACAGTTTGTCTATCTGAGTATATCAAAGAAATCAAAGAGGTCTTTTATTATGTCAATTAAAAACAAATGAACAATACATGTAACATGATCAGGCAAATGTAACATTTAGTCTGAGAGCAATGCAAAAGAAAATAATAAAAAAGATTCAATGGGATTAAATACATGGTTATAATTATGTGCTAGTAAATTTTTATGGAAAAGGGGTCTTGTTAAACTTTATTTCATTCCTTTACGCTAGTAAATTTTTGTTGATAAAGTTAGAAGTATGTATCTAATAATGTTAGACATTTATCAGATATTTGACAGCATGACATTCTGATTTAAAAATTAATGCTATATAATATCAGTGTAGCACACAGTATATGAATTAACGAATGAATGAAAAGCACTTCTCAAAAAAGTAATTTCAAATGGGGAAACATCCTTGAACACCTTCCCAGTGGGGTTCTCTAAGAAAATCCAATTGCCTTTTAATATCTTTGTCTGTGGCAAACATGAGAAAACAGGCACTCTTAAGGCAGAAGTTAAATATGTCCTCTCCAGTTAGTGATCCCTGAACTCTTTAGAAGTTGACCACTTGGATTGTCCTCACACTATAGGGATTGATGAAATTATTTTTTTGCATATGTTTCCTTCAGTTTTAATCAACGTAAAAGCTGTACTACATTCTAGCAGGCTAACAATTTAATTGCATGAAATATGTGCATGAGATCACGAAGGTGAGTTAATGCCTGCTACAGCACTGCATAGGACCAAGCAGCCAGCTGTGGTGCAGTTTCATCTGTATCACCTTTGGGGGCTGGTTTCTGGAGTTAACTTTCCAGAATCACACCCACAGTTTGCTTTGGAGATATCTCACTAGTTTACTCCAGAAAGATCCTGGCAGCAAATTAAACTTAAACTACTACGGATCACTGAAAGCCCAACATATACCAACCAACTCAATGAGTAGGGGTTGGATCTTGGAAAGTGACATCCTGAACATGCTTTTAAAGGTGATATTGTGCAAGGAATTGAAAATGAATTGTCAGGAGAATTCTGTGATTAAAAGCTAGTTCGTTCTGCAAGAATATATCTTAGAATCATAGAATCACTTTGGTTGGAAAAGACCTTTAAGATCATCGAGTACAACCGTTAACCTAACCCTGCCATCCCACCACTAAACCATGTCCCTAAACACCTCATCTATCCTTCTTTTAAATACCTCCAGGGATGAGGACTCTACCACCTCCCGGGGCAGCCCATTCCAGAGCCTGACAACCCTTTCAGTGAAGAAATTTTTCCTAATGTCTAGCCTAAACCTGCCCTGGCACAGCTTCAAACCATTCCCCCTTGTCCTATTGTCTGTTACCAGGGAGAAGAGGCTGGCCCCGACCTCGCTACAGCCTCCTTTCAGGTAGTTATTGAGGGCGATAAGGTCTCCCCTCAGCCTCCTCTTCTCCAGGCTAAACAACCCCAGTTCCCTCAGCCATTCCTCGTATGACTTGTGTTCCAGACCCCTCACCAGCTTGGTTGCTGTCCTCTGGACATGTTCCAGCAAGGCAACATCTTGGGGAATAACAAAAAGCTTTTAATTCTACATACAGAATAAGTGAGATTAGTACCAGATTTCTGCATCGACTTGTGATATCATGGTTCTTAAAGGTTGTTGACAAATTCAAGTCATTCAAGTTGGAGAAAATGCCTTATATTATAAAACTTAAAAAATGTTGCCTACTTGTCTTAGCAAAGATAAGATTGAAAGGTGCCTTGAATACAATGTTTAAGCACATTTGGAGAGAGAAAATACTGAATTCCAGACTGCTCTTTGATCTGCTTGACAAAGGAGGAACAAGAATCACTTGGTAAAACGTGTAGCTAGAAAATATAAAATGAGATTATATAAATATATTTTCTAAAATGAAGGCAATTAACCGCTAGAAAAATATTAAGAGAAGTAACTAAATATTTACGTCTTTTTCTTTATAAACTTCTCAGTAGAGTCACAATGATACTATTTTTTTCAAACTTTGCTTTTTTTGTGAAACATTTGTATGTCCCTGCTGACTTTTAGGTGATACTGTAAAAGAGGAGTTCCAGTACATGAAGACCTTTAAATACACTATCAGAAATGCATCAGCTATAAATTGAATTCAAATGCATTTCTCAAACCTGTTTATGCAACTAAAATAATGCTCAGATTGATGGATTTTCTAGGTATTTTAGGCCATAAAACTACAAGCAGTCTGGTAAGGAGATGATCTTGTTGCTTAGCTGTTAGAAGAGTTGACTCTGCAGTCCTTTGAAACTAAAAATCTCACAGATAACATTGGAAATTTGCAGATGGTGTTTATGAGAGACATCCATGCAAATGCATAACTGTGCCTGTGGCCATATAATACGGTTTTGGAAAGAATCCCTTTTAATGGTAGGCATCTGAGAGGTTCTGTAGACAATTCTGTAGACAAAATGTAGATGTAGTGGATTATGGCTTAGCCAGCATTAATTTAAGTTGAAATGTAAACTCTGACTGGGGCTGCTGAGTGCAAAAATTGATTTACTGCTTTATATTTTTCATATAAAAGGACAGAATAAGGAATGACATCTATTGTATCATTCTGCATTTAGAAAGTCAAACATGCATATTGACCAATATTTCTAGAGAAATATATGAATCATAGCAGGTGAGAACAAAACGCATAGACTACCAGGTGTCTAAACCAGACCCAACATCCTAATCCCCAGCATACGTGAGTCATACTACTTCTGGCCTGGCAGCAATTTTTCTTTTAATAAGTGTGCGGAGTTAATGATGATATCAAATGGCAGAAAACCAGCTCAATTACAGAAGGCCTTAAAACCAATTTTTGAAAGAAAGAATAATCTGAAAAAAACCCCAGAGGTAAATGGGAAATAGAATAAATTGCTTCAGCAACAGCAAGTTAACATTTTGCATGTTATTTGAAGGCATTCAAATGCAGTCCCAGCATTAAGGCTAGACTTATTTGTAAGAAATAGAGGATCAGGGATTTGGAATAACATTCTAACAGTAGCAGTGCAAAACAAACAAACTCCCAATTATTCTTAAAATGGATTATTTTATGAATGGATTGTATGTGAGAATTATCTGTGATAGCAAACATCTGAATTTTTTTAAGCCAGGAAGCCCTTTCCAATTCCGTGTGTTTGTCTGTCCCATAAAGTAAAGTATCAGGTAGAGGGAAACAGTATTATGTCCAAGAGTGGTTTTATGCTTCAATTCACAAAGATTAAAGAAGAAAAAGGAGAAAAGTGTGTTTATCTATCTGGCTTGTTACAAAGATTAAATTACCCTGATAGATGAAATGGTGTCAGCTCTGTTGTTTCACATAGGAGAAACAACATGTTTGAAACTCTCCTGTACAGAGCTCTTAAGTTTATTGATTAATACTGAATTTTGTTGTTTTCAAATAATCTCAGAACTGTACATTCTGTTACTTTTGTTTATAACACTGAATCATGCTAAGGTTTTATGATTTTTTGCAAAGGAATTTTCAATACTTATTTAATAGAACACTGAAGCTAGCTTTGGAGAAGAAATACTCCACATAAATAATTTCAATCTGAATATTTTGAAACAAGATTTATACACTTCATAAAAATGTGTACACAGGGTAACATAACAGAGACTGTTTCTAATTGCTCATTGAAATCAGCATGGGCCTATAACTATGGGCTGCAGGGCTCCAACTCGACTTTTTAATCTCTTTCCTAAAGGTATCCATTTCTCATTGGAGGTGAGAGATGAATGTGTAGCTGCTAAGTGTGAGGAGGATGGTAATGGAAATCAGTAGTGTTAATTAAATTACAAGAATTAACATATCCAGTATTTCTTGCTCCTCTAAGCTTTTGCAACTGATAATGAGAATGAAGAGTGTTTTATGATCCCCTCCTTCTCACAGAACAATCTATATCCAAAATCTTTGCCAAGATACAGTTGAAATTTTGACTGATTGTTCATTTGTTTTGGTCTCTTCCGTCTCTTTCAACAGTATCAGTAGTTTAGAAAATACAGACTGAAAAACAGACAAAAACACAGCAAACCTCTTTCTATCATCTTAGCAGGATCAAACACAGAACAACACAGAGAATTAGTGAAAAACTTGTTCAAATGAGCAGAAAACAGATGTGGTTTGGGGCTTTTTGGTGGTTTTTTTGTTTGCTTGTTTGGTGGGGTTTTTGGTGAGGCATTTGGTTGGGTTTTTTGGTTGGTTGGTTGGAGTTTTTGACACTGTTTTGCTTGCTTAATATTGTATGCGTGGTTTCAAAGTTGGTCAAGTTTGGACAAAAATATTCTTTTTTTGCAATAGTCTAGGAGTAACAGTTGCTGAAAATTATAATGAATGTGTTCAAATTGGAATATTGATGAATAGGAGATTGATAGGTAAGACAGGATCATCATAATTAGCTACAGCAAGCATCTTTTTCTACTTAAGCAATACACTTAAGGGAACATTTAAGGCTTGTTGCAGCTGAGGCCTTATCTACGTGGATATATTGCATTGTTTCAATACTAGGGTACTTTGTGAAATTATGCTCATATTTGTAACTTAACATTTTGTAATTTATTTAAGGTAAAACAGACAAACAAAAAGAGAATCTGAAATTCTAGGTCTTACTGATTTCTCTGCCACAGCAAATTACATCTACTTGTTAGTTAGCATATGTTTCCCCATCTGCTTAGATTTGACTTTTTTTTATTGAGGTTAATTATTGTTTTCTATCATGGTTGGGGTTTTGATTTGTCCTTTTTTAATCAATCATCTAGCTGAGGCAGCTTTTACATTTTAGAATAACAAATTTACACATTTGTAAACACACAACCGAACCTTTTGTCAGTAATCATACAGCAGGATTTAGTATTGTATAAAACTACAATGGTCTTTGGTAAACTTTAATTCTGATAAACTTTCTATCTTTCACTCAGTTCTACTGGCATGAAACTTGCAAGGACAAGTTTCCCACTGAAGTTACTGGGATACTGTAGAGAGGAGAGGATTGAAATAAGAGATGGAAAACCACCTTTCTGTACATAAGTTTGTATCCAAACAAGTAGTCCTTACTCCTTGGAAAATTCCATCTCAAGAATACCAGCAGTTTCAGAGTCACTGTGTGATCTGTTATTCAAAGAGATTGTATAAAAAAAGAATTTAAAAAAGCAGTAGGGGAAAATTTAGAGCTGTATTAAATCCAAAATCATATACAAGTGGCCTTCACTATTTTAAAAAGTCTATCTTCTTTCTCGTGGTATACCCTAAAACCAGGCATGGTTACTAAACCATATAATAAAAAATAGATATTTTCAAAAATCAAGTACGAGTAGCTCATGTGCAGTTTCAAACCAAATGAAACATTTTGTAGATATTACACTGTTTGTGATATGAAGAAGTACGGTCATTAAGTAAAGGACTTTTTTTCTTGCTACTCATGGTAAATTTCTATTCTTGACAGCAATCAATCTTCCAGAAACAAGCATTTATTGTCTCAGATCTTTTAAGACCAATGTGAAAAGAGAATTAACACAAGAAACATAAAAGGACAATGATAATCACATTTTATCTGTCCTTTCTTCCTCCTTCTTAAAACTTTCTGGGGCTTTAAATTTTCAGCAAAATGTTTTTTGACTCACCTTGAGGCACTTTTTTTCCCTCTCATTCATAAGTGTTATCTTCTGTGCTGTTCTCACAGCATAAATACATGCATTTCAAACATTTACCCAAAGCTCGTCTTCTGACTTATGACTGTTATCATTTTTATGCCACAGTGCATTTTTTTCCCAAACAATAATATTGCTTCACTTGTGGAATCAGCTATTTGACCTTCAGTAACTCTTTCTTCATTGACTTAGGAACTGAATTATTCCCATTGTTAGAAGATATTTACTTGTATCATTCCTTGAAATGGTGCTAAAGTGAATTCTATCTGGTGGTATACTTGTATCACAGGCGTTAAACTGTGGATGCTAACAGGAGGCAGATAATTGGATATATGTATGTAAGCATGAGTAATCAAAACTGAACTTTTGAACTCCCAAAAAGAAGCCTGCTATTTGCTAGATGGAACTGGTATGGGATGGTTGTAAATTTTTGTAATACCTAAACTAAACAGACCTAGCACATCCCAAATTCTTCAGTTAATAAGACATGAGAGAGAACCACCAGTTCAGAAGCTGATCACATGTTATGCTTTTGAACATGGACTGTTAGGGAGAACTGGGGACATAGAATGCCAAACAGATGGGCTGGTACTGAAAAAAAGGGTTTGCAAAATTAAAAAAATGTCCGTGGGAAGAAGAAGCTTTAGAAAGGTGGTGGTGAAGATTTTGGTTTTGCTCTGGCTTGAGGAAAGATCCTGGAAGTGAAGAAAGAGCCAGAGAACACAGAGATGCATGGAAATGAAAGCTGGGAGACCCTCAGGGAGTAATCCTGGCCAATGACACCCTGGCACATGACAATATCTTAGGCTGCTGTTTAATCCCTTTTTCTAAAGTGAAAAGTGAATACCTTTTATATTATTAAATAGAAAGAGAAAATCATCCATATTTTCCTAAAATTAGGCACCTAGTTAGGTAAAATCACACTCTGGATTTATTCCAGCCAAACACTTTTCCCTATAGAATATTTGTACGAATTCAGTAAGTACAGGAATACTGGTTCACTAATCATCTAAAGATGAGGAGCAATTTTGATTGAATGCCATCCTCAGTGACAAAATACAACTAAAATGGCCATATGATGTTTAAAAGAGGACATGACAAAACATTTTTATTGAGACTTAAAACTGCTCAGTGAAAAAAAAAAAACAACAACAACAAAAAAAAGGAAAACAACCATCTAAAATCAAAACCATCTGTAGAAAAAACAGTTTCTCCCTGACAGATTGGTCAGAAATTTTTGATTAAAAAAGTAGGAGAATAATGGGTATGAAGGAGTAGTCAGTAAGTTTCCTGCTCTACTGAAAGGCTGTTATTTTCTATGGTGTTCCTATTTCTTTATGGAATTCACGTCTTCAGTGCTTGTCATAGATATCTAGAGGAATCAAGACATTGCAATTTAGTGAGTGAAGGGTCTCCTTTAGTTTCAAGGTGCTGCATTTCAACCTTAATTCTGAGGCTGTTCCCACAGCATTCAAATAATATGTGAAGTATTAACTTGCTGTTGCTGAGGATTAAGAATCAGAGAAATGTTTTCAAAGATACATGAGTTTTTCCAGCATCTGTGCTTTTAATATATTTGTCTTGGTCTCAGTACCGTGATAGTGATGAGGAAGCAAAATGCCCACCTACATTATGAATATGATAATGTAGTTAGTACAATTTTGAAAAAAAAAATCCCAACAAAAAAACCCCCAAACTACATAAAACCCATCACTTTAGATAGTGTCTAGTTTTGTCTGCATAAAATCATAGAATCATAGAATGGGTTGGGTTGGGAAGAGACCTTGAAAGATCATCTAGTCCAAACCCCGCCTCGATGGGCAGGGGCATCTTTCACTAGAACAGATTGCTCAGAGCCCCATCCAACCTGATCTTGAATACTTCCACTGATGGGGCAACCACAACTTCTCTGAGAAACCTGTGCCAGTGTCTCACCACACTCATCACACGTCTTTTCGGCGAAGACACTGAGGCGAAGGGCTCCGGAGCGGAGGATCGCATCGGGGGACCCTTTCCTAAAAGCGGCAGAACCGCGAAGTCAAAAGCGCAGGGAGGGAGAGGGCGCCCCAGCCCCACCCCCCACCCCCCCCCACCTCAGAGCCAGCTCCGAACGAGCGGGCAGCTCTGACTCAGCGTGGGTGGAGTCAGGGGTGACGGCGGCCCGACCCTCCTGGAGTACAAAAGCAGCTCCCAGGGAGCGCGAGCGACCCGGAGCGCGGCGAACAGGACGGGCAAGCGGGGCGTGGCGCGTCAGTAGGGCGTGGCGCGGCAGTTTGCGCAGGCAGTTGGCGCGGTCAGGGCGCGCAGGCAGGGCGAGGGCCCTCCCCAGCTCCCAAGGTAAGTTCAGGTAACTCAGCTGCTGAGAGGAAGCCCAGCCATGGCACCCCCCCGTCAGAAGGCTAGATCTGATCTGCTGGTCAGAAAGGAAGCCTCAGCACAGACTGAGGGACTTGGAAGGCACGCAGCGGTCCAGGTCTCTGGCTGCAGGGAGTGCCACCAGCTGGCGCTGGAAACGGACACCAGCAAAGGCGACACCTGCATAAGATGTGAGCAGGTAGACTACCTACTCTGCCTGGTGGCGGAGCTAAGAGAAGAGGTAGACAGCCTACGGACGATCAGGGAAGCAGAGCAGGAAATAGACTGGTGGAGCCGCACCCTGTCCTCCCAGAAATCTATGCAGGAGCAGCCACCAAAAAAGGCCCGGGATCAAAGGGAACCAGTATCCCCCAGTCATCAGGATGAAGGAAGGGCCTCGACGGAGAGCAGTGAATGGAAACTGGTCTGTAGTCGGGGCAGGAGGAGAACCCTTTCCACACCCACCGCCTCTCCCCAGGTGCCTCTGAGTAACAGGTATGAGGCTCTAGAGGTGGAAGAGAAGGCAGTAGATGAGGTAGGTGTTGACCTATCCACATCACGGGAGGCACAAAGATCAGAAAGACCCCCCCGTCGTATCACTACTGCATCCATGAGGAAGACGAGGCGGGTGATAGTAATGGGAGATTCCCATCTGAGGGGAACAGAGGGACCGATATGCCGGGCAGACCCTGCTCTTAGGGAGGTCTGCTGCCTCCCAGGAGCCCGGATTAGAGACGTCACTAGGAAGCTTCCTAGCCTGGTCTGACCCTCGGACTACTATCCCTTGCTGCTCTTCCACGTGGGTGCAGATGAAGTTGCAGTAAGTAGCCCGAGGGTGATGAAAAAAGAATTCAAAGCCTTCGGGCGGTTAGTGCAGGGATCTGGAGCGCAGGTCATTTTCTCCTCGCTCCTTCCAGTTGTGGGAAGAGACACTGGGCAGTACAGGAGGACTCAGTCTATTAACATGTGGCTTCGCGACTGGTGTCGCCGCCACAACTTTGGGTTCATTGACCACGGGATGGTCTACACAGCACCGGGAATGCTGGCGTCAAATGGGAGCCAGCTTTCTCAAAGGGGGAAGAGGGTCTTTGCCCAGGAGCTTGCGGGGCTCATTGACAGGGCTTTAAACTAGGTGTGAAGGGGGAAGGGGAACCTCTCGGGCTTGCCAGCGACAGGCTAGGGGATGAAACGCAAGGGTTAGAGGGACTGGGGGCTAGTATGAGCCCTCAACCCGTTGCCCAGCAGTGTGCCAGGGGCGCTGCAGCAAGGTTCAAGTCTGGCGGAGGTGAGCCGGAGGCTCCTGAGGTAATAGGAGCCAACAAGGAAAAACCCATGAAACACCTCAAAGGAAACAAGGAGTGTACTGCTATGAAGGTGATGAGGCCGACAGCTCAGATGAGATGCCTCTGTACAAACTCACGCAGCATGGGAAACAAACAAGAGGAGTTGGAAGCAATCATGCTGCTAGAAAGCTACGACCTGATTGCCATTACAGAAACCTGGTGGGATGAATCCCATGACTGGAATGTAGCTATTGATGGCTACAGGCTGTTCAGAAGGGACAGGCGAGGAAGGAGGGGCGGAGGCGTTGCCCTTTACATCAAGAAATCATTACAGTGTGAAGAGCTGTCCCTGAAGAATAGCCATGAGCAGGTCGAAAGTTTATGGGTAAGAATCAGAGAGAGAGGCAACAAAGGGAACCTGGTGGTTGGTGTCTACTACAGGCCGCCAGATCAAGAGGAGCCGACTGACGAAGCATTCTTCCTCCAACTCTGGGAGGCTTCACGTTCGCAGGCTCTCGTCCTGCTGGGGGACTTCAACCACCCCGACATCTGCTGGAAAACCAACACAGCAAGATGTAGGCAATCCAGCAGGTTTCTCAAATGCATTGAGGACAACTTCTTAAGCCAGGTAATAGACAGCCCTACCCGAGGGGATGCGATACTGGACCTGGTGGTCACCAATGCAAGCGAGCTCGTCGAAGATGTCAAGATCGGAGGCAGCCTGGGCTGCAGTGATCACGCACTGGTAGAGCTCACGCTCCTGAGGGAAATGGGAAGAACAAAGAGTATAGTCACGACCCTGAATTTTAGAAAAGCCAACTTCCAGCTCCTCAAGGAGATAGTCAGAAGGACTCCCTGGGAAACGGTCCTCAGGGACAGGGGAACAGAACAGAGCTGGCAGATCTTTAAGGAAGTGGTCCACAGAGCGCAGGAGCTCTCGATCCTGAGGTGTAAGAAATCAAGAAAAGAAGGGAAGAGACCAGTGTGGTTGAGACAGGAGATGCTGGTCAAACTAAGGAGGAAGAGGGAACTGCACAGGCAGTGGAAGCAGGGACAGGCATCCTGGGAAGAGTATAGGGAAGTGGTCCGGTTGTGTAGGAATGGGGTCAGGGAGGCGAAGGCACAGCTGGAGCTAAACTTGGCTAGGGATGCAAAGAATAATAAGAAGGGTTTTTACAGGTATATCAGCCGGAAAAGGTTGGTTAAAGAAAGTGTACCCCCGCTGATGAGCGAGACCGGCAGGCTGGTAACAGCAGATGAGGAGAAGGCTGAGGTACTCAACAACTTTTTTGCCTCAGTCTTCACTGGCAACCTCTTTCCTCACCCCTCCTGAGTTGATGGATGGCATGAGGAGTCCCGGGAGGGCAAAACCCCTCCTGCTGCGGGAGAAGACCAGGTTCGTGACCACCTGAGGAACCTGAATGCACATAAGTCCATGGGACCTGATGAGATGCATCCCAGAGTCCTGAGGGAATTGGCCGACGTAGTCGCCAAGCCACTCTCCATGATATTTGAAAAGTCATGGCAGATAGGTGAAGTCCCTGGTGACTGGAAGAAGGGCAACATTGTGCCCATTTTCACAAAAGGTAGAAAGGAAGACCCCGGGAACTACCGACCTGTCAGCCTCACCTCTGTGCCTGGGAAGATCATGGAACAGATCCTCCTAGAAGCTATGCGAAAGCACATGGAGGCCAGGGAGATAATTCGAGATAGCCAGCATGGCTTCACCAAGGGCAAGTCCTGCCTTACGAACCTAGTGACTTTCTGTGATGGTGTGACAACAACGGTGGACAAAGGAAAACCAATGGATGTCATCTATCTGGACTTCTGCAAGACCTTTGACATGGTCCCCCACAACATCCTTCTCTCTAAATTGGAGAGCTGTGGATTTGATGGGTGGACTGTTTGGTGGATAAGGAACTGGCTGGATGGTTGCATCCAGAGGGTAGTGGTCAATGGCTCGATGTCCGGATGGAGACCGGTGACGAGTGGTGTCCCTCAGGGGTCCGTACTGGGACCGGTGCTGTTTAACATCTTCATCAATGACTTAGACAGTGAGATCGAGTGCACCCTCAGCAAGTTTGTGGATGATACCAAACTGAGTGGTGCGGTTGACACACCAGAAGGACGGGATGTCATCCAGAGAGACCTGGAGAGGCTGGAGTGGTGGGCCTGTGTGAACCTCATGAGGTTCAACAAGGCCAAGTGCAAGGTCCTGCACCTGGGTCGGGGTAACCCCCAGTATCAATACAGGCTGGGGGAAGAAAGGATTGAGAGCAGCCCTGCTGAGAGGGACTTGGGGGTGCTGGTGGATGAAAAACTGAACATGAGCCGGCAATGTGCGCTGGCAGCCCAGAAGGCCAACCGTACTCTGGGCTGCATCAGGAGAAGTGTGGCCAGCAGGTTGAGGGAGGTGATTCTGCCCCTCTACTCAGCTCTGGTGAGACCTCACCTAGAGTACTGCATCCAGCTCTGGAGCCCTCAGCACAAGAAGGACATGGAACTGTTGGAGCGGGTCCAGAGGAGGGCTACAAAAATGATCCGAGGGCTGGAGCACCTCTCCTATGAGGACAGGCTGAGGGAGTTAGGGTTGTTCACTCTGGAGAAAAGAAGGCTGTGGGGAGACCTGATTGTGGCCTTTCAATAGCTAAAGGGGACCTATAGGAAAGATGGGGAAAATCTTTTTAGTAGGGCCAGCTGTGTTAAGACAAGGGGTAATGGTTTTAAACTAAATCAGGGTAGGTTTAGGCTAGATATAAGGAAAAAATTCTCTACAATGAGGGTGGTAGAACACTGGAACAGCCTGCCCAGAGAGGTAGTGGAGGCCCCATCCCTGGAAACATTCAAGGCCAGGTTGGATGGGGCTCTGAGCAGCCTGATCTAGTTAGCAGTGTCCCTGCTGACTGCAGGGGGGTTGGACTCGATGACCTCTAGTGGTCCCTTCCAACCCAAAACATTCTATGATTCTATGATTCCTCATAAAACGTTTCTTCCTTATATTCAATCTAAACCTACGTTCTTTCAGTTTAAAACTGTTGCCTGTTGCGCTGTCACTACAGGACCTGGTAAAAGAATCTCTCCAACCTTCGTATAAGCCCCCTACATATACTGGAAGGCTGCAACGAGGTCTTCCCGCAGCCGTCTCTTCTCCAGGCTGAACAATCCCAAGTCTCTCAGCCTGTCTTCATAAGAGAGGTGTTGCACCGCACTGGTCATTTCTGTGGCCCTTCACTAGATACTCTCTAACAGGTTCATGGCTTTCTTGTGCGGTGGGCCCCGGAATTGCGCACAGTACTCCAGGAGGGGTCTCACCAGATTGGAGTAGAGTGGCAGAATCACCTCCCTCGGCCTGCTGGCCAAGCTCCTTTTGATGCAGCCCAGGATATGATTGGTTTCCTGGGCTCTGAGTGCCCATCGGTGGCTCATATTTAAGTTTTTCATCTACCAATATCCACAGGTCCTTCTCCACAGAGCTTCTCTCAATCTATTCATCCCCCAGCCTGTATTGACACTGGAGGTTGCCCCGACCCAGGTGCAGAACCTTGCACTTGGCCTTGTTGAACTTCATGAAGTTTACATGGGCCCATGCCTGAAGACTGTCATGGTCTCTCTAGATGGCATCAGGGAGGATGTGTTCAATCCCACTGACTATATCATTAATAAAGATATTGAACAGTACTGGTCCCAGTACAGACCCCTGAGGGACACCACTTGCTATTGATTTCAGTTTGGACATTGAACCATTGACTGCAACTCTCTGGATGCATTCATCCATTCAATTCCTTAACCATCAAATTGTTCATCCATCAAACCCATATCTCTACAATTTAGAGATGAGGTTGTTGTGGGGGGCCGTGCCAAAGGCCTTACAGGAGTCAAGGTGGATGACATCAGTTGCTCTTGCCTTATCCACCAACACAGGCTCTCCATTATAGAAGATGATCAGATCAGTCAGGCACAAGATGGTCTTGAACCTGATCTTCTCCTACAATGGGTGGGTCTTCATTCCCCCAGTCCCTGCCTTGAGATTCAGGGACTTCAGAGATATGGAAAGAGGAAGTATCAGTGAAAACTAAGGCAAAGAAGTTGTTAAATACCTCAGGCTTCTCCTTGTTTGTTTTTATCAGAATACTTCAAACTTCTCCTTGTCATTTGTCACCAGATCTGATCTCATTTATCGTGTGTGTGTGTGTACAGTTTCTTTCTTCCTTTTCTGATTTATGTTCCTGTAGAAGCCATTCTTATTATTCTTCACATCCCTTTCCAAATTTAGCTCCAGCTATGCCTTAGCTTATCCTGATTCCATCCCTACACTTCCAGGCAGTATCTCTATATTCCTCCCAGGATGCATATCCCTCCTTCCACTGCCTACTCATTTCCCTCTTGTGTTTCAGTTTAACCAGGAGGTCCTTACTCAGCCAAATACTCAGTATTTGCTTGTCCTGATTTCGGCTGGGATAGAGTTAATTTTCTTCCTAGTAGCTGCTATAGTGCTGTGTTTTGGATTTAGTAGGAAAAGAATGTTGATAACTGACTGATGTTTTAGTTGTTGCTAAGCAGTGCTTACACCAGTGAAGGACTTTTCAGCTTCCCATGCTCTGCCAGTTGCACAAGAATCTGGGAGGGGGCACAACCAGGAAAGCTGACCCAAAATGGCCGAAGGGATATTCCATACTTTATGACATCATGCTCAGTATATAAAAATGGGGGAATTGGCCGGGGGCAGTGAATGCTGCATGGGAAATGGCTGGGATTGGTTGGTGGGTGGTGAGAAATCACATCATGCATCACTTGTTTTGTATATTCTTTTATTATTACTATCATTGTTATTGTTATTATATTATTTCATTTCAATTATTAAACTGTTCTTATCTCAGCCCATGAGTTTTCTCACTTTTACTCTTCCAATTCTCTCCTCCACGCCACCAGGGGGTGGGGGAGTGAGCAAGCGGCTGAGTGGTGCTTAGTTGCTGGCTAGGGTTAAATCACAACATTGTTTTTGAAAGTGGATCTTTTACCTTCCTACACATCACACCTTGGTTAGCACCAGAGGGTTAGTCTCAGAACACATGAAGATCATTCCTCCTGGGTGAAAGTACAATGGAAGCTGAGTGGCAGGAGTGCACCAAACAGGTCCTACCTGTTGATGTGCATTCAACCTGCAGGAGACACTACCTTCAGTCTGAAGTAAACGTCTCAAAACATTCACAGCATCAAAGTCAGGTTCTTTCCATCAGCTCCATCACTCTTCAGCTTCTGTCCCTAAATGCCAGTGTTATAACATCGGCATACCCTATAAAGTACCTTAGTGGTAAACTTGCCTTTTATTGGCTTTGTGTTTGCTCCTCTTTCTTCCTTCCCAAGTTTGCAATATTTATTTTTGTTGTATGGTGTATTGATATAGGAAATGATTTCTGACCGCAATAACACAAAATTCATTTAAAAACCCCAGCAGTGTAGGATTATTGTTATTTAGTGTCTCTCCTGTAGAAACTAGAGAGGCAGCTATGACCAGGTATCCCCTTTATAAGGCAATGTGCCCAATATATCTGGGACATAAGCGAGATATTTATTCCTATTTTGGATATTGCCAAAAACAGATCATAAGAAACCAAGGTGGATAAAATAAAGCCTAGAGAAAAAAAAAATTTCAAATCATCATTATAATCTGCATTTTACAAATGGGACACTGAGGCATAGGGAGGATAATCATAGTAACCAGAAGGACATGAATCATTCACACATGCATGCACACACACACACAAATAACAGATTTATAGTATTTTGTGTATGCCTTAACAACAGGATCATGGAAAAACAGGAAAGATATTTCTTCTTTCTATATAGGTCTCTGTTGGGTTAGCTCTCTTAAGAATTTAGATTTGTTTTCTGTCCTGGTTTCGTCTGGGATAGAGTTAACCTTCTTCCTAGTAGCTGGTATAGTGCTGTGTTTTGGATTTAGTGTGAGAAGAATGTTGATAACACACTGATGGTTTAGTTGTTGCTAAGTAGTGCTTACACCAATTAAGGACTTTTCAGCTCTACCAGGTGCACAAGAATCTGGGAGGGGGCACAGCCAGGAAAGATGACACAAACTGGCCAAAGGGCTATTCTGTACCTTATGACATCATGCTCAGTATATAAACTTGGGAGAATTGGCTGAGGGAGCAGTGATTGCTGCTGGGGGACTGGTTGGGTGTTGGCGGGTGGTGAGCAGTTGCATCACTTGTTTTTCCTGGGTTTTGTTTCTTTCTCTCTCTCTCATTGTTTTCCATTATTTATTATTATTATTATTATTATTATTATTATTATTATTATTATTTCAATTATTAAACCTTTCTTATCTTAACCCATGATTTTTCTTACTTCTGCTCTTCAGATTCTCTCCCCCATCCCACTACAGGGGAGAGGGTGAGCAAGCAGCTGTGTGGTATTTTTAGTAAAAAAAATTAGATAGTTAAACTATTAAATTCAATTTCTTTAGTTCCAAGTTGATAGTAATATCAGTTTTGCACCTGGTCTCCTGGATAATAATTACAGGAAAAAATATTACACCAACAAATGTGTCTACAAAAAAAAAAAGAATGGCTGGGCAAGGTAAACTGAGAACCTTGCTTTTAGGACTGCTCACTGTGTAAGCACACTCCCAGTCATCAAAAAGAAAAAAAAAATGTTATGAAGAGCTAAGACTGACAGATTAAATACTGTAACAAAAATCTACCAAAATTTAAAAGCAATTTTTTTGTTGTTTTTATTTTTAGTTATATGAAAGGAAGAAAAAGAAATTTGTGAGGTGGAATATGCTTTAAAGTAAACCTTGATAATACGTGGGGGGTTTTGACAAAACTTTTTTGGCAGAAATTCTCACTTAAACTTTTTCATTGAGAACACTGGTTACAGAAAAGAAGAAATGGTGCTTAAGAATTCTTATTGAAATGAGAGAAAGAGAAATCTAGAGCAGACCATATGTTACTGTCACAAAGATCTACTTTTGTCAAGGGACGTATTTTAAACCTTGCAGTAATTATATTTTAATATAATATCTATGCAAAGTAAAGCAGAGAAAACTGAAAGGTATTTATTTCTCTCTGTTGCTCCCTCTAGCAGCCTTCTGGTCAGAGTGCTGGTCCAGCATGGAAGAAGTGCAGAATGAATGAAGGTGAGAACCTGAGTCTTTCCAGTCTCAAATAAAAAAATCATCAGTTTCGAGCTGTGCAGGAGATGTTATAGGTTTAGATGGAGGAGAATGAAAGAAAGTCTCTGCTTCTGTACATAACATTTGAGAGTTTAAAACTGGTATACAGAACTGTAAGGAAAAGTGATGAAAGCATTTTAATTACTACATTTAACTCATACAAGTTTGACTTGAAGTAATTATAGTTTTATATGGTACTTTATAAACTTATTTCCTACTAACTGAAGCAGCACTCTAGTCCTCAAAAGCAAACAAAACCCAACAAAACAAAACCAAAACCAAACACAAAAAAGCCATCACCCAAATTGCAAAACCAAATCACACCAAACCTAAACATTTAAGAACTTTGGGGAAATAATTGGCTGGGTTTTTCTATGAACACTGAAGTCAGCTCTAAAAGTCTGTTGGTATTTTACTTATTCTTTGAATACCTGACTGAAGGATATGGGATCATTCACAAATACTCCCACTAAATACAAGAAAAGCAGAAACTCACTGAAGAATATTAGAAAAAAATCTTACTTTCACTATTTTTAAGCACCTGTTAATCTCTTCCTCTCCCTTTTTCCACATACTCAAGAGTTGAAGGTTGTAAACTGTGGTTTAGCCCCAACCTCTAAAATAGCATCTGGGAATGAATAAACTAAAGCAGTCCATCTCTTGTTACTGAGACTGGCAAGGGCACATTTGAAAAAGCAAACAGGAGAAAAACAAGCATCAGACCTGCAACAATCTTGACAGCATACTACAAATCTGATAGGCAGCCTGTGCAGAGGGGAGAGTACAAAGACAGTTACAAATGGCAAGGTGCACATTTATGAATACCAATAAAATTCCCCCTCTGCTCTATCATCTCTTTAAGGTGCTGTTTTTCAAATAACCATTTTAGAAGCAGCTTTATAATTGCTTTCACTTTAAATGCCTAAATTAAATATACATATATAAAGTAAAGAACATTTGTCTCACACCTTTTTTAGAAGCATGCCACTTTTTAATGTAGCATTGCTGATTTATAAGCAATATGACTGATTTTAAGTCAAATCTGTGATTTATAAGTCAGGACTTCATATACTCTGGGTATTAAGATCTATTTTATGAAACCCAGTTTATTTGTTAAAAAAGACACATTTACTAGGCAGATTTATTAATCATGGCTTGAAAATTTAAACCAAAGTCTTGGTTTAAAGTCTTATATTTATAAATTAGATGCTTAAATCAAATTCCAATTTATACATAATGGGATTGGTTCTAGAAATGTGCAAATAGTAATATATCCAATCCCTCTACTACCTGAAGATAACAACAATCCTGCTTTCGCAGTTAATTTGGTTATTCACACTGATGAAAAAATCCTATCGTTAATCAGATGGGTACTATTTGGAAAATACTCCATATCAAGGAGCCAGGCAGAAAGAAATACTGACTTTCAGACAGGAAATGAATAGCCTAATCTGAAATATTGTAATACTCAGATTTTGAACTCTGCTTTTTCACAGTTTTCAAGTTGCTGAGTTCATGAGCCACTGGGATTGTTATTACCACTCCATCAAGAGAGATGGCTTTCATTTGCTGTCACTTGTCCCTTTCATATTCTGAAAGAAAATACAGAAGTGATATTAAATTCCTCTTTCACAACTTCCACTCCTAAAAACTATTCACACTTTTTCACCAAGTTTTGCATGTTCATACTTCTTTGATGCCCAGAAATGCCAAGCCTCTGAAACATACCAAGTGCTTGATAAGTGAAAACAGCAATGACCAAGATGGTGTATATTTGAACATTTTACTTTTTAGTCAACCTCATCTATCTGAAGCAAATTAATAAAATCCACTAGAAATACTTTTCTGCCTCATTATGCATAGCAATGGCTTGAAGTGTCAAGTTTAGATAAGCTGAAAGCAATATGGCTGAAAGGTACATTTTTTAATCAACTTCCTGAATAATCTTTTACTCCAGACATAGCAATATATATAATCAACATATGAAACCTACCATACCAATTTTTCCAATACATTGGAAATTGGTCTTTAATTCTTTAGCAGTATCTTGCCATGTTAACCTTAACCTGCCCTTTCTTGTTAAGTTCCCTCGTTCTGAAGGCATGTTGCCTTCAAGTAAAAAATAAAATAAATCCATCCTTGAGCTTGACAGAGGAAGCCTTGAGATGTTTCTGTGAGTTTTTCTATACAGTCTGCAACATAGTTTCTTTCTGAGTTTATGGTGACATGGTTCATAAAACCTTGTTGGCCTACTTATATCCATGGGACTAAACAGAAATCTACAATCAGTGTGAAGGCTGTGCATCGTGCATCAAAATCAGAGATAAAAACTACTTAAAATACTGGGAATCAGACTGCTTTTCATTTTGCTTTGTAGATGGATTTGATACACAGAAGGATAAAATGCCTTCTGTCGTGATGCTTCCCTCAGGTACTTTGTACCTTGTGCCAAATAGAAAAACATGAGTAGGTAATGTCCTAGGGACTGATTGACTGTGGGTAGTTTGAGTGGCATAGCAGAGTCCTTCTCAACCCACCCTCTCTCAAGACACCCATCAGTGAGCATGCTTTCCTTTTGTGTTTGTCCAGGTTCTTTTCCCTTTCTCTGCAGAAATCCTGACACATCTGTTCGACAACCCCACCTCCAGCTGAGAGGAAGGTAGTGATGGATTGCAGAATCCTGTTCCACATTCTGTTAATCTTGGCATTGCCTTCCTCTTCACATTCAAAGTACAGTAACTGCAGGTTGCTTTTGTTCCGCCATTTTGTCCTCTTGTAGTATGAAACAAAATTGGAGTACTTTGGTTTGACTTGAACTAGCAGAAATGTCCTTGAATCACTCTTTTTGGAGACGTGTTGTCTAAGTGTACTGCAGCCTAAGTAGGAAGCAGTTACAGGGGCATAGACATGAACACACCCTCTTTAGAAGTTTGGAATTTGGGTGGCCAGTACACATTTGAGATAGGGCAAAATTTAGTCAGACTTGTTTGGTGAAAAACATTATGAATGTTTTCAGGAATATTTCCCTTTGACACTTGCAAAATTAAAATTAAACTGCTTTGAAATAGGAATATGTAATTGATTTGGGACAGCACATAGGTTCAAGTTACTCAGTTTTACACGGGCAGTAAATAAAAGCTGTTGTAGAAGAACTGGCTTGAGTCTCAGGTTTCTTCAGCTGCAAACTCCAGTGCAAAATGAACTTTCATACTTCTTCAGCTTATAAAAATCTCCTAATAGCTCCTTTTCTCAAATGAGCTGTTCTTTATTTAAAAGTTTCTTGAAACTGGTGATAGTTAGAAATACGGTGGTGACCTCCTGAATCATTGCAAAGAGGTAGAACATTCTGCCTGACTGATGCAGACTTCTGAACCTATTGGCAGTCTGGCACTCTTCTCACAGTAGTAAGATTTCTATTGGCATTCTGAAAATAAAGAAGGTGAAGAAAGCAAGAGTGAATAAGATTGAAGAGTGAATTAATGAAAGAAAAAGGAGAATAGTAAAAGAAAACATAATATGATCTTTTCCCTGTGTACATAAATGGGGAGTTATTCCTTGGCTACATTAAGGAATATAAGGTTGAAGGGGTAAGTGCTATTTTGTAATTAAGACAGTAGACATAGAAGACCTATGAAAAGAAGAAAATTGCCCCACCTCTCCTCTACAAGTTAGGCAAATGTTGCAGTTTATAGATTAAATTATGGTTTAGCCATACATATTTCTACAAGTGCACTGGTCACTAAGCTTTAGTAGTTAATTACTGGGATAAGTTTAACTGTAGTAGTCATGAGAAAGCATGAAAAACCTTAATGGACACCACACTGTTCATTAAAGAGGGCATGTTCTTTATTCTTTTAGGGTAGTAAGAGAATAGGGACAACAGGAGAGGAGACTGAAGAGGGACCTGCTATCAAGAGGAGAACCTCCGAGTTTCCAGCAGAGGTAGCTCTTCTCTTCCCTGAATGTACTCTGTCACTTTTCCCCATGTATTGACATACAAGGAGGTCATTCTTGGAAAGACATCAGGTTCCAGATGTACTTAAAACCAAAAATACTGAAGACAGCAAGATTGCAGTACAAACATTTGTCTTTGAAACCCATTGTCACTGTTTTAGTTGAAAGGAGCAATGAGTTTGAGCTACGAGTTGCCATGTTATCACTATAAACTTCCTATATATTGTGATGAGATACATTTCAATATGAGAAGCAGAGAGATACTTTATTGGATTTATCATGAAGGGAAAAAGACAAGACAAAATAAATATTAAAACCAACACATAAAAGAGACAACTAGTGAGTGTGAGGTAAATACCTGGCAAGAGTAATACGATAAATCCCAGAGGAGAAAAATATAAGCAAACAAAAACGAAGAGAAGTTCTGGTGGAAGTACATATTAACAGAAGAGAGATATACGTGCATAAAGTAAATATTGGGGAGAAGGCAGCAAAATAACAAAGAAAGTAGTGAGGGAATAGGAAAATAATAAAGTATAGGTACACCAACTGGGTATAATAAAACAAATCACTAAAGTAAGACAAATATTACTCTAATAGAAAGGGAAAGTTATGACAGCTGCTGGGAATAAAGGAGAAACTTGAAATAAGGCATGTATATTAAAAATGTGGCCGTCAGACTACTACATGAGGCTTAATGCAGGCAGGGTGAAAACAAAAGCAAAGGCATATTTTGAATAAGATAAGTGAAGCTGTGAGAGGTTTGACTGATAGACATTTGATTATACAAGTGAGAGAATATCTAAACTTTAGACCAAAAGAAATGTTTCAGGAACAGCTTGAGCTTTCCCCAAGTTAGCTCAATGTTTTTCAAACTGTGATGCAGTATGAACATAACAAAAAAGGATTTGCTTATTTGTAAGATTAGGAAGGAAATAAAACAAAGCATGTGTGATCTGAAGTGTTGCACTGAAATGCTGTTCTCTGTGCTGAGTATGACTCCCGCACAGGACTCATAAATACTTACTCTGCTGTTGCTCTGGGTTATTTATTTTATGTTAATGCCCAAAGGGAACTATGAAGTCAGAGCTCTTATTGTTCCACAGTCTATTTACAGGCTTCTGCCTGTGTGGGTGGTGAGAGGGGGTCCCAAGTGTACCAGAAAACTGGCTGGGCATTCAAGCCAGCTGTAAAGGAGCTTAAGAAACCACGAAAAGTGTATAACCGCAGTAAGAGTACATACTATGCAAAATAGCAGTTGTACAGTTTAATGATGAAAGGACTTCTAAAATCCATGCTCTGTTTTGATCTCTTTTAGAGGACTTTTAAATCCCTTAATGTTTCTAAGGGCCTAACAAAAGGAAATGGCCACAGATGATCAATTGCAGGCAACCATGGCAGCCGTAGCAGAACTCCTGGAGCTCACCCAGCTGGGCTTGATCTTTTTCAGTGGGAGAAATAGCCAAGACCAGGATCTCTCCTGGAGCCAAGTGGCTTGCCCAAAACATATGCAGTCTTTCTCCTAGCAAGGATTAATCTTGGTCCAAACCTTCTAGGAGAAAGTCAGTTTTGAAGTGACAAAAGGGAAGGACATAATCCTTCAAAGTATCAGAGCTAGCAGGAATGGCTTTCACAATTGGAGGCTGCTGGTGACAGAAGAGGATAAGGAAAAGATCAAATAATGAGTTAGTGTTTCTTCTCCTTTCTCCCTTATGAGCTACCAAATACAATTGTACATCAAACTGTCTGCCAATTGTGCTTGCAACCAATAAATTCAATAAAATTGTCTGGTTCACTAATTTTTTTGTCTTATTTGCCTTAATCCAATGGATAATGAATTAAACTTGTTCTATGCCATCAGCACATAACAGGATGGAACGTAATGCTGAATTAATGCTGAGGATGGAGCTAGCTCTGAGAAAACCTTTAAGAGATCTCAAAGCTGCTTTGACTTTGTTCAGGGATATTTTCATGACCTGAGTGCTTCCCAGTTTCAAACTGTTTTTACTTTAAACATTTTTTAAAAATACCCAGAGACCTGTTTACCTCTCTCAATATATGTTGCTTGATAGCACTGTTGCCAGAGAGCTCTGTGTGTGTGCGTGCTTGTGTGTGTGTGTGACACAGTGAATCTGTACCAGCAACTGGGGTGGGGAGGTGGCCTTGAGGGCTCTGAGGTGCATAAATCTACAAACTCCTTAGGGAAGATTCCTGTTTTTTTCTAGGGTTTTTGTGGGGGTGGTGGTGGTGGTGGTGGTGTTTGTTGTTGGTTTGGTTTGGTTTCGTTGTTTTGTTTTTAAAAGTTTGATTAGTAATAGTTTTTATCCACCACTTAGTTATTTCTACCACAGGCTATGGATAGATCAGGGTTTGAATTTTAATGCAAATCAAAATGAACTAGTTCTGCATCTAAGATGTCTGTGATAGAGGAATTCTAAGAGATCTTAAACTTTGGAAAAAACCAGCATCTTAGCACTTACTGCACAGGTCATAGCTCTTATTGATTGACATCTACCGCTCACTGTTCAGTGTGCCAGCTTTTGGATAGTCATTTCATTCCTATGCTGCTAGCATTAGTGACACAAACTTCATAATACTTTATTAGACATGAATATGTTTTAATCACAGAAGAAGTCTCATGGTCAGCACTCCCTGCCTCATGGAGGTATTATCCATGTGTATAAATAAGAGCCTTCTCTTCTGCAGGTGCAAGAGTCTCAGGTCTCCCAGCCTTCATCCTGTAATCACCTTCACGGCCCTTCATTTGGCTTGCTTCAGTATGCGCATGTCTCTTTTGTACTGTAGACCCTGGCACCAGACCCAGTGTTCCAGATGTGTCTCACCAGTGCTGAGGAGAAGGGAAGGATCACCTTACCTGACAACCAACCTTCCTAATACAGCCTAGGTTGTTGTAGGCCTTCTTTGCTTCAGGGGCATATTGCTGGGTCATGGTCAATTGTTGGCTTCCAGGATCCCCAGGCCTTTCTCTATAAAGTTGCTTTCCAGACAGTCAGCCACCAGTCTGTGCTAGTGTATGATGTTACTCCTCCAGAGATGCATGACTTGGCATTTCCCATTGCTGAATTTCATGAGGTTCTTGTTAGCCCATTTAATCAGTCTGTTGAAGTCCCTCTGAAAGGCAGCATAAGCCCAGTGTATCAATCACTCCTCCCAATTTTATAACCTCTACAAACTTGCCGAGGGTACATTCAGTCCTATCATCTATGTCATTAATGAGGATGTTAAGCAGTGATGACCCCAGTATCCACCCCTGGGGTACACCGCAGGTGACTAGCCTCCAGCTGGACTAGCCACTGATCACAACCCTTTTTGTTGTATATGATCTTCTACTACGTTCTACCCTTACAAGGTCCTCCTGTCATATGTTCAAGGTTTGGAGCTCAGTAGGAAACGAACTGTTAACAGGACTCCAACTGAACACCTAAATGTCACCATTATCAAAATCATTATTAGCGGTAACATGATCACATTTAATAATGATGTTCTATTTAAAATACATCGGTTAAAAGGTGGTAAATCATCTACAGAGACATGAAATACAAGGTGCCTTTTGGAAAAAAGCATAGTAATATCTTTTAAGTGATCCAGCCCTGCCAGAGAATACCAGGGATTATACACGCTAATCACAGCATGTCACTAAATTTCAGTGTCCTTATCAGTGATTTCAGGAAATGGTACTTACCTTTTACTTGTTAGGCACAGATCTCACAAGAAATCATTCATTAGTAGCTGTAAAGTGATTTGACATTCATGAAGTAAAATCATCAAGGGATTAAGAAAAAAAATACTTGGACATGGGTGCAGTCAAACAGCTGGATATAGAGGCAGCTCTTCCCTCGCTTTGCAGAACCTTAAATTCTGCCAAGTGGTTTAAATCTCCATTTACAAAATGCAGTTCTCACCCTGTCTCATTTCTAACCAGTGCTGCTTTATGTGCTTGTCCGACTGACTTGGGAGGACAGCAGGGCAATGTCGCTGCAAAACCTTTCAGTGTTTTGGTCTGGTAGAAAACAATTGTAAGTGGCACTGTGTCAGGTGAAGACAGAAGCCAAAGGGAACAGAGTTTTCCTTGTCTTTAGAGGAATGCTGTACTCTGAATCAGATTAGGACCATGACTTCAGTATAACAGCAATTGACGTGGAGCTGTAAGACAGATGTGGCTGGCACTGCAGTGACAACCCTCAGAAGCCAGATGTCAAAGTGGAAAGATCAGCATTCGCACCTGCATAGCTCTCTGACCTTTGCAAATTAGTAGTTTACAAATATAGGTCAGACTTGTAAAGGACAGCTTTCTCCTTCCTTCTGGGCCAGTCTAGTAGAAAGAACAGTTTAAGTATAACACTATTCTGTCTGTTAAGCCATGTATTATTTATCAGTAATAAATTAAGGATTTTAAACTCAGCTACATTTACAACTCTTCAGTACTAGTCACATTTAACATATGTATCTCGAGAAAATGATATTTATAAAATCAGTTTTAATAATGTTGCTGCAGGAGTAAGGACAGGGTGAAACAACAAAAATGAATTAAAAATGCTCATGCATTATTAATACTGAATATATAATGCTTATCAAGGAAGGAACTGCTATAGTTTAATACGATACTATTCTATGGATATTGATGTGTCAATAACTCTCAAGTGATTGGTATATTCATTCATACCTCATTAAAGATTTACTGGTGTTTAATTCCAAGCAAACTCAAATATGAGACACATATCTGGAAAAAGAGGCAAACTTTTAATATCTCCTCGTTTGTTTATTTTTAATATAATTTATCCAGTAATACTTTTGTAGCAAAGTGTTTGTCACTCAGACTGAAATGTTGTTCATAGTTTATTAAAGATTTATTGCTGTTTCATCCCAGAGGAACACTTGCATGATATGCATTATAGTATTCTGAAGAGTGCAAAGTAACAACAAAGAATAACCCTATTCATTAATATTCTACTGTGTGATTTTAAAGTATGACACTAACTTTGGGACATGGCATTTATTCACCAAAAATGGGATAAATGCTTTTCATATTTTATTAAATTCTGTGGGGAATTTAATTGCTGAGCATCGCTAAGCCTGGCAATACTGACTGCAGAACCACTACACCCATTTATTTTGGATAGAGTACCAAAGCAGCAGGGTGGTTAATGCCATACAAGAAAATCTGGTTTACTTGTACTCTAACCTAACTGCATGGATGACATCCAAAGGAAAATTGGCAGTATGCAGGAGAAAAACGGGTAAAAGCAGAAGAGAGGAGATCTAAGTTAATTTAATTCCTGTTGTGAAAATTTGAAAATGCTGAACCTCAGCTTAGACAATAGGATACAACAAGATTCTGATACAATCCACTAATGGGAATTGAGATACCCCAAAATGCAGCTTGTGTCATGGGTTTTTAGGATGCAGTAGTGTGACACAAAGCTTTTTATGGGTTCTGAAATGAAAGGCTGTCTTTGGTACAGCTGTGAAATGAGAGGTTCTCATACTGAAATGTGCTTTTTGTAGTTTATCATATATAACAGGTAGTTTTGTAAATCTGTGCAAAGTGAGTATAAAATGCTGACAGTCTGCTGTGATTATATTTTAAATCCATTTTTCATTCACTTTTGAAAGACAAAATATCTGCACCAGGTGTAAGTCAGTAAAAAATCAGAATCCTAGTGTTTCACTGCATATTCCATTAAATATGCCAAATAAAGGTCTTTCCTGTTCTCAGCTGCCTTATTTGAATCTCTACCTACACAGAAGGGTATGCAGTATTTCTGTACATGTAAGATCCAAAAGAAAAATTAATATATCCCTAGATACCTTGGTGACTGTGAGAAAACTTAGTGTCCTTCAATGACAACAAATAATGTTTGCCCTTCAATTTCTTTTTGTAACCCATTTTAGCTGTGAACCTTTGTAGGTTTATGCAGATTTAATGCTTCTTCTCAGCTATCATGTATTAATTTCTAAAACACTTAGCAATTCAGTCTTCTGTATATTCTGAAGACTCAAGCTTAAAAAAAAAAGCAAAGAAGAATTCTAAGCATCAAAAGTTAAGACTGAAAAAAGCAATTTTACACAGTTTAGCAGTCTATAAAAATACGAGTAAGCAGATACCATAAATCACTAATAGAATACTGAAACTTTTCAGAACATAATGTAACTAGGCTAAAAAGTGCTGCAGATATAACTCCTAGCAAATCTTTCAAAGCAACCTCAATTAATCTTAATTTTTACTGTAACATTTATCAGAATTAACGTACGAAAGATTATATATGTGAGCTATTTATATGATAATGAAATTGTATAAAATCTGCACTATGCACGAATCAAGCATTTATATTTGCTTCCTTTCTTGCTGTGTTTATTCAGTTCTATTTGCAATATCGTAATTTATTTCCATATGCCATATTTATGAATTAGGAAAAGCAATCTATAGAAGTTTTTACCCATAAAAGGGACCATACCACTAAGACTTTTATAGTTCCCAGTGTAACCACACATCAGCTGTGTCAGTTTAGGTAAGCGATAACCTACTTTGTGCTGCTTTCTTTCATCTGTAAAATGGGGGGTTTACATCTGTCCCTGTCTATTGCATCCAAGAAAAAATATGAGGCTAAAAAACTTCATAATAGTTACATAACTTTCAGATATTATGCTGATGATTATATATACCATAAGATTAGATAGGTAAAGCACTATTTCACATATCTTATTTTTCACTTTAAAATGTTATAGAGCAGTTATTCTAATTGAAAACTTCTCTATTTTAAGAGCATTTATGCTTTTTTCTATTGTAGAAAGTCATTAGCACTTGGATTTTGTTTCACACATAAGCAGGGGCATCAACTATATGCAAACAGTATAACAGATTTTGTTGATAACGGTATTAACATAATCTGGGAAAAGCTAAGATATTTGTTGTTATTTTAGTTGTCTCACCATTTCCTCGGAAAGTTGTAAAATAGGTTCAATGAATGAAAATAAAACAGGACATATCCAGAAACAAACTCCATATCCATTACCTGGGGAGTTGGTAAACACTGCTGGTGAGAAATTAGGCGATCAGAAACAACTTTATTAGTGCTATTAATTTTAATGAAACTTCATTTTCTTGGATTGTGTCAGTCATCAGGCAATAAGCCATTAAAAGGACTTATTTTTCTTTTCTGGTGCTACCCCTGAGTGTGAGAATGTAATATTTGTTCCCTCTCTTTACCTCTTTTTTTTTTTTTTTTTTTTTTTTTTTTTTGCTACATTTTCCATATCATGCTTCTAAAGTCATGGTAAAAATGGGTAATGAAGGAAACAAGGTACAGAAGAAGACTAACTATCAGACCTTTTTAGCTTTTTACTGTCTAGCAAAGAATGGCCTCCATACAGTCCCAGAAATGACACTCTTGTTGGCTGATCAGACAGCATCATACTAATACCAATTTGGAGAATATTACAGTAGCAAAGAATTCAGTGAGATCTCTTTTTTCGTCTCCATACAGATTTACATGATATTTGCCTCAGTTGCTCTCTTAACAGATCACCTTTTTTTTCCCATGTGCTCCTCTTCAAATTCCCAGATAGTCATAGCAATGTCAGATGCAGTTTCTAAGCTATTGCTTTGGAGATAGCAGAACGAACAGAGCGAAAATACTTAAATACACAGTGTGGCCCTTCCTCCCTATATCCAGATGCCTCTGTGTGTTTTGTACAATTCCATTGTAAAAAACATTGGTGAGCCAAGTTGGTTGTGGCTAAGTAAATTGTATTAATATTACCTGCAAAACTGTTGCTATATATATGCATTAGATCCAAGTAATCCATAATAAAATGTGATAATTATGATCACACTTCATTGTCAAGTCCTGGTAAAATACCAGAACCACTGAAGAAAACAAAAATCTTTTCATGGAATTAAATGGGTGCAATAAGAAGCAAATGTTAATACTCATGTTTATTTAGTCTTAGAATGAAGTACCAAGAGAAGTGGGAATTCTCTATTTTTGAAGTCGAGCAAATGTCTCTGAAACACACAGTAAATTAAATGGCTATTAAACTGAGAATGTTCCCTGTTTCTTCAAGAATATGTATGTTCAGTGATATATTTTTTCCTGTTTTATAATTCAAATCTGTTTAACTAACAAGATAGGCTGCTGCAAGCCTGAAACTGCATAGCCTGAAACACCCAAATTCAAGAATCCTCCTTTTTCTCTTCACCAGCACTCCCAATGGAGTGTCCTCATAACATAAATTACAAGAAATTATAATAAAATTACATATGTACATATATATATAATGACAAGAAAAAAAGTCTGTTTTGTTTCTGTTTAAGTTTTTGGTTGTGTTTCTTCCAAATATTTGTGTGAAACTCATGTACAAAGGAAGAAGACATTGTAAAAATGTGTAATTTGATCTCTTTACAAGAGATTATCAAAGTCATAGTTATAATTATGTTCCAGGCATTCTCATTCTAATGCACACGTATTCATGAAAGATATACATAGCTTATTCTATAAGCATGTAAAATTGAAGGCCTCTGACTTGAAGGAATTAAGATAACTTGCTGAATTCAGTGCATCATAAAGACCATTTCCATATTAGTGTCTTCTATGGAAATGATTTCAAAAGTGCTTTAATTTCCTCTCTTCCCTTCTAAGACACCATGGACAGATTGTTTCTAAGTACCAGTTTTAATTCATTAAATTTAATGACATTATTCCAGTTTTATATTGGTGTCAGACTTCCGCCTGATTTTATTTTTCTTTTTGACATGTTGACTTGTTTCTTGGTCCTTGACATGTTTAATCACAGACCAACTACCAGAATTTGGTTGTAAGAACAAATAAAATGCTTCACTCCAGATTTTGCAAATTCAAGGTCTGACACTTTGTAAGTATTCCTCTTGAGTTAAATGGAGCTACGCTTAATATGAAAGCTTTGTAGACTGTATGCTTAAAATTGTACAGAATTAAACAAGCACAAACAAAAATGGTCTTATGCTACTAATATAACTGGACTATCAGATTTAGTGTATTGAGTTTTGGTTGAAATTATTTCATTGCTTTTTTTGATACCAAGAAATAGTGAACAGTGTTCCTGGGAGACTGAAAATCTGAATATTTATGAATATGGGATCAATGACTAAGATAAAAGCAACTCTTTGCTGATCACAGGCTGCTCTCTTCGGGTAAAATAATAAAACAAAATAATGTTGTGACATAAAAAAGTCAGAGCTTGCTGAAGGTCAGCAAAAGTGCTGCAGGCATTGAATTTGATAGTCACATCTGTCTACAGGGCAGAGAGCTTCCAAACAGCATTACAAAAGACAGATACTATACCATGGAACATATGTATCATAACACCACGTACATTCATTAATATTAAATAATGTTTTCATAGTTCTTTAAGAGTGAAATATTAACGAATTTGGTATCATGTTGGCACAATAACTTAATGTTCTTGGGAATTCAGGGGCAAGCATTTGAACCTTGTTCAGAAAAATCATTCTAGAATTGCAAGTTAAAGATGTCCAGGTGTAAAGAAAAAACTGTTTTGGTTTTGTCCCGATCTTTTCATAGTCCAAATAACGATGGTTGGGCTGCTGTACATATTTTATGTTAAAGTTTCACTCACTCCCACACCATTTTAGCAAATAATGGATACACAGAGCTGTACTGAAGTGGGTATCAGTGATCACTTTTTACTGGTGAGGAGAGTCTGACACAAAGACTCATGTAAAATAATTATTGGTATTTTAAAGAGCTACATTCTGGACCTCATTTTATTTTTCTTTTGGGATTAGGTATGAAAAACTCTGTGGGGTTATGATTATTTCTACTGAGTGTAGTTTGACTTAATACTGAGGACACAGTATAATTCAGCTTTTCTCCTTTCTTTTTATTTGTCTGCTCCTACTCATTCTATACACTTCATAAGATCCCTTTGCACTGCCCTTCAGTTTTCCCACATTGTTATTATTGCATTAGTTATTACAAAATTGTTTAAGAGTTTGAAGCCATCTACAAAACTTAAAGTTGTGCACATACAAAAAACTGTCCTCAGACCATTTTCCCGCATCTCCTGCCTCCTGAACGGATGGATGCACATCAGTGAGAAGCTGTGCTGCATTCTGTTGATCACAGTTTCTGCATGCTATTTGAGAACTTGTCCTAGACACTGAATTATTAATTACCTTGTGGAGATTTATATTACCTGCCAGTATGGAAACCAAGTACGCCTCAGACAATAACACATGTGTTTTCATAGAATCATAGAATCATAGAATCACCTTGGTTGGAAAAGACCTTTAAGATCATTGAGTCCAACCTTTAACCTAGCACTGCCATCCCACCACTAAACCACGTCCCTAAGCACCTCATCTACCCATCTTTTAAATACCTCCAGGGATAAGGACTCTACCACCTCCCTGGGCAGCCCATTCCAGAGCCTGACAACCCTCTCAGTGAAGAAGTTTTTCCTAATGTCTAGCCTAAACCTGCCCTGGCGCAGCTTCAAACCGTTCCCCCTTGTCCTATTGTCTGTTACCAGGGAGAAGAGGCTGACCCCCACCTCACTACAACCTCCTTTCAGGTAGTAGTAGAGGGCAATAAGGTCTCCCCTCAGCCTCCTCTTCTCCAGGCTAAACAACCCCAGTTCCCTCAGCCGTTCCTCGTATGACTTGTGTTCCAGACCCCTCACCAGCTTGGTTGCTCTCCTCTGGACATGTTCCAGCAATTTAACATCTTTCTTGTAGTGAGGGGCCCAAAACTGAACACAGTATTCAAGGTGTGGCCTCACCAGCACCGAGTACAGGGGCACAATCACTTCCCTACTCCTGCTGGTCACACTATTTCTGATACAAGCCAGGATGGCATTGGCCTTCTTGGCCACCTGGGCACACTGCTGGCTCATATTCAGCCTGTTGTCAACCAGTACCCCCAGGTCTTTTTCCACCAGGAAACATTCCAGCCACTCATCCCCAAGCCTGTAGCGCTGCATGGGGTTGTTGTGACCCAAGTGCAGGACCCGGCACTTGGCCTTATTGAACCTCATACAGTTGGCCTCGGCCCATCGATCCAGTGTGTAAAATATCTGGCTGTATTATCCCATCTTACAAATGGGTAGTTGAAGCAGAGAAAGGCTAAAAGTTTCTAATTTGGGGTGCCTTATTTGATATGCTGACAACACACTTTTACAGAATCTTTACTACAGTACAGCTTTCCATGTGTTCAAGGTACAGCAGTTGTGGACTTCAGTTGTTACATGAGCTCAGCAATTTTGCAAATCATCCCCTGTCAGTTCTCCTTGTAATATGTGAGCTGTAAGGCAATGGGTTTTTTTTATTGCTATGTAATTGCCTGATTTGTCCTCCTGGAAGAAGGGTGACATAGTGATAGGAAAAAAAAATGCTAACATGAACAAACAGCATCATTTAAAAGCTTTCTGAACAAATGTTTTCTCTCATTTCCATTCTCTCTTTTGCGTTGATGGATTATTCTTTTTATCAAAAAGCAAAATATGCCATTATAAGCCATTAGAAGTATTTTATAAATACACTGTGAAAACAGTTGATATGCTACAGGCATCAGTCATAAATGCACACCCAACCAGCCAGAAATATGGGAACACTAAATAAGAAAGGTGATAAATAGCTAAGAAGTTCTTAATCATAACTTCTCTGTAGCTCTTCTTTAAGTTTTCTTTCTGTACTGATGGTATTAAAGCTGTAGCTGTCAAACCAGGCACATTATTATTTTTCTCCTTTTAAAAATTTATTCTTCATTTAACTATCATATTTAACCATAACTTCATTTAACAGTAACTATCAGCTCATTTATACCCAGCAAGGTAGAACTGTCCTGTATACCTACTGGTATTAATTAGAAAATTCTTACTAATTTGTGCAGCCAAGCTTTCATCTCACATTTTGGTCTTTCCATTCACAATTCTTACAAACCCTTCTATGTTCTCTGTGGTGTTGAACAGACACATGGTGTCCAAGCAGTGGAGAAGGCAGAGGGGGAAAGAGAGTGTCAGGGAGGAGGAGACACTGAGTTTCCCAAATTTAGATAGAGTGGACAGTTGCAGTAAGAATATTTGCCTTTTATTGTTTATCTTTTTCTCCCTGTTCAGTTTTTTTTGAAGCAGTGACTCATGTGTGTAAATGTTATTTGCTGCTTCCTGAGAAAAGTGGCATTAGTTTTTACTCTTCTTGTTCTCAAAACTGCAAAAGCAGTCATGCATAGTCTCCTAGGTAGGAGAATCAATGCTCTACAGAGGATAATAATGACAACTTGCAACTTTAAGCACAGATATTTGAGAAGGTGCCATACAAGATGTACAAGAAATATGGGAACTTTCTTTTACAGGCAGCGATGGAAGTTTTTTGACAGGGGGAGTTACATTTTTAAGAAGGTTATGCAGCCTTTACTTAGAATTCAAAGAGAGTTGTTATCCATTTTACACTTGCTAATGCTCTCCTAGTTTGCCCAAGGAGTTTCATTTTAGTACGAGCCATTATTTTAAAGATGGCACAAACTCCAGTAGCAATATCTAGTCACTGCCTTCCAAATACACAGTCATTGTACATGTGTCTGTCCAAGTGCATACATATGGCTTCTGGGATAATACTTTCGCATGTTCTTTCCTCAGGAGCATCAAATTTCTCAGGGAGATCACCACTGTTCTCCATTGACTGGTGCAAAGTTCAGGTGAACAGACACCACAAGGCAGTGTATCCTGGGTTTTAGGCCCCACAACAAAATGTTTAATTGGATGAGGCAGAAAGGAGACCTTATTTCCATGCAATAACGATTACGCCAGCTGGTATGTCCCACAGCTCTTTATAGAACCTGTTAAGTGCTGAACACTCAACTTTTTTACCTTGTGGAGAACCATTTTCTGCCTCATCTCACCAGGTAGACAAAGCAATGGATAGACAAGCCCAGTTACAGCTTAAGCATGTGGTAGTCTGTATTTGATGTGAAAGGATCATTCACTTGAAATGTATGCCACTGAAAATCATATAGTATTCTTCACATGTTTCTTTTACAGTTTCGTTGCAGTAATTTCACTGGCAACCTTTCTCCTCACCCCTCCCGAGTTGATGGATGGCACGAGGAGGCCCGGGAGGGCAAAACCCCTCCTGCTGTAGGAGAAGACCAGGTTCGTGACCACCTGAGGAGCCTGAATGCACATAAGTCCATGGGACCTGATGAGATGCATCCCAGAGTCCTGAGGGAATTGGCCGATGTAGTTGCCAAGCCACTTTCCATGGTAGTTGAAAAGTCATGGCAGATAGGTGAAGTCCCTGGTGACTGGAAGAAGGGAAACATTGTGCCCATTTTCAAAAAGGGTAGAAAGGAAGACCCTGGGAAATACCGACCTGTCAGCCTCACCTCTGTGCCTGAGAAGATCATGGAACAGATCCTCCTAGAAGCTATGCTAAAGCACATGGAGGCCAGGGAGATAATTCGAGATAGCCAGCATGGCTTCACCAAGGGCAAGTACTGCCTGACGAACCTGGTGACTTTCTATGACGGTGTGACGGCAACAGTGGACAAAGGAAAACCAATGGATGTCATCTATCTGGACTTCTGCAAGGCCTTTGACAAAGTCCCCCACAACATCCTTCTCTCTAAATTGAAGAGCTATGGATTTGATGGGTGGACTGTTTGGTGGATAAGGAACTGGCTGGATGGTTGCATCCAGAGGGTAGTGGTCAATGGCTCGATGTCCGGATGGAGACCGGTGACGAGTGGTGTCCCTCAGGGGTCCGTACTGGGACCGGTGCTGTTTAACATCTTAATCAATGACTTAGACAGCGAGATCAAGTGCACCCTCAGCAAGTTTGCAGATGATACCAAACTAAGTGGTGCAGTTGACAGACCAGAAGGACGGGATGTCATCCAGACAGACCTGGACAAGCTGGAGAGGTGGGCCTGTGTGAACCTCATGAGGTTCAACAAGGCCAAGGGCAAGGTCATGCACCTGGGTCAGGGTAACCCACAGTATCAATACAGGCTGGGGGGAGAAAGGATTGAGAGCAGCCCTGCTGAGAGGGACTTGGGGGTGCTGGTGGATGAAAAACTGAACATGAGCCGGCAATGTGTGCTGGCAGCCCAGAAGGCCAACCGTACTCTGGGCTGCATCAAGAGAAGCGTGGCCAGCAGGTCGAGGGAGGTGATTCTGCCCCTCTACTCAGCTCTGGTGAGACCTCACCTGCAGTACTGCATCCAGCTCTGGAGCCCTCAGCACAAGAAGGACATGGAACTGTTGGAGCGGGTCCAGAGGAGGGCTACAAAAATGATCCGAGGGCTGGAGCACCTCTCCTATGAGGACAGGCTGAGGGAGTTAGGGTTGTTCACTCTGGAGAAAAGAAGGCTGTGGGGAGACCTGATTGCGGCCTTTCAATACCTAAAGGGGGCCTAAGGGAAAGGTGGGGAAAATCTTTTTAGTAGGGCCAGCTGTGTTAGGACAAGGGGTAATGTTTTTAAACTAAATCAGGGTAGGTTTAGGCTAGATATAAGGAAAAAATTCTTTACCATGAGGGTGGTAGAACACTGGAACAGCCTGCCAGAGAGGTAGTGGAGGCCCCATCCCCGGAAACATTCAAGGCCAGGTTGGATGGGGCTCTGAGCAACCTGATCTAGTTAGCAGTGTCCCTGCTGACTGCAGGGGGGTTGGACTCGATGACCTCTAGTGGTCCCTTCCAACCCAAACATTCTACGATTCTATGATAATTTAGGGAGAGAGAAGGTCGTTTGGAAGTCTGCCTTTCTGTGACCTTCATCAACAATACATGAATAAATCTTATGAGTCTTGTCTGAGACATATATGATAAATGAATAGCTCAAGGATTAATGTATTTTTAAAGAGTTTTGTTTTAGAGTTTCCAGTTGATACATGCAAAGTTACTATAAAATATAATTTAAGATTTTTTTCATCTGATCTCATGGGATTTCTTTTTTTTTAACCATATGTCAAAAGATCAGTTCATTTAAATAAATTTTCTGCACATGCTGCCTCTTCCTATTGCAGCAAGCAATGCATTAAAGTTACTATTAGTTGCTGATCCATCATGTAGGAGGACAAATATTTCCTTAAGCAATATGATTTTTTTCTTATTTATGCCCCTAGGCAATCTGTTGATTTGAAAACTATGGACCTAAGTCAGAAATACATTTATTTAAATATATGGTTACTTCTGTATCTGTTCAACAAGGCCATAATGCTATTTAATGCTTAAAGCTATTTTGCTTTTAGTATAAGACCCACTGATTTTAGTTAAAGAGCATTGAAATTAAATATTTCCTAGATCAGTTCCTAAATATCCAGGGCAGATGGAAAGTAAGGAAAAAGGTAATAATTGCAATGACTGGAAAGAATCTTGATTATGGAAGGTGGGAATACAGAGATTAGCTCTGCTTTTTATTTTTTTTTTCAGTTTTAGTTCTAAATTTGTTAGAGCCAAGAACTGAGCATGAAAGTAAGAGTAGAGAAGAGGGAGGGAAGGAAAGGTAGCATTGTCTGTGAAGATGATATAAAAAATGTGACAGAAGGAGAGAAAATGTAGAAGGGCTTATGGAGAACAAGAACAAGAAAGGGGATTTGCCTGCTGACTGAGAACAGTAAACTCTCGTATGGGACTTCCATTGTTTCATTCCATTTAGTACAATTCTGTTGATATGAAGGCAGTGCTGTCATCTTGATTGCTTTCACTTGTGATGGTTATTTACTCCTTTGCATCTGTTTTCATGTGAAGACTCTTCTTTCATATGTAAAATCACCCTGTCATAAGAAAGGTACAAACTCCAAACCCAGCAGCTCAGCACTTTCCTTTAGTAGAAAAGGGTATAAACTGAACTGATACAGAAGAGTTACAGTGCTCAGACTGGACTCATTTAAGGCCATTGAGAGCCTGAGAGAAGGTTAGCAGGTGTGAGTTGATAACTTTGTCATAAAACATTTGAGAAGGACATATGTAAAAATTATTCCAGAACTAAATATAAACAAGAGCATGAAAGGAAACACCTTGTGAATACATATATTATTCCTGGGTTAATTTACGTTTAAAGGTGTTCTGAAGAGGAAATATCCATTCTGCTTTTAACAGTGACTCTGCTTTTCTGCTTGATATAGAGGAAAAACAGAACAAAACAAACAAAACAAAAAAACCCCAGTAATTTGTCCGGAAATAAGAATGTTAGTCATGGAGTAAAAAGGAAGGGTATGACTCACTTATGGCACATTTCTTTAGGTTATTTTTATGACTGTTTTAACACCCTTAATCCATGTGAAATGGATTAAAAATCTGTACATTTTATTTATAGTAAATCATTCATAGGAAGTGGTCACCAATATATGGTTATACCTTGCACCCAAGAAGAAAAGTAGAGTTCTTTCAATAAGTTTCCTGCAGGGTGACCTATTACACTTATCTATGACATTAACTGTCTGAAAACACTGATTTTTTTTTTTTATGTCAGAGATATTTATATAGCTGAAGATGGTATTTGGAGACTTAGAATATTTGCCTGAGGGTAGATCTCATATTAAGATAAACATACAGATAGAGCAAACTACATGGTTTTATTCCCTCAGTCAATAATTGTGTATTTCCATAAAGTCAAGGGCACTGAAATATTGGGCCTTTGACCTAGAGGTCATAAGCAGATTGGAGCTCTGAGACTTCAGGCTGGGTGCTGGTACTGTACAATTATGGAAGAAGGTGTTGTTAGTCTAGTCAAGTAATAGAATCATAGAATAGTTTAGATTGGAAAAGACCTTTAAGATCATCAAGTCCAACCATTAAACTAACACTGCCATCCCACCACTAAACCATGTCCCTAAGCACCACATCTACTCATCTTTTAAATACCTCCAGGGATGGGGACTCAACCACTTTCCTGGGTAGCCTGCTCCAATCTTTAACAACCCTTTTGGTGAAAAAATTTTTCCTAATGTCCAATCTAAACCTCCCCTGGTACCACTTGATGCCATTTCTCCTCATCCTATCACCCATTACCTGGGAGAAGAGACTGGCACCCACCTCACTCCTTTCAGGTAGCTGTAGAGAGCAATAAGGTACCCCATCAGTCTCCTCTTCTCCAGGCTAAACGACCTCAGTTCCCTCAGCTGATCCTCATAAGACTTGGGCTCCAGACCCTTCACCACCTTTGTTGCTCTCCTCCAGATGCATTCCAGCAACACAATGTCTTTCCTGTAGTGAGTGGCCCACAACTGAACACAGTATTCAAGGTGCAACCTCACCAGTGCAGAGTACAGGGGCATGATCACTATTCTTGATACAAGCCAGAATGCTGTTGGCCATCTTGGCCACCTGGGCACACTGCTGGCTCATATTCAGCCAGCTGTCACCCAGTGCCCCCAGGTCCTTTTCTGCCAGGCAGCTTTCCATCCACTCTTCCCCAAGCCCATAGTGTTGCATGGGATTGTTGTGACCCAAGTGTAGGACCCGGCACTTGGCCTTGTTGAACCTCATACAATTGTCTCCAGCCTGTCCCTCTGCAGAGCGCTCCTACCCTCGAGCAGATCAACACTCATGCCCAAATGGTGTCATCTGCAAACTTACTGAGGGTGCACTCGATCCCCTCATCCAGATCATTAATAAAGATATTAAACAAGACTGGCCCCAGAACTGAGCCCTGGGAGACATCGCTTGTGACTGGCTGCCAACTGGATTTAACTCCATTGACCACAACTCTCTGGGCTTGACTATCCACCCAGTTTTTTACCCAGTGAAGAGCATGCCTGTCTAAGCCATGAGCCGCCAACTTCTCTAGGAGAATGCTGTGGGAGACAGTGTCAAAGGCTTTGCTGAAGTCCAGGTAGAGAACATCTACAGCCTTTCCCTCATCCACTACATGAGTCACCTGATCATAGAAGGTGATCAGGTTAGTCAAGCAGGACCTGCCTTTCATAAACCCATGCTGGCTGGGCCTGATCCCCTGATTGTTCTGAAATCCTTTGACTCTGCCTGTGAGCAACACCATGGAAAAGTGCTGCAGACAACATATGGGTGATCTATTATTTCAAAGTTATTTCTCCTGTGTACAGTAGTTATGTCTAGCTCATGACCTGATGCATGAGTACTTTTCTTTTCTTGTTTTACCATTTTCCAAATGTTGTTGTTTATATTTATGTATTTTAACAGTATGAGGGACTATTGGGTTCATTTAGCCTGGAAGACCTGAAGCTGTCAAGCCATGGTTAGTTTTAGTCATATCAAGATGTTTAGAAACATATTGAACTTTGAAATAAGTTAGATGAAATGAAGAATGGAGAATCTGCCTTAGCTTTTTATTACAATACTGTATGATATTTCTCACGTAATTGTTTCTAATGTCAGTGTCTAGTTGTTGATTGATTATGTTCCTTAGCTGGCAAATGGAAGAGCCTTCTATTATCAGGACTATCTTCTTTTTGAGGCATTTTTAGATTGTGAAGTCATCTCTTATATTCCCCTAAAAAACCTGAGAAGACCAACCTTCTAGATTCCTTCACCACGATGCAGACCTTCTGTAAATATCACTAAATTGATCCATTAATTTGTAGAATGGATGAACAGTTAGTGTAAAATAAAAAAAGTAACCATCTAATTTGTACACATTTTACATGTATGCTGCTTGCCAAGCAACACTGTAAGGGGAACATTTATATAACTGTGTCAACAAATAAACTTGTTTACACACTGGATTAATTTTAAATAGGAATCTGTATTTTAACAGGCATAAGTGGAAAAAAAAAATTCTGACAGCTAGATCACTGTTGGTAGAAGCTGATATGTTTTCCCTTATTCCCTTGGTACTAGGCTGATTTACTCCACCACAGGATCTTGCTCATCTAGCTTCCATGTTTGCACAGAATTCTTGAAACCTTAAGACTACATGGTGTTTAATGATTTACCAAATCAGACACTTTACAAATCACATGAACATCACTGAATCATGAGACTCTGTCCTCACACAACATAAACTGTGTAGACTTCATTTATCATGCAATGAAAGTACAAGCCTGTGAGTGCTGCTGACAGAGTTGTAATATGTTTGAATGCAGCCATTCTCTAATCAAACAGTGGAGAAACCCTGGGGAAAAAAATATGATTGAACATTTTCCATTTCAAACTGTTTTTATACACTTGTCTCACAGAATACTGTATGAGAATGGGAGCCCTTGGAATTTATGCTTATTGCAAACATTATTACAGATATTCTTAAAAAGCCACAAATCCGATGGCTGTACATAATATGAAAACGAGCCTTTCCTCTTTTTATGCCTAAATTTCTAATTGATACTTTTCAGTCACAATAAATTAAGATTGCCGAATCCTTTCTTGATTAATGAACTTCACCTTTTATCTTTTACCATTTAGACTTATGGGGGAAAAATAGTATCTTTTTTTTCTGTAGGTATTAACCTAATTTAGCCCACTAGCTAGACATTAATTTGTTAGGGTCATAAAACCTTGACAATGAACCAAGTATAGAGTATTCCCATCTCACTTGCTTTTATGGCATAGACCTGTAAGTTTTAGTACTGTCAAAATAGTGTTTGAGAAAAATTAAACCATAATAAATGGATTATGTACCTTTTAAACAGATAATTCTTTCAGAATGGATGTTAAATCCCATTCATATTGTGCATCCTGGCACTGAAACATTTAATGATTTTCTTGGGAAGGCACTTAACTGTCTTTAATGTTTCTGTAGGTGATTACCTCTCTGTAATTTCTGATAGAAATTTCCTTGAGACATATACTGTTGACTCGATACTGTGATAACAAAAGCAGGGGTTTTATAAAGCTTTCAGGCAGAACCGATAATATGTAGTTACAAAGGGCAGCGTTCAATGTTGGTGTACTTCCACTCAGTAAAAAGTCATCCCTCATTAAACATTGGGCTTTTAAAAAATTTCTTCTTTCTTGTTAGTTTTCTCTCTTTCTTGCACATTTGTATAAACATTCACCCTTTGCATAGCTACACTTAAATATGGTCTTAATCTTTGCTGGTTATTTGACTTCAAAACCAGTCTTCTAGACCTATTTTGAGGGAAGGATGATATCTTGAAGCAGATGGAAGCTGAATCCAGGCCTGAAAGAATTTTGAAATATTTTTTACAATGAAGAACTAATAGCAATCTGAATGAAACTCATTCATGAAACAATGAGCGAATTGTCACTCTTCTCTTTGGGGAAGTTAGAACCAGAGAGTACATTTACTTTTCATATTTGATAAAGGGGAAATCATGCTTCTATTGTCAACCGTATGGAAGAGTTGAAATAATAAAAAAAAAATCTTGGCTTTCAAAAGGCACCATTCTTCTATTTTCCTTGCTTAATACCAAGCTATATTCAAGCTTTGAACAGCCTCCTTTTCAGTGAATCAGGAGTGAATTATATTTGGGAAGGCCACAATATATTCCTGTAGTTAGGCTATGGGAATGGAATATAATAGAAATGGAAATTTCATAGTGGAAGACTCAGTGAAGCTCAGTTGTTACTGAAGTTCTCATATGGGGAAGGGAAAACGGTGGTGGGACAGCAGAAATGTGTGAGAATTTAATGTTTCACCGCAGTGAGCACTGAAAGGTTAAGGAGTCAAGAAATAATAGTGATGTGATGCATCAGGAATGCTGAGAGATGTCTTCTGCTTTTGTATTAGCATACTGTTATCCCACTTCTTGATCATCATTTTGTCTATAAAGAAAACATTTGCGAATGATGACACAGCTTAATCTTGAATGTGCCACTTAATTCTACCTCTTTTGTTTACATCTTAGGTATTAAGTATCTAGGACTGGTTTACAATGTAATGTATATTCACTTAAGAACTGCAATTGAGATTTAGATTTATTTCTCATGCATTCCTATATATTTCAGTGCAGTACTTGTTTCTATCTTTTTTTATCTATGTCAAGTTCTTTTATCCTAGCCTGGGGGTTTCTCAGCATGGTTCATATAATACTGATGGCTGGAAATTTTTTTGTTTTGTTTTTGCCTCTGGATGATTTAATTATTGTAAAAGCTGTAAAGACCTTCTGGAAGCTAGCTTCCCAGCCTGCTAGAAAGTATATTGTTCGGTTAGGTTATTATTATTAATAAGCATGTATTAATTCATATCACAACCTTGTGGACTGGTGTCACCGTCTATAAGCTGACGTTTCATGATAGGTTTGGGATCGGCCAGAACTTCTAGAAATGAGGTATTACAATATGAAAGATGTTTTTAAATTGAGAGGTATTTTGAAGACTCAGAACACATAGAATTATTCAAGTTGGCTCTTCCTGACATTTTCCATGAAGATTCAAAAGCAAATAGAAAGACAGGAGAGTCTCATTTTTTATTGCTCTGTTCAAGTTTCTGTAAAATTTCCATAGAAATTCCAATTGGGAGTCATGTCAGGCAACTTTAAAATACAGTGTGTGTTTAAAAATAACATTGAATAAACTGCAAAAGATTACATAAAAAAAGTAATAAAAGATATGTAGAAATGCTGAAATTAAGAAAAACCTTGTAGATGATAGGAATCATCCAACATTTCTGGGACAAAAAATATAAAACATTACTTGTTTTTATAAATTTTGTTTAAGGTTCTGTATCCAGACTAAATCTAGATGCAAATATTTATAAAATTTATAACATTTATTAAAAAGCTCTCAACAGAGGTAAAAATAATAAAAAAAGCCTGTGCTTTTTCACAAATATTACTCTCATCTGTTAAAAAAAATAATTGGTGTAGTTTGGTTTGTTTAAACAGAAATTAGATTAATTAGTAGAGCATTGTTGGTATAGTTCAGGTTTCTTTCCTGTCAATTATTTTTCATTATGAATGTTTTTCATCAGAATATCTGACAAGGGAAAAAAAAAAAAATTGTGAGATCCAACTCCGTGATTCAACCACAATGGAACAAATTAAATGAAGTCGCCAGCCTAGGTCTCAGTAAACTGGGATATGGGTTGAATCTTATCTTACCCCAGCTTCTGACTACAATATTAATCAATGCATAGAAAATTATTGTATTCCTGATATCTTTTATAATTACTTACAGGGCACTTCCAGTATGTTAGGATGTCTTTAAAAGACTGAGCAAAAGTGCTATTCTGCTCTGAGGAATCTGTAAATGGATTTGACAATGACTAAATGAGGAAAGTGTGGATTAAATGGAATCCAAGACAATGACTGAGATGATGTTTTATTAGCTATTTTAGCCTTGCTTTTCTCACTCTCTTTCCTGCTTTTTTTACCATTGCTAAATTCAACAGCAAGGAAGAGTCAACAGAGTTCAATGGGTTCTGTAGAAGAAGTAAATGCGGAAAGAGATATCTAAGTCAGAAGAGCTGAGGCAAAGTCATAAAAGTATAGTTATTATGCAGGAAGATACAGAGAAGAATGCAATTGGAGAGAATAAAAATGGAATTAACTGAGTTAATTGCCTGAAGCAGCAAAGAAGTATGAGGAAAAACATATGAGAGTGTATATGAGGTAGGAAAGAGAGAGACTGTGTAAAGCATGGATTGCAAAAACAATACAGGAGCTTAAATTTCTTATGAAGCTTAAGTCAAAGTAGTAAAAACACTTAATCAGCATACCTGATGCCTTTGAAGGGAGCAGAAAGAAAACGGAAAACTAATAAACTACATTTCAGATAACTAACCAGAATTGAGGTGGTTTGGCAAGTGATATTTTGCTGTTTGAATAAACTGTGAATTTAGGTAGAGGAAAAAATCAGCTTCATGAATCAAACTAAGTACTTTGTATCTGTTCAAAACATGCGGGATGGATGTGCTTCAAAATCAGACACAGGTTATGTGTGAATATATACATTGCATAATAACAGATATTATATAATACATACGTTCACATATAACCTGACTTTGTATCACTATTTTCTTTCTTTGTGCATAAATCTGTCCATTATGTTTACCTATGATAAGATTTATTTAGGATATAATTCTAACATCAAAAGCACCTAATAAGAGTGAAAATACCAGACTCCAAGAAAGCAGTCACTGAGGGAAAGGTTTGTGTAGAAGGTTTCCATTTCTTGAAATCTCTCTCAGACTTCAGTAATTTAGCAGATATTTAATTTAAGTGTGTGATTCTAGTCCAGCATGTGCTTAAATGCCTTCTTAAATGAGGATCTACAAATATCTACATAATCCAAGACCCATGACTATGCAAAAACTGTTTCTTTGTTTCTTTATTTTATTATTATTTTTCTGCTTCCTAAATATAACCTCTCCCTTACTTTTTTTTCTCTTTGTTGCAATTCCCTTGGTTACAGCCACACTTCCTGCTTTTCACAAGAGAAATCAGAAAGTTCCTAGTCTCTTATACTGCTTATTAAACCATCCTATTGTGCTTACAATTAATATAATTTAAATTTAACATCACATCCATAATTCCCCAGCCTAACAGATGGTCCCCAAAGCTAACAGATGTCATCTTATTTATTCACTACTTGATATAATATTTGTGACATAACCATTAGCTTCTGTAGAAATAATTTTAATGTCAAAGACAGAGAATAAAAATTTAACAATGGGAAGGAAAAAAAAACCCACCCACAAATACATTAAATCGTCATGTGAAAGTAAGACCTGTGTTCTCCTGCATTTGTATTAAAGACTAAGACCTAATTAAGGAACTTGTACTAGTTTAGATAATCCATGTAAACACATCATGAAAGTTAAGACCTCTTGAATTTTCAGAGCTTCAGCTTTACTGAAAGGATGACTAAAAAGAAAGAAGAAGGAAGTGTAAATTACAAAGGAGAAACTGTTGAGGATATTTGTCAAAGATTTTTCTTTGATGTTCCACTGTATGCTCCATTTCTCTTTGGGATCCATTCTCAGGGCTAAGTTTAGAAGGTCAATTTAGATTAGTATTATTTACAATGCTCAGCATGTACATACTATTTTTAAGCTGCTATCATTTGGAAGTGATTTTCTTGGACATTATGGATAGAAACAGAAATAATGCATTTTTGAGGGGAAAAATAACATGTTTACTGTTTGGATTTGCATCTTTCCTGCTGTAAGAGACTTCTGTCCCTGTTTGAATTCTCCTGGGTGTTTTGGGGATTGAATAGTAAATGCCAAGTGCTTATGTAATAAGCTGGCGATGCCACTTTTATTTTTATCAATGGAAGAGAAGATTACTCAGAAAAACACTCTTAGGGAAGTTATGTAGATGCTGTCTTGGATAAATTTGTTTTCTGAAGAAAGGTATTATGAGATATTATTTTCTTATTATTTTTATTTATTTATTTTTGCTTTTACCCAAAGAATATTTCTTCTAAGATATGAAAGGGATGATCTGAGGAATGTATATAGTAGCTGTATTCTTACACATGCTAGATTATAGTACTGTTAGTGGAAGGGATAGATGGGGGTTTATTCTCTTGACCTGAAAAGTCTTCTATGCTCTCTGTTTGCTTGTTGCATGTTGTCTGGTCTGGGGCCTAAGTTTGTAAAAGTTTTCAATGAAAGATTTGGAGAAACGCTGGCTTATCCTACATGCTGTGCCCAGGGACAAGCCAGTCATTCTGAGCAGATTTAGAATAAATTGGTGGGGTAAACCATCTTTAAGCAATAATTTGGTTTTAGAAATTGCAAACATAGCACTGTAGGTGCTGATAACACTATAGGTACTGATATAGAGTAATGAAACAATATAAAAATGAAACTAATGTAACACAATTTAAGGTGTTTGGCATCCTTTTACTTAGAAAGATTCTGATCCCTTAATGGGTTAACTAACACCTCCTTAGCTTTTCCTTCCTCCTACTCCATTAATCTAATAATTTTTAGCATTCTCCTTCCTTTCTCCTTTATGTGTTTCATATATCATATTCGTCTTCTATATAATATGCTAACCTTGTCCTTCACTAATCCCTGTTTTAAACTCCAAGTAAGATATGACTAGCATCCTACCCTTGCTAATACAGGGGCAATATTTTTGACTCTGATAACCTCCTTCACGTATCAACTCCATTTAGTTCTCCACCAAAGAATTACAATAATAATAATAATAATAACAACAACAACAGCAGCAACAACAATAATAACACTTCATATTGCTCCCTCTGTATCAGATAAGCTTTATTGCCTGGTGTTGTATGCTGAGTGCTGACAGACAGCAGGAACTGGGCTTACAAAATGTGTGAAATCACTTTACCACATATCTGGACCGTCACTTATTCACAATGCTATAAAACACTCTTTTTATGTAACATCAGCTATTTGAATATTATTCTATATATCACTTAGTTTCCTGGTATAGCATGATGAGATCTACGTACTTATTTTCTTACAGAAAAGAGTGAATGCACTGAGAAGTAATCTATTGATGCAGTAAAGATATGTGATAGCTCAGTAAATATTACAGAGCTAAGGTAGGGAAACAGCACAAGAGTGCAGAATATAGCAGAAAGATGTGGTAGTTCTGCAGAGAGTTGACACGTGGCCTTTAAATACTTAAATCATTAGGATCTTCTGTTATATTGCCACCAGATTTGGTAATGACTGGACCAGGGCCTGTGCCTAGTTTTAGTCACTCTTCTATTGATATGTATACATTTTTTCAATGTCCTCGTAGAAAGTTCATTGGTAATTGTACAGATTGTCCTGTTGGTATTGACAGTCTTGCTATTCTTTGCTATCTATCTATTACATTTTAGTGAGATATTTTAGAAATACATAGAAATTAGGCTCTTTTTAGTTCTCCATTAATTTAATTTCCTCACTTACTAATAAGTTTGGAATTTTTAAAATTTTATTTTTACCAAGTAGCCTTTCTTCTGATGCAAAATAAAATAGCTTTTTATTTCTATTTCCCTTAATCTGAAAATCTTTAAATTGGGGCTGAAGGATAGATTCTTTTCTCTCTCCTCCTCAAGTATTAAAGCTGTTGCAGTGCCTCAGCTTTATATGTCTTACTTCCTAGTGAATTTAAGCCTTCAATTTTCTGTATCAAGTCTGCAAAGATTTGTGTGGCTCACAAAAGCTATTAGGAAATGCAGAGTATTTCTTATAAGCTAGGCAATAGGAAATTTTGAATAGAAATTTATAACTGAAGTCTCCAGTTCATAATACCTAGCCTTCACCTATATGTAGGTACACTGCCCACTTCTCACCAACCAAAATCTGGCATAGATCTTTGTTGTCATAAGGTTAGTATCTTCTGAAAAAAAGAAAACACCTTTGTGGTGGAAACTTTTTTTTTTGTTGGAGGAAGGCCATCTAAATCTTCTTTGCTCATCCTACTTTGCAAGTAGAGGCTCAGGTCTTGATCTAAAAGGGCATCTTGCAACTCAAATCTTCCTGTTTAAGAAGTTGTATTTTTCATGGAGTAATTAGCTATTTGGCTTCTAGCATATCTGTAGCATTTTATCAAGTAGACAAGAACATCTAATTAATAAATACTGCTATGTGTTAGGTATGCTTAGAGTCAGGCAGATTTTGGCCATGCCCAGAGGTAAACATTTGGGGCACCTAAGGACCTTTATTAACAAAGTAATTCATAGTATGAGTTTTGAGGATTTAAGTTTTTAATTTGATACATTTATGTCTTCAGATTTTTCATACCCTTTAGATAGTCATCATGACAAATTATTTTACTGTTTTTTTTGAAAGTGTCACATTACTTCCAGTTTCCAGTTACATTATTTAGCCCATTTGGGGACAAAATTCCATAACATTAAAAAAATATATCATAGCATATACATTTTTTTGGATGCCAAAAAACCACCTTGGAGACATAAATTGGTGAATGCCTGATAGTTTAGGACAGAAGTGGAGTCACAGGGAATTTTCTTGTATTCTGAAAGAATAGTGACTCAGCTGGGAAAAGAGGTGAAAGAGTAATGAATGTTAAAACCTCCTAAGGATGAAGAATGAAGACAGAAGATAACTGAAAAAAATGTTCAGGAGTCAACAGCAGGAGGATTTTCAGGAACCCATGAACTACTAGAGAAAGGCAAAAATTAAGAGTGGGCGAACAGAAGATCTGGTATAAGACATGTATGTTTTAATACCAATAAGATGAAAAGATGGGAAGAATGATATAATGGAAAAAATAGATAGGTGGAGAAGCATAGTAAATGAGATACAGAAAGAACAGGAATAGCAATGGGAAGCAGGTGGTAAGGAAATGTTGTGTCAGCTTGATAGCCAGCAGTCTGGTGGGTGTGAATAGAGATTTTGACCACTGAGAAGTGCTGTCATACCAGTCAAGACATGAAAAGAATAGATGTTTGTGAAACAGAACTTATTCGTGATTTAAACAGGCACTTTCATGGAAACCGTCTTGTCTTTAAAATGCAACTGTAAAATATAACAAATACAAAATGCAAATACCTAATAACTTTCATAGTGTGAAGAACCATAAGACAAAAGCTCACACTAATAACTGATGTACTTTCCAGCTAGGCTCAAACCCTTGCAAAATTTAATGAATATGAGGTATGCATCCTCATGTAGTATTTTTGCATGTTGGCAGGATGTCAGCGTAGCAGCAGTCTCCTGGATGATACCTCTAGGAACTGCAGTTAGTGAAAGCTCCATCCAAATGGAGCTTTGGAGTGGGAGGGTGAGGATAGAACCAGGAATGCCTTGGCCAGGTGATCTACGAAAATTTCTTCCAGGGGGCTTGGAAGTGATAGACAAAATTATCTGAAAAGACACTGTATCACCCCCTAGATGTAGCTACAGCCACTGAGGGGGTAGGAACTTCAGATTATTTTCCACAGAAATCCTGGTGCCAATGAACCACCTGTGTGGACAAAAAGTATATGGTAAAGGACAGAGGAAGACTGGACAAAATTTTCAGGCATAATAACTTGGTCAGGAATATTTTTAATGGTTATCCTAATGAAACACCAAAGGGCAGAAAGTACCTTCTTTTTAGGACTCTAAGTGTCACTAGCCTTACCTAAGCTTGGCTCATTCTAATGGATACAGCCTCATTTGGGCTAGCTGCTATAATTTCCTTGTCGCTAGCAAGAGTAAGATATTTTAAGACATGATTTATCTCCTCCTAAGGTAGATTTCTAAAATATATTCCCAGAGATGCCTGTTTCTTACCCAAAATCGCTAAATAATTAATAATAATACCACTTAATTTTCTTTTCAACAAATTTTACTCTGAAAATGCAGTAAAATAACAATTTACTATTTCTTGATGATAAATAAACATTTGTGAATTATTTTTGGCTCTTTAAATTGAAGTTAAATAAATTAAGAACTGTATATCAGTATGCAGACCTAGTGTATTACAAGAATGCTCAGACAAAAGCTGTTAATTTTTTAAGAGAAAGAGCATGCTGAAAGAAATCTACCTACGCAATTAATCTAAAGCTTATTTTATATAGCTTTTGTTTTCTAGTCACCTAGATATAAGAAGCGATACAAAACTTTTTAAAATATACATTCTGGTTCACCATATAGATACAACCAATTTACAGTAAATCTACTTCCAAAAGATTCAGTACCTTTCTTTTTAGTCTGTGCAGTTCCTGTTTTGTGGCTAGATGTTTTTATTTCCCTGCTGATGTTTATGTACCTGTTCTGTAACTGTATTATAGTTTCATTGCTGTTGTAATCCATTGACTTTAATGGAGTTATTCTTTTAATGGAGTTATTCCTGGAGTTATTCCTACACAACTATAGTCTGTAAAGCCTGTAGGATTTCTCTTCATCTATAATCTAAAGAAATCTCTATACTCATTGTGCATATTCAGAAAAAAAAAAAAAAAAAAAAGATTTGTGGGGGAGAGAAGGAAATCATGCTATACATATATAGCAAATTTGAAAGCATGCATTGGTAATCAACTTTAAATCAAAATGGCATAGCTGTGGGAGGCATGAATCTACATTCACAGATACACTCTCCTGGCTTTGCGCTCTTCCAGCATGCCAAAGTAGCCATAAACATGGCAGGTGATGCTTGGTTTATAACTGCTTTTCATCACTGCACCGCAGTTGGAGCACTCTGGCACATCTGGCCCTTATCTGATGCAAATTGATGTAGGAAGAGAAACTTCATAGAAATATCTCATACTTACATTGGGAAGAGCAGACCCATGGTTGACATAAATCCTTTGCTAGTGTAAATCACGAGTTCAGTGGAGCTGGACTGACTTACACATGACTTACATCAATTTCAGATCTAGTCTCAAATCCCGGTTTGTGAAATTATGAATAGAGACAAAGTACTGATGACAGTCAACAACAGTGTCTAGTAGGAAGATAACTCAAAAATAGTTGTCACTTCTAGTCATTATTTTGCTAAATAATGGTGGTCCTCATGAGCTGCCTAGACAAGGTGAGCTATGCCGTGAAAAAGAAACATAATACAAAGCATCACTAAAGGTTCCATTAAAAAGAGTCATCATTTTCTTTATCTTCTCCTTATGATTTTTGTTAGCAATAGTCAAAAAGCATCATTGTAGCCATACTTCATAGACATTCAGCAAAGAAATACCATTGAAAGTTAAATTCCTGCTAGGCTATTTTTTGCTTGACATAGTGTTCTGAAACACTATTTGCAAATGTTGTTAGTTTTGCTTTCATGTATTTGTTGCTCAACTTACACTGTAGTACTTACAGTGTTTACATAATACCTGACCTTTTTTACTCTTCACAGTTAACATCTTCATGATTCACTTGCACATTTTCATTGTTTTTTTTTTTCATATCCCCTCCTGATAAACAATATTTTATTGATTCAGCTGCAGATTTTAGTGCTTAAAAATGTACAACTATAGCCTATGCGTTGCAGTGCATAGTCAGATGTTCCAATCTGATATTTTACAGATCCAGCTGCACACTTTGATGATGCAGTTGGATTCTTGATTTTCAATAAAATTGGTAGTCACACTGTGTTCTATGTTAATTAAACTGATTACAGTATTTTGATAAATCAGTTTGAGGAAACAAACTAAAAAAAAAAAACCAAAACAACCTAAAATATGGGATTTTTTTTTTTCATAATATGGAACACTATACCCAGAGGTTTTAGGTAAGTTGAGCAAATTTTCGTAGTCATACTGAAAATACAATGACAACAGAGCATCACTTTGTCATAAATATGTTGGGAGGCATCTGGATTCAGGCAGGTTGTCTAGTATTCCAGACTGCCAAGCATTTTGTAGGGAATTCAGCCTACCAGAAGACTTTTTGGTCTTTTTTAAGCACAGAATTTAAAAGACTTCTAGATTTATTTAACATATGCAGGGTATATTAACAATGTCTCTTAATTATTTCACTAACGGAGAAAATTCCCTTTTATGTTTAGGAATTCTATTGCATTGGGATGCTGTGCACTACAACAGTGATCTAAGGTTTTGTTATTTAAGAATTACCACACCTTAAAATGGAACATGCATTTACAGTTTGCTGTATGTTTTTACAATTCACATACAGACAATATCAGTGTAAATATTATATGTGAGACATATATAAAGATAGAAAAGGGAACCAGAGACATGAGCATTTCCCTGCTTTGGTCACACTTAAGAATGGATCAAGTATATCCATTTCAGCTCTGGAGAACTGTTCCTTAATAAAAAGAAACATATCTCTACGGTCCTTTTCTGCTTCTTAAATATATTGCAGTCTGCAATAGTCCTTTATTTCTTTCTGCCTATTAGACTAGTAAAAATGTTTCTTAAACTAATCATACATTTGCTATAGCCCTAGAAAACCTGCAGAAGTGTAGATGTGCATTAGTTCAGTACTTAGCACATACAGCTTGTGGATCTCCACTGGCAACCCAACTTTCCTTATGTGGATGTCTCTCTACAGACTCCTGTTTTCAAAGGTACTTTAGGCCAAGACTATGGAATACATTAGTAATAATAAGATGGATGCATCAGGTGCAGTCAGTTATTACTTAATCTTTTTCTTACTGTGTCCTTAAATGGATGAAACTCATTGACTTATTTTTCTTTCTAATTTCTTCCAAAAATTCTTTCCTCCATATCCTTAATGCTAAGGTTTTAACTGAATATTTCTGCCACTATAGCTTATGAAATTCACAGTTATCACTATAATTTAACACAACACATAGTTTGTGTCAGTTTTCTTGCTTTGAAGGGGCTTTTTATACCTTCTTGCTATCTTACTGTCAGTACTGGTGTTTTTATTTCTTTCACAGAAATGACTTACTACTTCACCTAGGATTATGTCTCTTTTGATAAGAAATATCTGACTCCATCCACCTTAAGTACACTTATAATTTACTGTGGTTTCTGTTGTGCATTTGGCTGGACAATCTGACGTTCGCATAGTGAAGTTTTTAAATTTTTTTCTGTTTTCTGTTCCTGAAAATGAGTTTCTAAAAGCTTATAGGTGTCCTGGTTTCAGCTGGGATAGAGTTAATTTTCTTCCTAGTAGCTGGTATAGTGCTGTGGTTTGGTTTTAGTACTAGAAGAATGTTGATAACACAGCGATGTTTTAGTTGTTGCTGGGTAGTGCTTAAACTGGCCAAGCTCTGCCAAGAAGCTGGAAGGGGGCGCAGTCAGGACAGCTGACCCAAACTTACCAAAGGGATATCCCATACAATATGACATCAGGCTCAGCATATAAGCGGGGAGAAGAAGGAAGGAGGAGATGTTTGGAGTGATGGCTTTTGTCTTCCTAAATGACTGTTACACATGATGGAGCCTGCTTTCCTGGAGATGGCTGAACACCTGCCTGCTGATGGGAAGTGGTGAACGAATTCTTTGCTTTGCTTTGCTTGCGTGCATGGATTTTGCTTTACCTATTAAACTGTCTTTATCTCAACCCATGAGCTTTCTCACTTTTACTCTTCTGATTCTCTCCCCCATCCCACTGTGGGGGGAGTGAGCGAGCAGCTGCGTGGTGTTGAGTTGCCAGCCAGTCTTAAACCACAACATAGGTAAGGCAGGCTTTGTATTTATTTCTTCAATTTTTGAGTTCCTTAAGCATCTCTCTTTTATTTTTGTCACAGTACAGAGGTGAAAAAATCAGTAATGCATCACCAACCACTGGTTCCTCCCTTTTATTGTATCAAAGTATATAATTAATAGATATTTCTCTAAAGCTCATTCCCTTGTGCTTCTTCAAGTTCCATAATTACTGGTGGTACAATACCACAGTGACACTGAACTTGCTAAATAAAACTTTCCCTATGCAGATTGTAATATAAAATATTCATGTGGAAATAGGGTGCTGGAAACAGATAGGCTTTGTCCCTCCTGCCTGGACAGTTAAAAGGATACTTTACAATCTTTTGCAGCCTTATGCCAATTGTACAGACTTTCAGTAGGCATAAAAAACTAGTTAGATATGAAACTTCTTCTAAAGGTGCATGCGATTTGTCAAAGATGGCGACTGCAGCTGGTGGAGGCTCCTGGGATCTTGTTCACTGTCTTGCTTCCATAGCAGTTCAGGCACATTTTCCATTTTCATCAATTTTGGTTGCCTCTGGGTCTCGATCTCAGCAACTTCCAGATATTTTTTCAGGCCACCTCCTGATTCTGTTTCTTCAGCTTTAATTCCGGTTGCTTCTGTTACATTGTGATTTGTGCTAACAGCCCTCAGGTATCCAGATTGCTACTGACTGGGCCAGCCTTGGGCTGCCCATCTGGGACTGAATTTGTTTCAGCAACCTCTTTTTCCCCCTGGTCATGCTGCTTCAGCTATGATAGGAATTCCTTGAGGTTTTCTCCAATACAGTGTATGCTCATCTCTCAAAGCTCTTCATGTTCACTTTTACGAAATTCTCAAAAAGCGCACCACAGGCTAGCTTGCCTTATTCAGATGGGCTTAGAGTATTTGCTTCCTGGTTTATAGTGTTCCCCATACAACCTTATTCTCAGATGGAATATAGATGTGCAAAAGTAAAGTGGATTCTCCAGCGGAACAAATTGAAACTATGTCTTTCTTCTGCATTTGCAGTCCACCTCTTTCTCTGAAAGAAACATAAGCTTGTAATTTTATGCTAGCAATTGCCCTGTTTGAACAGAAAAGCAAATTCTCACCAGTGTCAGTGATAGGCCATGATTCAAATTGACTGATAGAAGGATAAATCTCATTAACAATGTCATTATGCCCACCATAACTGACAAAAAGGGTTATTCTTACACTTAGTGGTAGATAGTCTGTGGCTTTCCAGCCACAGGCAGCTCCCCAGCATTTATGACTCCCACACCAGAACTCATTATACGACTTGCAGTAGGACAGTACTGGCCAGGAGGTTGGCAGATGACATTCTGAAGATAACACAGCAATGTTGTCTTGGATCCAGCTCTGTGACCCAGTCTTCAGGCAATCAAAGAAATCCCTGAAGATCTGTTGCAACTGCAGCCAGAGCTGCTCCGAGACATGTAGAACATGACTTGTCATCCGCAGGTGCATCAAGAATGTGATTCATGTCGCTCTTCTTAAATACCAGGCAGCTCCCACATGCTCACTGTTTTCTCTCTAAATTATACTGGCCTTCAGCATCAAAAAGTGTTTCCTCACTTAATAAGTGACAAATAGAAAAAAAAAAATAGCATTCGGTTTACTGGTGCTGAGAATGGAGACTTGGAAACACTTCAATCTTTAGTTATAGGAAGGAAACAAAAGAAGATAACAAAGTGTGTTGAGTATGAAAGAGTTGTTTTGCAAAAAATGTCAGTCCTTGACTGATCCACAAACACTGCCAAAAATTTCTTCCTTGCTCTTGCATTTTGGTCCCAGATGGAGACCAAAATGCGAGTTGGGGGGAGAAGCTGGGAGGGTGTGGGGGGAGCAGAGAGGAATGCAGGGCTTTCTGCCAAGACTTACTTTTCAGGTGAACTCTGTTTAGTTCTTTCTCAGCAAATAAATTGTAAGGGATGCTTCATCTAGCCCCTGTCCTCTCCAAGATGTCTCATCATCAGCATTAGAGGAAGTATTTCAGGAGCCAGTGCTTACAGAAGAGTCAGCCAGGCATGGTATGGTAAGAAAACCAGGTTTATTTTCCTGCTTCAGACTGGTTTGATCAGATTCCAGTCTGCTCAATAGCTGCCCCAGAAAACCCCTGGTCATATGATTGTTTTTATCTTGTATTCCCTTCCCCCTCCCCCCCTCAAGATAACAACTCATGTCTGTTCGCTCTTTCCTCATTGGATCAGGTTTTGCTGATTTTACAACCTTACTCGGCAATTTGGGGCTCAGTGTTTTTACATCCTTCACCCCAGGACTAGATATAGTCTGTGGTAAATATGGATACTGTTTCTTTATTATCTACATGGATTATTTTAATTTTCCAATCAGTGCACCTTAGGGAGGAAGAGAAGGAACACCAAAAAACAGCAATGAGACTGTGTGCTGATAGCTGTAAACGGAATTTTCAAGGGGTAAGTAAACTTTGAGATGTCAGCTGCATTCAGTAATGTCTGCACATTGATTACATGTCTGTAAATGTGGGATAAGTACAGAGTAAAGGTCAACAGATTAAACATGTAGTTTAATCAGCAAATTATGCAAATGAACACATATGAAATATACTGTTCGACTGTTAAGATCAGTAAAGCATGCAACTTTATTAGTGAAGTGTTTGAGTGCTGGCCATCTTACATATACACCCAGTTTATTAAATTTTAAGAAAATTCAGTTTCTGGAGGAAACAGTTAAAAGAGTTCATCAGCCAAATGTCTGGGTTGACTAACATTTATTGTAATGTAGCTATCTAAAATATCGTGAAGAATAATTAGCAAAACTGGTAAAAATTGACTACAGCAACAACAACAAAATTACATCTAAAGCTTTTTTCTCCATCACTGGAGGGTGAATATCAATTAGTAAGTGATGAGATAATATGACTATTTGAAATATGCTGATCAATGAGGGGGAATTTAAGACACTCAATAACCACTGTGCACAGCTCAAGTAGCAAGTTCCCTCCCAGCTCTTCATCTAGGTCAAAATCTTAGCAAAGCACTTAAGTACCTCCATAACTTTAAGTGTAGGAGTAGTACCATAGAAGTCTTTTGCTTGCCTGCTTCTGCTGATGCTGTGGAAGTAGAAACCTGAGATCAGGGCTCAATTATGCTAATGACTGTTCATAGATTTTAAATCAGCCTCTGAAAGACTAGCGATCTAGAGAGACAAAGGATGGGGGGAAAGAGTTATTATTCTCTCCTCTCTATATTCCTTTTTTTTTTTTTTTTCTTTTCTTCATAGTTATAATAATTAAGTTAGAAATTTTGGATTATATCCCAGATATCATTACACATAGGAACGGGCTTCAGAAGTTCCAGTTAACACCAATGAGCAGTGTAAATACCAATGAAGAACTGTTTATACATTTAGAAATAATAACCAAAATTTGCAAAGAAATAGTTACAATACTTAGTTAGATTAAATGTCATGAAACAGACCATTTTTGTCTCTCTGTTTGCCTTTTGTGTAATATTTAAGTCACTGTAACAAGATTTTGCATGTTGGTAAGTAAATTAATTTCTTTTATTTAATGCAAGCAAGTAGAACTATTTTACAGGCTGAACTTGCATCGGTGTTTTAGTTTGGATCAGAAATGTGCTTTTTCAATTAAGTTCTCAATGGTTGACACTCATTTTGATTTGGTTCATATCAGGGAAACTGTTGGAACATACAGTTGGATTTCTTTCAGATGAAACTGTTGGAGGATGTCCTTCAGTGGCACACCTGATGGTTTCCAGCTGCAGGTGAGCATTCCATTTCAGGGACCAGACTAAAGCTAGTTTTTACTCAGGTAAAAGAAAAGGGCAAAGAGGTAACCCACCTTCTATGGGCATTGTGTAAACATTTGTTTCTCAGCATCAATTCTCTGGCTTTAGAGATCATCCTCTATTAGTCCTTGCTTCTTGCAAATGTATGTAACTACAGTGTACCAAGATTTGATCTCCCTACTGGTGCGCACACTCTTAGAACTATGATAACTCACCTCCATATGTTGGGATCTCTGAGCTTAAGTGCCAGAGGGGGAAAAAAATGTTTGGTTTGTTTGTTTTTGTTGTTTTTTTTTGTTTTTTTTTTTCTAGAAATATGTTCTGATAATTTTATAACAGACAGAGAGCCTTCTGCGTAAAGGAAGCCAGCACTGTCAGGCTAGTACAGGTTTATAGATATCCATACTTCTGGATAGATGTAGATCGCCTCAGTGCTTTCAGAGGGTTGCAAGTAGCTTCTAAAAGCAGCCTGAGGTGCTTTTCCTTTCCCTTCCCATTCCCCTTTCCCTCTCCCTCCTGCTTCCCTGGCCCCTTTTGCTGTGAAATTTTTGAGGTGAAAAATTACACAACTTGGTCAAGGAACTATTGTATACAATGAACAAATTGAAGAATGCCAATATGTAAGCCCAGACAATTAAAATAAGTGTTTAAACCAACATTTACATTTCAATGCCTGACTTTTGCTAGTCAGGAGTTTCTATTTGATAAAACAACTGAAAAATGCAAGCACAATTGAAAACCAAATTGCACCTTTCTATTGCAGATATATTTTACTTATTAAAACAAACAGTTACAATCTTTACCCTGCCCTTATCCTTCATCAAGGGTAATAGATCAATGTTCCACATTGTTTTTTCCTTTCCTTTTTTTTACATAAGATGAAAAATACTCCATACTATTACACAATCCCAAATAGTTCCTGAAAACCACAAAGTCAGGTCTAATTCTTTAGTTATGTAACCCCTTTTCAAATATGTGCCTTATGAGCAGAGAAAGTAGATGTGGGCAGATGAAAAAAGACATGGCTTTACATGTATTGGTTTATTTTTCTGGAAAAAAAGCATTCTTGAGGAAGGTATACTGAGAATCATGGTTTCAGAGCTTTCAGAGGACTGCACAGAACAGACACAGACACTTGCTCTTCATGTGTGTCAGACTTGCAAACTTATCTCTTTTTTCCACACTGCCATAGATGTTATTCACTATCATATGTAGTTCATGAGTTTATGTGGCAAAGTTTTAGAAGTGGGGAGGAGGATACAGGGGTGACATCTGTGAGGAGAGGTCAGGGGCTGCTCCATGCTAGATGGTTCCAGCCAGCTCCAACAGACTCACCACAGGGCATGGTTGAGCCCCTGAGCCAAGATGGTGGTGCCTCAGGGAAAACATAGCAACGAAAGAGTAAAAAATGCCACACAGGCAGAGAAGGGAAAAAAAAAAAAAAACAAAAAAGAAAAAGAAAAAAAAAAAAGGAGGAACAACAGTGGAAAAACCAAGGTCAGAAGAGGAGAAGGACGTGCTCTGTGGCACTGGTGCAGAGATTGCCCTGCAGCCTATGGAAGGACCCAAAGACTCATACAGGAGCATGAGTATGAGGTGAAGTGTGAGGAGGAAGAAGTGGCAGATGACCTGTTCTGGGCTGACCCAAACACCTCATTTCCCCTCCCTGTGCACCTCCCAGGGTGGAGGTAGAGGAGTCTGGCATGAAGGAGGGAAGCTGAGCCTGGGAAAGGGGAAAGAAAAGTGTTGGTTTAATGTTTATCTTTCCCCCTACCTGAATTAGTCATTACATATATATTTTAACATAATACTTTAAGTTAGTTTTCCCGAAGTCAATGCTTTTTTGCCCGCAACAGTATCCGGTAAGCCATTGCCCTCTCTTTACCTTGACTCATGACCTTTCTTATTCCTGTTCTTCCTATTTTGTTCTCCTGTCCCACTGTGTGTGTGTGGAGTGAGCAAGCAGCTGGGGGGCAGTTTGGATATTAGCCAAGGCTAACCGACCATAGACTGGCTCAGAACTGAGCAACTAATACAGTAACACTAGTTTAAGTAACTGTCTTGCAACTCAGAGGCGCACGCACATACAGTGTATAAGCATATATTAATGGGTAATTAGTTTAACATTGATTGTTTATTATAACAGCACACATGCATAATACTCTGAGCATTAATAATTTTAAATATTTTATTTTGTATTAAGAAAGTAAGCTGATAATAGCATTTTCATAGCCATTAGACTGTGCTGTATATTCCAAGGTATGCATTAAAAATATTTCTTCTGGAAGATAACTGGATTTTCCACTGGAAAAATAAATAAGTAAATAAATAACAAATGTCAAGGACCACAGAAACACAGAGTTATGAATAAAGAAATGTCTGTCTACTATGTACATTAATCTGTCCCTATATATAAAATAACGATAAAAATATGTTCTTTACAACTACTGATCACTTGGCTTTGGTGAAGAGTCACCAGGAAGTTTATATTGGATCCATGACTTGTATATCTTTGTCTCCCTGGAGAGATATATCAGGGCAACATTTAGCCATGACCCTGTTTCTGTCTTCTGCTTCCACTGTAGAAGTATCCAATTGCCTATCCACTGAAGAAGTTCTAGTCCTCCCTTGCTGCCTCTTGAATAATTTCTCACTTCTAGAAATGTTTATGTCCACTCTGTACCCTTCCATGGTATCTGCCATGGTAAAAGCAAAGCAGAGTAGACAGAACTGAGGAAAAAAAAATCCTTTAATTTTAAACAGCAGAAAACACTTTTAGAAAAATAAAAATAAAATATACATTTGTCCGTTGTTATTTAAGAACTTTTTGAAATATGCTCAGAGTCTTTCTCAGATCAAAGATTCTGCTTCTTTTGCTGTATTACATAATTTATTTCTTTATTTCCCATGGCTGAGTAGTTAGACAAATTGACCGTTCCATCCTTGAGTCAGCTCACGAAAGAGCCTTCCTTTAAAAAAATGCTGTCAGGAGCCATGGTGGTGATTCAAAATAAATTGTTTGAAGTGATCAATTGCTTGGTTGCTGGATGAACTATTAAAATGGACATTAGTAGCTCATCGCCTATAGTATAGTCTTGTTTTGAATAGGAGACCTTAGGTACTTTTTCAGCTGTCTCTTCATATGCTCTAGAAAGCCCATTCTAGTGTGCAGGAAAATGGACAAATGGATAAGAATGAAAAAGTGACATCTTCATCATCATCATCATCATCATCATTTCACATAATAAATGGATTTTCAATTTCAATAGAGATGCAGAAAAATAAACCCAAATCCTTTAGTGTTACATTGCTGGGGTTAGTTAGACATGCTTATGAGATTATTTGTGGTTTAAATGTCAGGGAGGAAACTTTCAGAAAAGGAAATCTTTTTAACATAAAAGAGTGAGAGAACAATTCATGAAGAAGGAGAAAATAATACTTTCTTTCACCTTAGTATAGGTTAAAATGGAAAGAAAAATTCTCTGAAGATCTAGACCTAGGTCAGTCTAATCCTTTATGTATGAAGTTAGAGATAAAATTGAATGCCATAAAAGGATTATTTAAAACTCAGACAAAACTTAAACTGGCAAAATATATGCACATGCATGCATGCATGCATACATACATACATACATATATATATGTAGATGTGATAAAAGGGGTTTTCAGCAGAGGAATGGTAATTCATCAGATTTTGAGCTGTTAGCCATAATTTCAAGAAGTCTGAAAATATAAATACAGTTCTTAATCAGGCATTTGGTGAACTGTTAAACAAAGACTGTTTCCATATGTCTTTCTCCTCTCATTGCCTTTGTAACTATCTTGCCTTATACATGAAATTTACACTGTTCAGTGTTCACTCCTTCCAACTTCTGTTTGTTTTTTTCCCCGGTTTCATCCAGTCCACCGATATCTTGGGGTTGAGTTTTTGGGGGTTTTAAGGTCTGTCCAAGGCAAAACATAACCTGCCATTCTTTGAGGCACCACAGATAACAAGCTTACAGTATTTACCTTTGATTCAAGTAGAGATTGGTATTGTCCATCTGTTCCAGCTTATGGAGTATTGGGGATATAGGTGTGCCTTCCTCCTGAACAGGCTAATAAAAAGGTGAACATATGGATGGAATAACCTTTGACTTTGTTTCCTTAACCTCTTTATGACTGTGTGTGTTTCTGGAAGCATTGCAAAGCAGCTATGCAGCATCCAGACTATAAATGAAGTATACCTCAGTGCAACCCAAGCGAGCATCCTTACTGCTTCACGCAGATGTGGCTACTCATCACTATGTGTGCTGTCCCTTTGAGCAGCACAGAACATCCCTTGCCCACATAAGCCAAATTGGCTTTGTAGCAATGTTCACTATGGCAGCAAGGTCCATGTGGGCATTTGTCTGTGCATGTGTATGTCTCTTCCCTGTTCCTGTAGCTTTTGAATCTATTGATTTTAGCCAGATTTCACAGAGAAGTAGAGGTCTCAAAGATAATTAAGTGCCAGTTCCACTTTCTTGCACTTTTCTCAGTTAGCAGCTGGTGTCCCTTTGCTCTGTGTTCTAATTTTCCATCCAAACCTTGCTAACTGCTTTACTATTCAGAGAAGCTTATAAGCAGCCACAGCCTGAACAGAAATTCCTGTTGGTTGATTTTACTGAAAGCCTCCACTGCTACCTCTAAAATACCCTGTGGGAGAGGACTAAAAAAACCAAGAAAAATGCATTGCTTTGCTCTAGCATTTCAGGTGATCAGCTTAAAAATATGCTGTGGATTCTGAACACTGTCAGTCATTTGTCTGACTACATTGTATGTGGCAGCCTGCCTCCTGATACCCAGAATGTATCTTACAGAAAGAAGGATGGGAGCAGAGTGTTTTTATTTTGTACTGATAAGGACTATACTTGATTGTCAAGTGACTGTGTTTATAAGACTATTATTCTGTGCAATGCAATATTATTATTACACAACAAATTTCAAAGTCACAATATCTCATAGACATTTTGTGTTTCTCCAGAAGAAAGAAGCAACCTTATGTTACAGAGACTGATATGAGAGAGTGAAACAACCCCAAAAAGATGCCTAGAGAATCTGGAGGAAGAAACAAAAGAAATGGTAGATCTTAAAGAGAGACGGATATCTGACTGAGGAAAGAACAGTAGAGACTCCTGCTCACAGTGGCAGGGGTATGGCTCAACCTGTTGCCCCCATTCTAGGAAACTCCTTAGTTTTAGGATTGAAAAAGCATTTGTAGTGTTGATGCTTCCTAGACAGAAGGAATTCATAGAATCATAGAATGTTTTGTGTTGGAAGGGACCACTAGAGGTCATCGAGTCCAACGCCCCTGCAGTCAGCAGGGACACTGCTAACTAGATCAGGTTGCTCAGAGCCCCATCCAACCTGGCCTTGAATGTTTCCAGGGATGGGGCCTCCAATACCTCTCTGGGCAACCTGTTCCAGTATTTCATTACCCTCATTGTAAAGAATTTCTTCCTTATATCCAGTCTAAACCTTCAGTTTAAAACCATTACCCCTTGTCCTGTCACAGCTGGCCCTACTAAAAAGATTTTCCCCATTTATCATCTTCCTGGCTTACTTGTTTTGTGCTGTGGTTGTAAAATGGTTTTTCTATTGAATAGAAGTGAGTTAAATGGTGTAAGTCAGTAACAGAATATTAAGCATGGATTATTTGGAATAAATTAACGACAGAGAACAGGTGAAAGTCTGCAATGTTTACAGCATTAAGTTTCCTTCTGAATCATAGGACCAGCCATGACAGACCAAATGTATAAAAATATTTAAATCTATAGTCAGCCCCAAGTAGAATCACAATGTCATAACAAATCTCAAGGATCTGAGATTCTTTTTAGCTCAATTTATAGTCAATACATAAACTCTCTAGTCTTCTAAATAAAAACAATAATAATCTCAGTAATAATAATTAACTAAATGAAAAAAGGCAAGAGACTCAACTGTTGGAATTCAACATAGTTCAATTACCTCGGAAAGCTTCTAGCACATACTGGCTCAAGCTTTTCAAGACTGAAAAAAAGATGAGTGAAATGCCTGCTATGCTATTTAATCTGAAGGTATGAGCTAAAGATAATGAAAAGATCTATAAGAATTTGAATTAAATTTATAAAATAATTTGTCCTAATTATAACAAAATTCAGCCTCTTTTCTTCTCTCCCCCAGATAGAGGAATGTGGACTGTAATCTTCCTCTTTAAACTGTACAGTGTATTTTGTGTTTCAGTGAAAGATTTCTCAGTTCTGAGTTTTAATAGCATATATCTTAATATCACTATTTTACATCAAGCTGACCTCCACTTTTGCAAGTCCAGTTATAGAGTGATTTTTTATGTTTGAGTTTACTAGTATGTTTTATCATGATTTTTGGAAAACAAGGGATAGGTTTGTGAAGGTGGAAAATGCAGATATATTTACTCCCCTGTGCAAAATTATGTCACTAGAAACTGAAGCCCTCTTTAAAACCTGGTGACTAGGGAACTAAGACTTTTAAAGAGGAACTCAGAGTAACATGTGAAAGAACAGACATGTAATATCATCTTTGAGCCTGAAATATTCTATGACAACTTTAAAATACTCAGTATTGCACGAGCCAGCCATACGAAATGAAACACCAATATGAATTGCAAGATAAAATGTCCCTTTAAATAAATGACCTTACTAAATATTAAAGAGAGTCTGAGGGATAATACACCAAAGGAAACATGGTGCACTCTTTATTAGCAAAAGTGCTGAACAGCCTCAGGAATGAGCCATCTAAAAAGTTCAAACACCTCTATCTTATTTTCGCTCTCTTTTGTTACTGTATGTCTTGACATATTGTAGCATAAAGTCAGCATTATTAATGAATTGATTCCAGTAAAAAAAAAAAAGCATTTGCAAATATAAAGTTTGTGTCTAGTTAATGAATTTGCCACTGAAGCACATTTCCTATGGAAGAGAGAACATGAATTCCTGCTGGCTGATTTTTTTAAAGACTTCCAGCAGAGGATAGGAGAGACAGAAAAATACAGACAGGGTGTCACTAGGTATTTACAAAACAAAAATAAAAAATCGTACTTAAAGCAAATATGGGTGGTAGGCTCAGGAACTATATCAACAGTTTAAGATATCTACATTACAAACCAAAACTCACTCTATTCTGGAGACTAAGAGCTGATCACTAACTTTTTGTAAGAGTTGTTGTACAGAACCAAATTCTCATTTTCAGGTATAGTGTGGAAATCACTCTGATCAGTCCCTGTTAGTTACGCCACTCTACTCTCCCAAGCAGCCAGGCTGTGTATTTGAAGGACAGTAGTCAATAAGGGCTGCTACAAACTTTCTACTTGTGTTTATACAATTTTTTGTTTTAGCAACCTTTCATATCATCTCTTGACTGGGGGACTGCTGAAGTTAGGCACTATGGAAAGTGTGTCCATGTAATATTTCAAGCATAGATTTTTAAAAGCTGATCCACTTTGGTACACTTTTGCACTTTTTACCTCTCATGTAATTTCTCTATCTAGACTACAATATCACAAATGTCTGTACTCTGGTCTGATTGCAGACAAACCAGGCACAACTTAACAACAATGTAGTACAATTTTATAGGAAATCTGTTTAGAAGTTACAGAAATTAATAAGGTGTCATAGTCTTTCTACAGACTTATTTAAGCTTTGAAAGCCATTGATGCCAAGTTCTACAGGATGGCTTACTAAAAACTATGAAAGCTATCGCTAACTATTCAGTTAGTTCTATTTATTGGAAAATGCTAGACTCTGTACGTACCCACTGTGGTTTTTTTCAAATGAATCTATAATTATCTGCACTGTGCATGTCCAATAAGAAGGTCAGAATCATTAGGATTATGACTTTTTCTTCTTTTTTTGCTTAGGATATGCATTCTTAGGCCAGTGATCTATCTAGTGTTTGAATTTTCACTTCTGTAACCTCAACAGTGTATTTTACAGGGCTGTCAGAAGGGCATACTGTGAAGAAACATTACAATGACCATTTACCAATTGCTACAATTTATTATACATGAGACTGCAATTTTCTTTTTTACTCTGAGGGAAACATCAAGTGACAGAGTGGTGCAACATAGAAATTGTTTGTTTCTTGTTTTCTCTTTTAAAACATACTAAGGATATTCTTTATCTTCTGGACTATCATCTTTTCTGTATCCTTCTACAAAAGCATGTAGTGCATGTCACAGCAAATCTTCCTGCTATCTGTAACAATGTCCCACTTATCAATGAAATCCTGTTTATGAACACAGAAATACATATATAAATATTCTTTTTATGTATGTAAATATTTGTGAAGCAGAGGTACCATATAACTTCAACCTTTAATGCTTTTTGCCTGTCAGTTGCCTCATGATGACTCAAAGAAGTACACACACAAATCTCTGCTCCTTCTGCAAGAAAATAAAACCACAGAAACTGTATTTTAATATCAAAACTGTAAAGAAAGAAATTATTTAAACTGTTAAGAAAAAAATATTTCCTTCCTTCTTCCTCTGTTGGAACAACATACATATATTTGCATTTCATCTGAGATACCTTTCTGCATAATTTTATACAATCTATTTTCTTAAATTTTGTTTTCATCATTGCAGTCAGTGCAGATAGAGTATGACACCCTCCAGACTGTGTTAAAAGACCCAACTTATTCTTTGTTGTTTGATGTCTTCAAGAAGTGAAGACTAAATCCACACCTTCCAGGTGTCTTCCAGGCTACAAGTTTAATTTCCAGAACTCTACTAGCATGTTATCAACTGTTAAATCTGCAAATATTAATCTTGAGATACATTTTTCTTTTTAAGTACAGGCACAGGAGTTTATTTATACTACAAAAAAAATAATTGCTTGAGAAATTTCAAAGGGTGGTAAGACAGTGAACAAGTAGAAATGTGAAAAAAATTCCTCTATTTTCATTTTCATATAAACATTGGCTTTCATATAAACATTGGCTTTCACCAATAGTAGGGTTTTTTTTTTATAAAGCCCTTTATCTCTGCTGGATTCATATAAGACAAAGGTGTTGTTATGATGAGATCACTGTAAGCCTGAACACGGGTCAGAAAGATGCATGTGTTTTTAAGAATGAGAAATGAGAAAGTGATAAGCTCCTAAATACCTTCGAACCTTAAATCTTACTTAAAAGCAGGTATTACTCTTAACTGATGGAACTGTTTTTTTGAGGACTGATATTAAAGTCAAAGAACACAGGTAAAGGAATGTGAAACTTATTTTAATATATAGCACTGGATCTAGAAACAAAAAATCACTGACATTCAGTGACTTCATATATAAATATTTGTTTAACCCAATTTTAATGATTTCTTAATGAGCTTGTGATCTTACAGGTCTGCTTGCAGTTGGCAAGGCAACAGAAAAGATGTATACGTTCTTGAACGTCACTAACTCTGTGTCACTTTTTTTTTCTCATTTCATCACTGCAATATGCCAGGTTAATATACTTTCCACTAAGTTTTATATACATTGCTACAAAGAACTCATACAAAGGATAAAGCTATACTACTTGGCTTTGACTGCAACTTCTTTCCTGTCTTAGAAACACGGTGAAGTCAATATATATTCATGATCTAATCCAACAGAGCATGTGATTAACTTCATGCACTCACATCAAAGGGAGCATTCACAGGCTTCAAGTCAAATAGTGTTTGTCTTGACTTTTGAATAAATAAGAATAAAATTTGAAGTATTCATTAGAAAAAAGGATAAATATCTTCAGATTTTTTTTTTGTTATTGACCCCATCAAGCTTATGTGTGAAAAAAGAACCTTTACAATCCTTTTTGTTTTACTAATGTTGTCATCTTGAGGAAAAAAACACCCACCTCTCATCAGTAAATAATGCATGAAGAAATTGTTAGTTGATTATGAGACAATTTTAACTTATTGGAATATCTTAAATTGCTCTTTCCTTGTAAATGCAATCAGTCTTCCTTTGTGTGCTTTGTCTATAGTTTTTTTTCTTTATGCCTACATACAGGGCAGGAAGGAGTAAGCTTATACCTTTATGGGCATTCCTCATGCATCACATTAGAACAGTAAGTAGCCACATGTAATCACAATTCTTCATGAAAAGTAAACAGACTTGGGGCCAATACTACTGACATATGCACCTAATTACAAATAAATACTAATTACATTTCAGATTAGCTAATATCAGACCATCTAGTGTTCAAACTACGTTTTTCCAATGAAAGAGTGTCACTGAAATCCCTGTCTGTAATTCCAGGAACAGAATGTACCTTGATTGATCTGGATTATTGGGAATGGGATCAGCTTAAATTCAGAAGAACAGAACATCTTGATAAGTGTTTTTTCATCTCTGAGATTCAGCTTTACATTAAAACCCAAGAAAATGCCAGTTCTGAAAATTCTCACTTCAACTTTACCTGCAGTGTATATCAACGAGCAGGAATGCCATGACCTTTTATACCACAACCTCCATAAACTCTTGGTCTCCAGTCACTGATTTTGCCACAGTTAAATTTGTTTATATATTTTATGGAAGACTGGAAGATAGCCAATGTCACTCCAGTCTCCAAAAAGGGCAAGAAGGAGGACCCAGGGAACTACAGGCCGGTTAGTCTCACCTCTGTCCCTGGACAGGTGATGGAACAACTCATTCTGAGTGTCCTCTCCAAGCAAGTGGATGAAAAAAAGATCATCAGGAGTACCCAGCATGGATTCACCAAGGGGAAATCATGCCTGACCAATCTGATAGCCTTCCATGATGGCATGACCGGCTGGGTAGACGAGGGGAGAGCGGTGGATGTTGTCTACCTTGACTTCAGCAAGGCTTTTGACACTGTCTCCCATAACACCCTCATAGGGAAGCTCAAGAAGTATGGGTTGGATGAGTGGACAGTGAGGTGGATTGGGAACTGGCTGAACAACACGGCTCAGAGGGTTCCGATTGGCGGGGCAGAGTCCAGCTGGAGGCCAGTAGCTAGTGGAGTTCCCCAGGGCTCAGTACTCAGCCCAGTCTTGTTCAACTTGTTCATCAATGACCTGGACGACGGGACGGAGTGTACCATCAGCAAGTTCGCTGATGACACAAAACTGGGAGGAGTGGCTGATACGCCAGAAGGCTGCGCTGCCATTCAGCAGGACCTGGACAGGCTGGAGAGTTGGGGAGAGAGGAACCTGATGAAGTTCAACAAGGGCAAGTGTCGAGTGCTGCACCTGGGGAGGTCGAACCCCATGCACCAGTACAGGCTGGGGGATGACCTGCTAGAAAGCAGCTCTGCCGAGAGGGACCTGGGAGTCCTGGTGGATGACAAGCTGACCATGAGCCAGCAGTGTGTCCTTGTTGCCAAGAAGGCCAATGGTATCCTGGGGTGCATTAAGAGGAGTGTGGCCAGCAGGTCGAGGGAGGTTATCCTCCCCCTCTCCTCTGCCCTAGTGAGACCCCACCTGGAGTACTGTGTCCAGTTCTGGGCTCCCCAGTTCAAGAAAGATGAGGAACTCCTAGAAAGAGTCCAGAGGAGAGCAACAAGGATGATAAAGGGACTGGAGCATCTCCCCTATGAGGAAAGCCTGAGAGAGTTGGGCTTGTTCAGCCTGAAGAAGAGAAGACTGAGAGGCGATCTAATCAACACCTACAAATATCTTAAGGGCGGAAGTCACGAGGATGGAAGCAGTCTGTTTGCAGTGGTGTCCAGTGACAGGACTAGGGGCAACGGGTGCAAACTGAAACGTAAGAGGTTTCAGTTGAATACGTGGAAGTACTTCTTAACTCTGAGGGTGACAGAGCACTGGAACAGGCTGCCCAGGGAGGTTGTGGAGTCTCCTTCTCTGGAGATATTCAAAGCCCGCCTGGATGAAGTCCTGTCTAGCATGCTCTAGGAGAGCCTGCTTTAGCAGGGGGGTTGGACTAGATGATCTCCCGACGTCCCTTCCAACACTTGCGATTCTGTGTGATTCTGTGTGATTTTAGGGACTGACATACAGCAAAGGTTCTGTAAAACTTCAGTATGTTGGGCTGGAGTCTCATTAAACAGGTTGGTTTTTTTCTTCCTTTCATCAGTGTTCAGCTTTGTCAGCTTTAATAGTGTTGCTTTAGATTTAGACAGTTTGTGAAAAGAACCAGAAGCATCCTTCATACCATACAATTAATAATGTTCAAAGCAATTTCTCTTCCTTTTTGGTGGAACACTGAACACAAGAATATCTGTGACCCAAGTATTTCAGAAATTCTCCAGCAAACATTAATTTAATATACATGTGGTTTTAATGTTCTTTGTCTTGAAGCCTCTGTTTAGTGATCTTAGTGATGCTAAAACTACCTGTGTCTACTCTTCTCAGAATGTAATGTTTTGTTATATCTCACTTTCACAGACTCATTCAGTTTATACCTTCAGTGCCTCGCAACAAACCTTTCTTCAGGAATTGTCATCTTATATGCTTACAGAAACATTTTCAAGACTTATTGCAGCATCCAGAAGTTTAGCTAGTGTTGGAATTAATTGTTGTATCTTTGCTATGCTTATATAGCAATACTTTTCATGCTAACTCCTTGCAGAGGATTGCTGTATATCATATTGACCTGTAGGACTCTCCCTCACATTTGGTATTTACCCACTTACCAGCTGGTATTGTGACACTTTCCCAAACTGTTAGAATAAAAGTACCACAGCTGTTTCCTAGAGGAGGAAGCTGATCAGCAAAATCTCTTTCTTAAATCTTAGAAGTAAAAAGGTCAGTAACAACAGCACTCGTCTTATGAATGTCCTTTCCAATTAATGTTCTACCTACCTTTTGCGTACCTCGCATGAATTTTTCATAAAAGGGTTTTGGAAGACCTATCAGCCAGAATGTATACACAACGCACTGGTGAGTCATAAGAACGTGATTTTCTTGAACAAACAGAAAATATCATAAATTCTTTTAAAGGGCTTGCTAGAGGAGGTATGGGAGACTCTTTGCATTGCCAGGCATTCCTAGAAGCTGTCTGCAGCTTGCCTGTAGAGCAGATGTATAGAAAAATTAAATCATGACAAGCTCATGGCTGTTCCTACAGTCTTCAAGGACTTCCAAAGTCAGTGAAATACTCTTTGAGTCAAAGAGATTTCACATCTGTCACATTCTAAACATATTAGTATGAAAGGTGTTAAAAATGCCTTTGTAAAATACTTCTGTAGATGTTTCCTGAGTGCTCTGCTTCACAATAGTACTGGCAGCTCTAAAACTATCTGCTGCGACTTTCTCATTTCTAGTCTGTTCTTTGGTTCATGTTTGATTTGATATGAAACAAAAGGTAATACCAAGGCATAATTTCAGAGGACTTTTCTCATAAAGAGGTTTCATTTAGGTACATAATATACAGGTAATTAGACATAGGTAACTCAGCACTATGTATTTAATGGTGTCAAATGTATCTGCATTTGATTCATCTTGCAATTGTTTGTGGATGCTAAATCAAAGTCTATTATTAAAGCTTTGGTCCTAGGCGTATAATTGTAATATAAAGTGATAAATAATAATAATAATAATAATAATAATAATAATAATAATAATAATAATACAGTTATTTAAAAGCTATTTAAGCTTCTCTTATTCAATACTGGGTATCACATTACCAAAAAGGTATTGACAAATTAGAAGGAGTTTACATATGACTAGCAAAAAATAACCAGACTGATTTATAAGTGAAGATAAAAAGAACTAAATCTGTACAGCTTGATTAAATATTGACTAAGGTGAACAGCCTAGGTTATGTTAAGCTCTTTTGGCAGACGTGCTCTCAAGAACACAGGAGATATATGCTACACCAGAAAGAGTTTCAGTAGGGCTTTTAACTTTAAGGTCATTCAGTTCTTTCTGACAGTACAGGAGAACAGCGTGAACTGTCTCATGTTAAAATATATTGACCTGCACAGTTTCATGCCTTCCCTTCTCTCATCAATTCTTTAAGAGTGATGTCCCCAAATGTCTCTGTCACAAGGACTTGGGAACAAACTGGTCTTCATGCACTTTCTACATTTTTTGTGGAATATATTTGAACGGGATATTGAGTCTGGAAGTTAGAAGTAAATGTGGGGCTTTTATAAGCTGATCTGAAATTCACTAGTAGTGCAATTGAAATCTATCCCAATGAGTTTTTTCAAATTTTAATTTCTATGATTTGAAGATCAGTGTTCAATGGTTTTAGTATGGAATTTCTATATTTCTATGAAAAGAGCATTAAAGCATTTAGAGATCTAGGGAAAAATTTTAAAAAACAAACATTAAAACATATAACCAATAAGAATTTAACATAAATATTTAAATTTAAAGTAAGAATGGAGTAAAGCAGAGTGAAATGAGGAAGATGAAACAAAGTAATCCAATTTTAAGTCAGTTTGAAGCTTAACTATGTTCCCAAAAATATTGGTTAAAATTCTCATTTTATAGAAATTCCTTCAGTATAAGTATAGTTAGCAGATGCAGGAACTTGCATATGAAACCCTTTCTATTTAATTATTGACTCCTTTTATGTTCTTCTTAAATGTTGATGAGAGAATGAGAAGAAGAAGGGAGCAAGGAAGAGAGTCAGAAAATGTCAAGGAATTACACATCACTTCTCATTTTCTGTTTCTATTACAACTTGATAAGGGTTTTGAATATAGGTCTTCTAATGGACTGGGGAAAATGGCATAGAAGATACAGATTTTTTTTTAATTAACCATAGAAAATAATTCTTAGAACCTTTCTTTGCAGTGCAGTGCAGTTTCCTACAGCAAAAAAAAACCCCTAAACCACAATAGCAGACCCTCTGCTAGTTGTAATTAAAACTGTAAGTAGAAGTTAGCTTTAAATATCTTTTAAAAAATATAGAAAAAAGGACTAATCAAAGTTATTTCTGTGTAACCTCAGCAGAAGCATGCATCAAGCATAGATTTGCTAAAACAAAAGTTTTTTAAGTATATTAAAAAAAAAAAAAATACCAGAATTTAAAGCTTGCCTGGCATTTTTTAGAATTTATATTTTCTGTTATGAGAGAAGTAGAGGAGAAGATATGTTCAGGGCTGAAGAAACAGTGAACATTTTGATAAAGAGTTCAATGAGAGAAATAAAAATGGCCTAAACCCTTATTACATACTTCTTTTTGTAGCTTGCTGGTTTAGTTTAAGAGAAGCTGCATTCTGCATTTTTTCTCTGCCTAACATAATTTTTGTTCTTTACTGTTAATAAGCAGAACTCTTCATTTTTTGAAATGAAATTTCTGCAAATGAGGATGGAAAATGATTGTGTGGATAACAGTCATTACCTTTCAGGCTAGTCACAATTCCCATAAAGTTCCCATTTTATTTGTAAGCAGCCTATTGAAGCTTATGAAAAAACACTAAATCTTGGATCAGGTTTGCTGCTATTAGCTATGTTGTGTCTTCTGCACCATTGACACACTGGAACCCCTAGGTCCCTTTATAACAAACTTTACATGTCTGATTGAGTCTTGCACGCTCTAGGAATGTCCTTTACCTTCAAATTTATGAAATAAATGTATTTTTTTTCCTTGCATAGGAATTTGTTTTTGATTTATGGATTATCATAATAGGGATAAATTATATGTGCTGGGGTACATACTGTCATAGTAAAGACTCTTTTGCTTTACAAAATTTTGCTGGTTGCTACTCTCCTTCATTTCCTCTTCCTCCTGCAGATTCTTGGCAGACTCCCTGTCTGTGGTTCGGATTATGTGATCTAGCCTTTTAGACATTTCTTTATGACATATTGCACAATGTTCATTTCTTCTGTGTTCATTCCTTCCAAAAAAAAATTCAAAAGGTCCTTTCAAAACTTGTACTCCTCCATCCAGGAGCCTGGTGAACTTCACACTAAGATTTTGTGTTAGCAGAAACTCATGGAGAGACCAACTTACCCCAACAGGTCTTGCTGTCTGTAAGCTTGTACCTTTTAGTGTTATAACATTTTTATTGATTAAGAGAGCTTCGTACTACAGGTATTACAGATCTCTCATTTCCTAATGTAATTGATAAATTTAAGGTAGTCTTGACACTTAAGTAGAAACATGCAATGTATTATTTAAAAAAAAATCAACTACTTTCACTGTCGTTATTATAACTATCAAAACTATCTTAAGTATGTGAACCTAGGTTTATCTGGCAGCTAAAACAGCAAATACCTATCATTCATACCATTCTGTTATGCCAAGCAGAGCATCTGATTTCATAAATAATACCTTGAGGTGGGTTGATCTGAAACATCTAAAATCTACATACTTGGTTGATGCTGAATTTCTCACATTTTTTCAAATCTCTAGCTTCTATGGCATTCCCTGCAATCTCTTGGATTTCTGCATGAAGTTTAGTGCACAGCCTCATATATTCCTACTCCTCTGTCCTTGCAGTACCAATGGGAAATACTGGGAAAGCAAGTGCTTCAGTCTGTGTTCAACTAAATATATACTTCATTCAACCTGTCTCCTCAGGGGATTTTCAGCCTGGTTGTAAAAAGTGAAGCTCTCTGGAAGAAATGTTGTTAAGTATAAAAATGGATTACTTAAAACTTTTTTATTTTTTTTCCTCTGACTATACTCAAAAAATAACAATTGCTGAAGATGTGTTGACTCTGCCTCCTCCATCTACTATTCTGCATTATTACTTTAAGTGTAGTTTCCATGGACAATAGAAAATTAAGAGAGAGTGGATGGGTGTGGTTGGGAGCAAGACTCAATGATTGCTTTTTTCCCTCATAAAGAACTGTGGTTAAAAAAAATACAGGATTATTTTAGTCTGCTACAAATAAGAAAAAGTCACCCCCAGAGAACCACATTGTAGATCAGGTGGTGTGTTCAGAGAACAGAAGATAACAATAATTCTTTTTCCTCTCAGGATTTTTTTTCTAAAATTTCTGTAAAAAGTGAGATCATCATAGTCTTTCAGCATTATTCAACCAGCTTGCAATGTTCTTTCAAGAATGTCTCTCAAGAACACAAAGTATACTTGTTTATTCACCAGTTATGGATAGATTTTGAACTTACCTAACTTGGAACTTTTACAGTGAGTGGCCGAGTCATTTGATTATTGCAATTAATTTTAGGATATATGTCATTATACGTATTCCAAAATTTATAAAAGTGAGTCTTAAATTCATTCACTAGTTTTCTTAGCATGCTGTGCTGCAAAAATTCAGCTCATTTTTTTTGTTTCACTTATAAACTTTAAAATCAATAACTATAATTTATGTTTATATATTTTTTCTTCTTAAATCACTTAAGTGTAGTGTGTCTTAATCCTATTCTGTCTTTTTGCTAATAATGGACTGAGTTATCTCATCAAATAAGAGTTTACATAACCGTCACCAATTTGTTCCATAATTTTCCTATTCCTGTACTAGAAAATATCATAATTATTGTAGTTTATCAATTTTTTTCTCTAATATAAACCTGAAATATTTCCTGTTGAAGTTAGCAGAGTTATTTTAATAAAAATGACATCAAAACTAATCTATATATAGCACGTTTCCAAGTTTAGCAAATGACAAATGTAAATGATTTATCAAAATACACAATGTTATTATAATATCACAGGGTTTTATACCTTCTGTAATAACTTCTAATTGCCATAGAAAAAATGCGCTAAAAGAAACACCTAAGCCAATGCTTACTAAGACATAGACTTTATCTGGTAAAGAGTTGCATAAAAGTACAGGATTGTAAATATGTTGTTTTACTCAGCACATGTATATGTCAGAAATTATTTCTTATGTACAAACTTACTTCAGAGATTCAAGCAGATTTCTCATCTTATCTAGCCACTCCACCATATTAAAAAAAAAGAATAAAAGAGCGTGAGATAGTCTGAAAAAAAGTCTCTGTGGAAAAAGGATGAACTTAAGAACATTTACATCACCTCAGGAGGTATCTATAAGTATTCACAGAAAGACAATAAAGTCCTAGAGCATTGTCATGCTTCCCTGACCAAGGAATGACGGATGTCATCTCTCCCTCTACATTTAAAGGAAATCTTAGGAGGAAAATAGACATGCACTCAAATTAAGATGTTAAATAAAAAATCTGTAATAGCTGACTGGGACATATAACTGGGAGCTTAGTTCATTTGTGTAGAACACCAGTTATCGATTACCATAGATTCTCCAGGGAAAAGATTTTGAACTTAAGATATAGTTTCAGAAGTTTATGATTCCAATTCATGAAAAGATTTATATGAACTAACTTTGTCAGTCCTATTAAAAACTAAATTAATGGCAAACATGTAAAGCTTCTGTGTGGAGGACCTACTGTTTCACGCTGTGAAAAAAAAAAATCTCTCCTATGAACTACAGAGAAATAGCTGGAATTTACCTCTCTAGAAGTGGATACCAACATGAATGAAATTCCTTTTGTTGACTTTAAAGATTAATTATTGCTTTATAAGTTTAGACATAGTTTAAAATTTTAAATGTGACCTCTGAACATGTTTATAGACATCTATGTGATATTTTAATTAAAAAATTAGTTCTTCAAATCATATTGGACTAGAAAAATGCACAAGTGCAAAAAACCTGTGAGGCTATATGCAACCATAAATGGAGGTTGGTCTCCATTTGTAATGGACAGATGGGCAAAACATTCAGACATGAGTGTCTGAAAGCTAGACAAATGATATCTACACATGAGCACGCCAATCTAAATAATCTCTATACAGAAAAGGTTAAGATAAAAAACCCAAACCAACAAAAAAAACCCACCCAAAATGAAAGGGAATTGCAATAATTAATTTCCTTTCTATATATATGTATTTAAAAGCCTATCTTTAGCAACTCAGATTGACACATTTGATATAAAATTGACAAATGAATTTATTTTTATATTGGTCTAAGCTAACAGTATTGCATGAGACATTCCCAAACACTGAAAAAAATATTCTCCTGTTCCAATGTCTGTAGTAAATAGTTGCTTCTAAAAGGGATCATAACTTTGGCTTATGTCTCCTTAAGGAGCTGTTATTTAAACAGGCGTCTATAGGGTTCATAAAGGTTAGCATCAATGACTAAGCCTGTCAGTTTAGGATCTTCAGTTGACTTACTCATTCACTTCTGTTGTTCTCTGAATAAAAGAGAACTGGGAGGAATATTCAGGAATAAAGCACTCACTTGGGAAGCTCAGGAGAAATTTATTGCAATAATAAGACTTAAAGTAACTTACATTACAGTAGTGTCTCCTTATGTACCTTCTGGCAAAGTGTCTTCTTTCTATGGAATGTCTTTTCCAAACCTGAAAACTCTTTCTAGGTGAGGCAATAAAGGGGAAAAGCCCCTTACTCCATAGCAGTGATTTTGATGACACAGCCTGTAGGTGGGCAAACATATGGATCTAGGAAAAAAGTGCTACATGGATAGAAGGTATTTTCTCACTATAAAAGGACTTGTAAAAGCAAAAAAATAAAAGTTAAATTTATTACAGGATCTTTTAAAAATCAAATTTATCTTTTGCTACATTCCAATATAGCAGAGGGGTAGCCAGGATGATGTCAAACACGTACTACCACATACCAATTAATAACTATTACTGCCTTTTAATTAAAAGATGCCAGTACAGACTCCTCATGTATATTCATTGACTTATAGTAGGGTTACTCCAAAGTAACAGATGAGAATACAAAAGAGTTCAAAGATAGGTGTTAGTATCTAGGTGTGATCATTCTAATTAGGACTTAGAGAATTCACCTATATTTTACAAACGTATAAGTGATTGGTCGCTGAGAGTTGAAAGCAATGATCTTTCTGCCTCTGAAAATTGATTACAGGTCTCATGTCTTATAATTTCTTGTTTCCCAGATAAATCAAGCAAAACAACTAAGTAATCTGAAAACTCTAATTTGATAATAAGAAGAAAATTATACCCTAATAGTTGTCTATCTTGCTTTAAATACTCCTCAATATGATTTAGGCCACCCTTTTTTTCCCTTACCCAGTACATTCATTTTACTCAAAAATTCCTCAAAAATTTACTCAAAATATTCCTACAACTCTCCCAGTTTACTTTCCTGGTACTGTTCCTGAAGAGAGATGTTGGTCAGGTTGCATCTGGAGATGAGGTCCCAGATGCAATAGTAGAACAGGGCAAGCCAATATGTATGACACTGAAGTGAGAGTCTGTTATAGGACACCTGACCAGGAAGAACAAATGGATAAGACCCTATACAGACATAGAGGAGTAGCCTTATATTCACAGGCCCTGATCCGCATAGGGGAATTTAATCACCCCACTATCTGATGGAAGGACGGCACAGCAGGGGATAAGCAGTCCAGGAGGTTCCTGGAGATCATTCATCATCACCCAGATGGAAGAGCCAACAAGAAGAGGTGCTCTGCTGGACCTCATACTCACAAAAAAAAAGGACTCTTTGAGTATGTCAAGGTTGAAAGCAGCCTAGGTTGCAGTGACCATGAGATGGTGGAATTCAGGATCCAGAGGACAAGGAGAAAGGTTGACTGCAAGCTCACAGCCCTGGAATTCAGGAGAGCAGACTTTGGCCTGCTCAAAAGTCTGCTTGGAAGATCCCATGGGATAAGGCCCATGAAGGAAGAGGGGCCCAAAAAAAGCAGCTTAATATTCATTGTTCACCTCCTCCAAACTCAAGAGTGGTCCATACCAACAAATAAGTAGAGGATGTTCCTTCCTCTCTAGTCAGAACTGGTGAGGTCACACCTGGAGTACTGTGTCCAGTCCTGGGCTCCCCAGTGCAAGAGAGATATCCTGGAGAGAGTCCAAAGAATGGCCACCAAGATGGTTAAGAGATTGGAGCAGCTCACATATGAGAAAAGGCTAAGAGAGCTGGGACTCTTTAGCCTAGAGAAGAGAAGGCTTGGGGGGATCTTATCAGTGTACATAAATACCTGAAGGGATGGTGCAAAGAGAACACAGCCAGGCTCTTTTCATCAGTGCCCAGTGGCAGGAGTAGAGATAATGGGAACAAAGTGAAACTCAAGAGGTTTCCCTTGAACATCAGGAAACACTTTTTTTCTATGAGGGTGACTGATCGCTGGCACAGGTTGTCTGAGAGGATGTGGAATCACCTTCTCTGGAGATACTGAAAAGCTGTCTGGTCATGGTCCTGGGCACCTGGGTCTAGGTGGCCCTGCTTGAGCAGGTGGTACCAGATGACTCCCAGAAGTAACCTTCCAAACTTAACCATTCTGTGATTCTATAACTCTTTTATCCCTAAAATAGGATTGAAGGTGGCATGAGACAAGAACACACTCTCCTTTCATTAACATTTTGTTCTTTCAGATGAGCCGAAGCTCTCTAAAAGCTAGAAAACTGTCATCTCCACTTGTCCCAAATTCCCAGATAGGAATCATGTCAGCCCTTGACTTCACCCAGCTACCCCCATGATCATGCTAGGAGAGAAGAAAAGAAGAGCAAGGAGTCTGAAATGAAGTGGGTTACTTCACTTTAAAAAGAAGAAAAAAAAATCTAGTACCAGACAATAATCTCATTAGTGACGGGAGGTGAGGCTTTGGTTGATTCAACAGCTGTCTATTCAAGGATTCCTTCTGCATCGTATTAGCCCTCAAGATATTGGCTAAGCCCTTTGCTGTCACAGCAATGAAAAATAACAAGAAGGGCAAGGATCTGTTCCCTTTTCCTGTTATGGGAGCAAGGCTATATCTCATTTTTCACCTTTTATTTGCTGGATTTTTCATTTTATAGTTAAAAATACATGAAACTTTCTAAAATAGGCATTTCATGTTCCCTTATTTAATAAAAAAATTGTCATTTATAATTTAGTTATATAGCACTGCAAAATATCCATATAGTTCTAAGAAAGTTCTAAAATGCTCAACATTAAATAAGAAATCCAAGTCTTAAAAATCTACAGAGAGGTCTTAAAATGAAGGAAGTCTGAAATTAAAACTTACACAACTACTTACTAGATGAGTGCTAGCTTACTGTGTGTTTTAATAACAATCTAAAACAGATATGCAGAAGTAAAATTTTGTGAACCCCTGAATTTTCACCCCAAGAACTGATTTACTTTGAAAACAAAGAATTTCACTCACATACCTAAATAAAACTTCTGAAATACATTTTATCTCAGATTGTCCCATGTAGAATATGATTTTTTTCAATGTTAAAAAACCTTTCAAAGTAATTCTATGTGTAATTATATTGTTATTTTGAAACTAGGATCTAATTAAATATTATTTATATTCTATAATCTACTGTGTGTTGATTATATATTCTGTATTAATTTGCTACTACCATCTTTTTTAGAATACAAATACAGTTATGTTAAAGTTGCTAAATACTACTTCAACAGCAAGTCGAAGTCAGGGGTCTGTATTGTGACCAGTACTGTTTAGCACCTTCATCAAGGACATAGACAGTGGGATTAAGTGCACCCTCAACAAGTTTACAGATGACACCAAGCTGAGTGGTGCAGTTGACACACCAGAAGGACAGGATGTCATCCAAAGAGACCTGGACAAGCTGGAGACGTAGGCCTGTGTGAACCTCCTGAGGTTCAACAAGGACAAGTACAAGGTCCTGCACCTGGATCGGGGTAACCCCTGGTATCAATACAGGCTGGGGGAAGAAAGGATCGAGAGCAGCCCTGCCGAGAGGGACTTGGGGGTACCGATAGATGAAAAGCTAGACATGAGTTGGCAATGTGCGCTGGCAGCTCAGAATGCCAACCGTACCCTGGGCGGCATCAAGAGAAGCGTGGCCAGCAGGTTGAGGGAGGTGATTCTGCCCCTCTACTCAGCTCTGGTGAGACCTCTCCTGGAGTACTGTGTCCAGCTCTGGAGCCGTCAGCACAAGAAGGACATGGACCTGTTGGAGTGGGTCCAGAAGAGAACCACAAAAATGATCAGAGGGATGGAACACGTCGCTTATGAGGAAAGGCTGAGAGAGATGGGGTGGTTCAGTCTGGAGAAAAGAAGGCTCCAGGGACACCTTATCGCAGCCTTTCAATGCTTAAAGAGAGCTTATAAGAAAGATGGGGACAGACTTTTTAATAAGGCCTGTTGTGATAGGAAAAGGGGTAATGGTTTTAAACTAAAAGAGTGTAGATTTAGACTAGATACAAGGAAGAACGGTGAACAGAGTTAAATCCATTTGGCGGCCAGTCACAAGCAGTGTCCCACAGGGCTCAGTTCTGGGGCCAGTTCGGTTTAATATCTTTAGCAATGATCTGGATGAGGGGATCGAGTGCACCCTCAGAAAGTTTGCAGATGACAGCAAACTGGGTGGGAGTGTCGATCTGCTTGAGAGGAGGAGGGCTCTGCAGAGGGACCTGGACAGGCTGGATCGATGGGCCGAGGCCAACTGTATGAGGTTCAACAAGGCCAAGTGCCGGGTCCTGCACTTGGGTCAAAACAACCCCATGCAATGCTACAGGCTTGGGGAAGAGTGGATGGAGAGCTGCCTGGTGGAAAAAGACCTGGGCATACTGTTTGACAGCCAGCTGAATATGAACCAGCAGTGTGCCCAGATGGCCAAGAAGGCCAATAGCATCCTGGCTTGTATCAGGAATAGTGTGGCCAGCAGGAGAACAGAGGTGATCATGCCCCTGTACTCCGCACTTGTGAGGCCGCAGCTCGACCACTGTGTTCAGTTTTGCTCAGGAGAGCAACAATGCTGATGAAGGGAGCCCTACTCTTACGAAGATCAGCTGAGGGAACTGGGGTTGTTCAGTCTGGAGAAGAGAAGGCTGAGGGGAGACCTTATTGCCCTCTACAACTGCCTGAAAAGAGGTTGTAGTGAGGTGGGTGTTGGTCTCTTCTCCCAAGTAACGGGTGATAGGGCAAGAGGAAATGGCCTGAAGTTCTGCCAGGGGAGGTTTAGATCGCACATTAGGAAAAATTTCTTCATCAAAAGGGTTTTCAAACATTGGAACGGGCTGCCCAGGGAAGTGGTGGAGTCCCCATCCCTGGAGATACTTAAATGATGTGTAGATATGGTTCTTAGGGACATGGTTTAGTTGTGGGATGGCAGTGTTAGGTTAATGGTTGGACTTGATGATCTTAAAGGTCTTTTCCAACCTGAACGATTCTATGATTCTAGTTTTTTCACAACGAGGGTGGTGAAACACTGGTACAGGTTGCCCAGGGAGATGGTGGATGCCTCATCCCCGGAAACATTCAAGGACAGGTTGGACAGGGGTCTGAGCAACCTGATCTAGTTGCAGAAGTCCCTGCTAACTGTAGGGGGTGGTTGGACTGGATGACCTCTAAAGATCCCTTCCAACCCAAACATTTCTATGATTCTATGATTCTAAAGGAATTACTAATTCCATATATTGCTTTTCTGGCTCCGTATAAGGTATCACTATGCAGAAAATATATTGCTAGAGGCAAAAAAGGAAAAGCATCAAATGTGTCCAAATGCAAGGCTTGTATTCTAATAGACAAGACAGGTAAATTTGGTAATTCTCAGTTTGGGCCAATGTGGATCAATAGTTCATCAAAGTTTTTAAGGCTGAACTGAATTTGAAACAGTGTAAAGCAGCAGAGATGAAGTTGTCTGGAGTTGGTAGATAGTAAAATCATCACATTCAGGATTGTATATATAAGTATATATATATTTATATACAGAGGTATTGTTGGTGTTATTCAAAAGTTATTGGGATCTTTTTCATCATTGCACATCATAATCTTAATAACTCCATTTAGGACAGTTTGTCTATCAAAACAGTATCAGTTTCTTCAACATCTTATAAATCTTTAATACCTGCCACTTTCAAGCATAGCTACTGTATTTCTTGCTTTAGTATGATAAACAACATTACATACACTACTCAATGTGACATATAAATACTGCGGTATACAATCATAGCTATACCACCTTGCTGGATTTATATACTATTTCTTTAACAACACAGTCCATCATCTTCACCTTGTTCGCTGTAACCTTGATACCGGTTACAGGTACTCATAGAAACTTTGCCAGCACTAAATCTCAAGTCTTGTCTATATCAGTATGTCAAAGGTTTGCCCACTTAGCATTTACTGATTTTTTTCTTTACTGTTTGACTTCTGACATCACTAATTTATCAAATTGTACTTAACAGTACATACCTAATAGTCAACATTTTATCTTCAGTTCTGGATTTTCAAACTGACTGAAGATCTTTACATGGTTATAAAACAGAGTAAACAAAATAAGAGGTTCAGAAAAATACATCAGCAAGTTTGCCTATATCCCAAAAGGAAAACAGGAAGGAAAATTAAAAAAAAAAAAAAAATAGGAAAAAAAAAATATATGTTGCAATCAACATTTATTCATATAACCTGCACAACTGAAATCTGTTTTTAATTGATCACACTCTTGATTTCTCATCTTAGCAGAAAGAATTGAAATGTACTATCTTATTTATTGGAAAAGTATTGCATTATCTGTGTAAATGGATTCAATAAACTTTCTTTTATAGTCTGTATTTGTAAGAACTTTCATTTTTTTAGGTGAGTAAGGCAACATGTTATCTTTACATCACAAGTTACTTCAATATTTTGAAAAAAAATCATCCTTTTTTTCAGTTTCTCTTTGGTTTTTCTAGCAAAATGATGTCTGTACTTTTATAGAGGTGATTTGGACTATTTCAATCAATCAGTTTGAAACAATATGATTAAATTAATTTCTGTACAAAAGTTAAGCACGTTTTACTTACTTGCCAAAGTCTCATTTTCTAAATGTGTCAGACATTTTTGTCTCTGATTTCAAATTACACTTTTTTTGATAACCCCATTTTTTTCTTGGTATATATTCCTGAAAGAAATTGAAAAACCTGGAGTTCATTTGTATAGTGAGTGAATTTGTGTCAGCAGGAGTTCATATGTTGGTATTTGCAAACTCATTCTGTTGCTGGATAAGGACACTCACCATATTCCTTGTACCTTCTACTGATGTACCGGGTAGAACCTGGACTACGGCATTCTAATTTATCTTTCTTTTCAAATAAAACGGAACCTTTCCCAAAGTAAAAATCACATCAGCTAGGAAAGCCAAATCTGGAAAGACACCTGGAAAGTTTGTAATTTTAAAGCTCCGTTTTTGCAGAGTATTGAATAACAGACTGTCCTGAGGAGCACCACTGAAATAAAGCTCTAATAGAATCAGGGAGCTAGACAGCTAAATAATCTAAACATAGAAGTTTTATCCTAAATATGCAGTGTTGTCTCAAAAATTACACTACAAGATTAGGAAAGTGTGATTTCAGACAACACGGTGGTTATTATCAGGAGTAATACAACCTGTTTCTTCCAGATGTAACTTCACAAACACAAAGTATTACTGATGGTTTTTTACCAGGTCTATAGTTTATTTTTATACTGTTTGTATTAATATTTAAATGTTGAACCATTTCTTCCCCAGTACAAGTCAAATATTAATATTATTATCATCCTCATGCAAAATCATGAAAATTATGCAGTGATATGTATGTATATTCATTCTATTCTTACAAAAAAAAAAGTAATGCTGTATTATATATGTGCAATTTTGATTTTGTTAGACTAAATGAAAAGTGATTGGATTATGCTGCTTTCTTTTCTTTTGACATACAATTGACATCTGCTCTCAATAGAACCGCCTTTTTTCCTTCCTAATTTGTATGTACTATTATTCTTAATGAAAATGTTCTGATACTTGATCTTTGTTATTCATTTATGCATACTTAATGCTTAAATTTCTCAAGTATCATTACAATCTACTGATCCTTTGCCTCTTTCTCTTTTCACTGTTTTCTTTTGCTTTCTGGATTATTCATGAGAACGGTCTTTACCCATGGTCTAGAAATGAAGATCCATTCTTTGTGACACTCCAGGACAAGGTCAATCAATTGCAATAAAATAATTTCCATTTTTTCTATAGAACTGAGTCAGGAAAATAATTTATAAAACTTTACTTGATTAGGGACAGTTTGCTGTATGAAAGTTTTTAAGCATCTTGATTGCATACTCCATTAAGCACTCTACTTTAAATGTATTATATATTCTGCCTCATGGCATCTACAAATAGGTGAGACAGTTTTACATGTTTCAGGAACTGGGACCTTTCCCAATTTATTTCTGCATCCTAAGGTTAGTGAGGCTGTCTTTGGAGAATAAAATGGGAAAAGTGGATGGTGGGGAGGAGTAGAGTCACTGGGAGGATTTTTTTCTGTTCATCTTCTATCCATCTACTTCACCTTTAAACTATGTGAGGCATTTTTTATTAACAATCTTCTTTCCATTCTTTTCTGACTGTATGATTTTGGAAATCCCAGATAAACATTTTTATTCAAAAATCTCCTCAAGAATTAAAATTCAGTTTAGATTAAATACTTTCTTTTTGTTTGTTTTTTAGTTTCTCCCCACACCCCCCACACCCCACCCACCACCCCCCAGCTGGTGCCTACAACTTAATATCTGATTGAAATACTAAAGGAAGAATCTGTGTGGGAAACACAATGAGAATGGAGAGTGGATGAAAGACTGGAGATAGGAGGCAATTATCTTCTCCAGTGTCCTGGTTTCAGCTGGGATAGAGTTAATTTTCTTCCTAGTAGCTGGCATAATGCTGTGTTTTGGATTTAGTATGGGAAGAACGTTGATAACACACTAACAACTTAGTTGTTGCTAAGCAGTGCTTACACTAGTCAAGGACTTCTCAGCTTCCCATGCTCTGCCAGGTGCACAAGAAGCTGGGAGGGGGCACAGCCAGCACAAATGACTTTAACTGAGCAAAGGGGTATTCCATACCATATGATGTCATGATCAGTGATGTCATGCTCAGTATATAAACTGGGGAGAGTTGGCTGGGGTGCAGTGTTCACTGCTCAGGCTGGGCTGGGCATTAGTCAGTGGGTGGTGAGTGGTTGGATCGCTTGTTTTTGATGGGTTTTGTCTTTTTCTCCCTTGTTTTCATTTTCATTATTATTATAATATTTATATTTTATTTCAAATTTTAAACTGTTTTTATCTCAATCATGAGTTTTCTTACTTTTGCTCTTCCAATTCTCTCCCCCATTCCAATGTGGGGGGAGGAGTGAGCAAGTGGTTGTGTGGTGCTTAGTTGCCAGCTGGGGCTAAACCAAAACATCCAGAAAAGGAAGGGATGCATTTTTTAACAAAATAAAGTTAAACTCAGAAGAACAGAGTTCTGTCCACTCTGAACTATTTTTGTATGTCAACAATTTTAAAATGTAAAAACATTTCTAATTAATTCCTACTTATGGAATATGTAGGCAAGTTCTAGTAATTAAGTTTCTTGAAGGCTTGTTAATGTATTTTTCATTCCTTTTACTAGGTTAAAATAATGATAAAAACCATTTTTGTGCTATTTTGCTCCATAGATTAAAAATTTCAATGTCAGAAATTTATCATTCAGTACAATAAGTAATGTGAAGTTTTCTCTTTGGGAGTAATGTATTGAGGCAAGCAAAGGCACGTACAAGAGATCAGTTAAATCTTGAATGGTATGGAGACACTGAATTCAGAATTAGTAATCATTCCTCTTGTTAAAGAAAGAAAACAGGACATTAATAAATTTTGCAAGCAACAACAGTTAAAATAAAAAATAAATACTTAAATAGAGTCTGTCTTACTGCTAACGATCATTGCACAGACCATGAATTTAAAATTAAATTTTGTCAAACAGAAATTGAACAAAATTATGGAATTATGTTCACTGGTGGCTGATTGTGATGATTTAGAAGAACATATCAACATAGAAGTCTCTATGGTGATTACTCCAGATGGGTTGTATGGTTTTCTTGACCTATTTCTTATTTTCATCCCCTGCATATCAGCTGCTATCTACTTCTGGGGAGCAAGATGCTGGGAGAGATGAAACATCTCATCCACTATTGCCACAGTTCCAATAACTATGCACAATCATTTACATAAGGAAAACTTACACAGAGCTGCACACTTAGAGTGAAGGGACCTGATATTGTCAGTAATCAGTGAATATTAAATTTCTATTTATTTATTTACTTACTTATTTTGACTCGCTAAAACCAAACTGCCTCTTGCTATTACTACCTTGGAAATAGCATCTGATGAGTCATGTTGAAGATAACTGTTAACTTATTGTCATAAAGAGATGATAAAAACCCCTGTTGATCTGTGTAGGGCTAAAGCTCCAAAGACTACTGGCAAATGGGAGAACCTCTTACACCAGCTGAAGTAATGAGTGCTGGTTTTACAAAGAGTTTTTCTTTCTGACATGTATTTTTTCATAGGAAGAAATTATTTTTCAATGGAATATATCTCAGGTAACAAAATGGAAGTCCAATAGTGAATATTCTAATTCAGTTAATAATAATATTTTTTTTTTAGTCAAAAACATTATGGAGGCATATTTCATGCGGCTAACTCTAAGCATCTTCATTAAAAAGAGAGGAACAATATCCTAGATCTTACCTGTGCCTATTGTTCTCAGAAAGAAATGTACTTAGCTCAGATGTACACAAATGTAAATGCAACATGTGATTCCAGCTTCTGCATCTTCATATCCTTCTGCAATAGAGCCCTTCTGGGAAAAAAAAAATAAAAAGTTTAAGAAGCCCAAAGAGGGTGCAGGCAATGCACTCTGTGGATCAGGTCTTTGTAAGTATTTGTGGAACTTCTCACCAAGTTATATTATAGAATCATATAATCATAGAATCACTTTGGTTGGAAAAGACCTTTAAGATCATCGAGTCCAACCTTTAACCTAACCCTGAAATCCCACCACTAAACCATGTACCTAAGCACCTCATCTATCCTTCTTTTAAATACCTCCAGGGATAAGGACTCTACCACCTCCCGGGGCAGCCCATTCCAGAGCCTGACAACCCTCTCGGTGAAGAAGTTTTTCCTAATGTCTAGCCTAAACCTGCCCTGGCGCAGCTTCAAACCATTCCCCCTTGTCCTATCATCTGTTACCAGGGAGAAGAAGCTGGCCCCCACCTCACTACAGCCTCCTTTCAGGTAGTTGTCGAGGGTGATCAGGTCTCCCCTCAGCCTCCTCTTCTCCAGGCTAAACAACCCCAGTTCCCTCAGCCGCTCCTCATAAGACTTGTGCTCTAGACCCCTCACCAGCTTTTTGGCTCTCCTCTGGACAATTATCTAATGTAATTAACCTATCAGTAACATCAATATGTAATAAGTATGGCAATTAGACATAATTAGAAAAAGAAGTGTCAGAAAAAGAACTATGAAACATAGAAGTTTAACATAAAATCCCAAGCAAAGCCAAAACATGCCATTATATATCTTTAAGCACTAACAGTAATACTTCCTGTAGTTCCAGTAGAAGTAAGCAACATTTTCAACTGAAAAGCAAAATTTTTTATTTATAACAAATTATTCAGAACGCTAACATTTTCTAATTAAATTTATTAATTGACATGATTAGAAAACATAAATAAACATGGTAATTTTTAAAGACTTGTAGAACACATTGATGTCTAAGTATAAATTACAAAAATCACAATATCGATCCTCTTTTTTTCACACTGTTTTGCACTGATCACATAATGCAGTATTGGTCTAAAAATATTTATTGCTTATATGGCTCTTTTCATGCTTTTCAATATTAGAATCCTTGAGAAAGGTGACCACATTTTCCATTTTATAGATGAAAAAAAAAAAGAGCACATGGCAATGAAGTGAATTTCCAAGATCATAAAAGTAGCCTGACACTATATAGGTTTTACTTTTGGATCAGATACAAAAACTTAATTTTGAATACTTTATGACTAAAATCTGCATTTCACTTAAGGTGAAAATACTGAAAGCCAAAAGGGATTTCTTTGCACCATTGCTCAGTCACAGGGAGAGGGGGAGAAATAGGAGAGGTTGCTACAACCTCCTAACCATGTACATTTGTCACATTAAAATCTTTCAGTCAGTTATTTTTTTTTTTACTTCAGAGATCTACTGAGGAACAGACTCTGCTCTCAAAGTTCCTCTGGGCCAGTATAACTCCACTGTCAGCTATAGTCCCACACTGGCTTTGCTATGTGTCGTGGTTTAATCCCAGCCAGCAACTCAGCACCACACAGCCAATTTCTCACTCCCCCCACAGTGGGACGGGGGAGAGAATCAGAAGAGTAAAAGTGAGAAAGCTCATGGGTTGAGATAAAGACAGTTTAATAGGGAAAGCAAGAGCTGCAAAACAAGGAATTGATTTGTTACTTCCCATGGACACGCAGGTGTTCAGCCATCTCCAGGAAAGCAGGGCTCCATCACGCCTAACGGTTACTTGGGAAAACAAACGCCATCACTCCAAATGTCCCTTCCTTCCTTCTTCCTCCAGCTTATATGCTGAGCATGTCATCATATGATATGGAATACTCCTTCGGTCAGTTGGGGTCAGCTGTCCTGGCTATGCCCCCTCCCAGCTTCTTGTGCACTTGGCAGATCATGGGAAGCTGAGAAGTCCTTGACTGGTCTTAGCACTACTTGGCAATAGCTAAAACAGTGTGTCATCAACATTCTTCCCATACTAAATCCAAAACACAGCACTATACCAGCTACTAGGAAGAAAATCAACTGTATCCCAGCCAAAACCAGGACAATAAAACAGGAGTTCACTTGAATCTGTCATTTCTGTCATACCTATTTTCTTATTCAGGGTCTTTGGAATGATACTGGGTCTGCTGCTACCAGATGTAGCACCTGCCGTTTGACCTTTTTGTAAGTTGTCTCCCAGTCAGAAAGTCAGGCCTTTAAATTGTTGCTATGTAACGGCCCAGAAACTGATGCCAGGAGTCACACCAAATAATTTCTCTTGAGTGATTAGAACATAAATCTGCTACTGCGTGGCCCAGACCACAAAATAAAAAAATAAAAATAAAAAAAAAAAGGGAAAGATTTATGTAGACAAAATATCAGGAATGCTAGCGGCAACTATTATGCAAACAATTGAAAGACTAGGTTTTATATGTTAGTATAATGGGTAAAAGTCATCACTAAGATGAACAGTCTCTCTCTCAAAAAAATTACCTATTACAGAAGCCTTATTTTAAATTATTAACTTTGGTCAACATAGGGGAAGTAGACTCCAAATATCTTACTTTAAAACTGACTGAGCCACAGTACAGATAGGATGCAGATGTTATGGTGCAATTGAATCTTCTGAAAATGCAAACAAGTATTTTTGAAAAAAAATTAGCTTTTATAGGTGATTGCCTTGAGCCATTGTTGATACTAAGATTCCTATCCTCTGTTCTTTTTTTTTTCCTTTTTTTTTCCGGCCAACTTAACGAATATTTATGAAAATTTGTCTGCAGATCAATGCTCTGCTGAGCTGTTGAGCACAAGTAGCTACTAATCTGGCTTTTTGGGAAATGAGACAGAATTTTCTATCCAAGTTGAAACAGTTCCCTATGTTTCCACAATGATATGAACTAAGTATTTTCTACAGTAATACTACTGATGTTATTTTTAACTCTTTTTTTTTTTCACATCAGAGGGAATGAAGGTGGCATTTGCATCAAAATCCTGTTATCTTCTAGTCCTCTTAGCTGAAAAAGTTGCTCTCTTACATTAAGTAGTAATGTAATATATTTTTACTACTGTTCATTTTTTTAGACTACAAAGTGCCATCCAAACTAAAAAATAGAAATACATATTTTAAAAAAAAAAAAAAAAAAAGTCTGGAAATATTCTTAGGAACTGGAATGCCATTTTACATAATGCTAAGTTGTTTTTACCTCGTGTCAACCATTCTTCCAAACAAATCCTGGGCATAGTTTGAGACTTAGATGGTTCAAAGGAACTATACCAAATCAGTTTGGATGTGGCCTCCTCTGTTGGGAGGATACAAGAATTTTGTGGTGTAGATGTGGCCAGTCTGTGCCAGCTGGTCTCAGGGCCAAGAATGCCACCAGGAATGTTATTTTACTAGCATACATTATCATTAAGAACAAGGATAAATTTCATAACCTGACTGCCATGTAGGTATCTAAATCTGTGTTGCTGATTAGCTCTGTTAATTTAGTAGTAATTTAAAAGATGTAGGTGTTTACAGTCTGGAGCTGAACCTCTGCTTCACCATCAAAAGGCAAATTCGTTTGCCAGAACCTTGATGGACACTGCCCTTGTATATGTCATAGATTACTCCTCCCACCTCTTACTGCAAGTTCAGGTGTCCTACAGATCCTGTGTACCCTGTAGCCCTCTTGGGTTCCCCCCGGGATACTCAGATGGCACTGGAAATTATTTCATTGGCCTGGTACTTGTCCTGAACTAGGAGCAGGTTGCCCAGAATATAACATCTAAGTCCTGAGGGGGGGCAGGGAAGGAGGGCTGGATTGCCCGAATATCTCCCATTCTTTTTCTTTCAGAGTTTCCTACTCTACTTTAGGTGATGTCTTTGCTCATCAACTTAGTTTTTCTGGCTGCTGCCTTTGATGACTAGGAATTATGATTTGTCCAGGGATCCAAAGTACTTAACTCTGGGTGACAGATTCCATTAAATGATAAAAGACCTAAAAGATAAAACTTTAGTACTATCTCAGCAGAGATATGGATGAGAGATCTGTCCCCTGAATGGACTAACTGTAAGACTTTTAAGAAATATGATGCTCTGCACTTCAGTATGCCAATGCTTGCTGATATGTTTAAAATCATATGCAAATATACATATTACTTCTGGAATAATTAAACTGGGTTTTGCTTAGAACTAAGAACTTATCTTCAACAAGTTGAGGGAAATAAGAGACCTATGCCATCTGTGAAGATTTTTGCTGTCATTCAAAATCTAAACATAAATTTACATGAAAATACTTGAAACATTAGTGGGATAACAGCTGGAATACTGTTTATGAGCAGAGGAGTTACATTTTTTCACCTTTATCTTCCAAAATTAAACGATGAGTTACACATGGTCATATTAAAAAATTGTCATCATATGTTGTTGTAAAGCTAACATACAACCAAATCTGAAGATACCAACTGCTGTCTGCAGTCATATTAATGGTTCTTAATAGGAAAATATTGGCATTTGTGAATGATTCAGAAAGACTTGGCTATAGGTGTGTGGTATGGCTCCTGCATATAAAACAAGAGATAAGTTTGTTGAGTGGTTGTTTTTGGTTTTTTTAACCTACTGCAATTATTGCATTTTGAAAGTTTTTTGGGTTTGTTTTTTTTTTTTTTTTCTTGCAAAACTATCTTAGCAAATTGACTGGATTAAAACACTTATGAAAATAAAAAAAAAATGTAATCACAACGCTCCTAAATTCAAAGCTGAAAGATTTTACCCTTAAAACACAAATTTACCCAAGGCTGATTATAGAGTATGAAGACATACATTCTTACAAGAACATGTTGTCCTGGTTTTGGCTGGGATAGAGTTAACTTTCTTCATAGAAGCTGCTATAGTGCTGTGCTTTGGATTTAGTGCTAGAAGAATGTTGATAACACACTGATGTTTTTAGTTGTTGCCAAGTAGTGCTCAGACTACTCAAGGACTTTTTGAGCTTCTCCTGCTCGGCCAAGTGCATAACAAGCTGGGAGGGAGCACATCCAGGACAGCTAACCCAAACTGACCAAAGAGCTATTCCATACCACATAATGTCATGCTTGGGGGGTTAGTTGGTCGGTCGGTCGCGGGGAGAGTGATCGTTGCTCAGGGACTGATCGTGGCTCAGGGAGTGATTGCTGCTCGGGACGGGCTGGGCATCGGTCGGTGGGTGGTGAGCAAGTGCATTGTGCATCATTTGTTTTGTACATTCTGTATATTCTGTTACCATTCTCATTATTACTATTATTATTATTTTCTCTTATTAAACTGTCTTTATCTCAGCCCTCGGCTCTAACCTTTTTCTCCTTCCCGATTCTCTCCCCCATCCCACTGAGGGAAGGGGGGGAGTGAGCGAGTGGCTGCGTGGTGCTTAGTTGCCAGCCAGGTTAAACCATGACACATGTTAAGGTAGAAATTAGTACTGTGGGTTTAGCTACAATACAAACATTTCTGTACTTCTTGTTATGTCTTAAATCTTAAATGCTTGTTTCCTACCCTGATCCCTCTTTCTTCTGGCTGAAAAATGGGACATTTGAAGAGCCTTACAGTAGATCTTTGTTTTGGAAAGAATTAGTGCAATAAAATCAAAACTTAAATTCTAAGTGCAATTTAAATATTTACACTGTGCACCATCTTTAATTTCTTTTAAGCAAAACACATTTAAGATAAAATCAAACTCTTTCAGTGGAGTTAAATTCTAGGTTCTATAGTTCTAATCCTTTTGAACTGGAGAGCACAAGTGAAAACAAAAAAAGAGCTTGTGGTCAAGAAGCATCATCTTTATCTTTGGAAGAAATTAAACCAGTTTATAACTTTGCATGAAGTTTTCTTGATAACTGTAGGGGGTTTAGCTACCTTCTAGACTTGTTGAACAGGTATGTTTTCATTTACTTTTTCTGTCTAATATTTTGTTGAGAATCATTTTGGTCATAATTTTTATTTGCTTTGGAGAAACAGCAGAAAAATTCTGCTGATATTTTTTCTTCTGTAAAAATTTTGGAGTATAAACTTTGAAACACCTTAAAAATTTGATAAGAGGATTTTCCTATGTGGAAAATTGAGACATTAAATTTAAGGCAAAATTCTGATGAGTAGTAATGGACTCATCTGTCTGTGTTTACCATTTCAGACCAAACTATTGTTAGCACAATGAAAATGTACTCTCTCTTCAGCCTGATTGTTTAGTTGACCATTGCTATCACCATCAAATGTACTGACCCAGAATTCTGACCTGTGAAAGCAATAAGGGTGCACAAGTTCCTTTCCTCCTCTAGAATTGTTCTAAAGTGGCAAAAGGAAATGAAGAGCAGGAAGAGCTTCTCAGGTGTGGGACTGAGCAAAATACAGCCAAGCTGTGCCCAATATGTGTGAGGAAAATTAAAGTTAGAAAGGCCATAGACTTGAGTGAAAACCTAGAGAAAGGACAGAAAGAGAGGAGCTTTTATAAATGGGTGTGAAATGTTCTCCTTCTTGTTAGAGACATTGACTGAATACTAAAAATAAAAAGGGTAGCAGAATGCAGTGGGAAGAGATCACAGCTTTTTTTTTTTAGAATCCTGTCTGTCTGTTTCACAATCCAAATACAGAGATCCTAAAGGCAATGCCACCAGTACTTCTGGAGTTAGAAGCAGAATAGGCTGAGTTATGTAATCTCAAAGTAAACAAAGCTGTGTTGTTTCTGCACTGATGCAGGGAACTGTGTTTATCACCTTTACACTACTCTCCACTGTGTAAATATTGTTACACCACCTTTTCAGAAGTGTCAGCACCACACACCATTGCATACTACAGACATGTCTATGGTCTTGCAAAGTTCTTATTCATATTGTGATGAAAAAATGTGAAAATGAATAATATCTCTGTGCAACATAAATTCTAGGTAAAACTCAAGCAGATTCCTCAGTGAATCTTTAGCTTGATTTCTAGTTCCTGCTGTGATCGGGAGTTTTTAATGCGGTAATGGGCACATTGTTTTTCACTTGGGGATTATGAAACTTTTATTTTTTGCCTTTCCTTCTTTCTTCTTTATTTTAGATCAAAGGGATCTATTTCCACACAATGTATGGGATCTTCTTTCACTTTGTCTTTTAGAATTACTCCTTTTTTGTTAAGTTGTGCTCTATTCTTTAATATTCTGCTTGGACCTAATGCTATACCTTATTTAATTTACTATGAAAGTATTTTAAAAAAAATAATAGGATATGGAAATATGTTGAAAATGATCAAGTACTGCCTATAACCTGGAAAAGCTGAGAGATTGAAAAGCTGAAGGTAGCAGAAGATAGTGTTAAGCTAAAATATTGCTGGGATACATATTTCACTTAGGCTTGCTCGCTGTATGCTGGCCAACCTTGATTAAGTGTCAAGAATATTGAGTAATCTGGATGCTGGGGAGAATGTTTTAACAGGGTAAAACAGCCATCTGAAAGCTGATTTGCCCTTGATGTAAAATTTATTGCATCTATATGCTAATGACCTTACTTCTGCATCTTCAGCTGTAGCACAAGTTTTTCTTCTCATTGCATTCTACCAACTAAACCCATCTTGTTCTAAATTAGAAGTACCCCAAAAAGGCCTTCAGAAGAATTTGGATATGAAAAAAATGGCATTGGTAATTAAGAAGACAACAGTTTTATTTTTGCATTGCATCCCACTCCAGTGACAACAATAATGGTGCATCTTGGACATACCATCTCTAAGGTGAAGATACGTACTATACATATCCTTTTGTATGTATGGGTAACTTAATAGTAGGGAAAGTAAACTTAAAAGCAAGGAAAGAATTTTGGTTTGTAACTTGGAGAAAAACTTTACAAAATGGTGACAAGACAAGAAAAGTGATTTTTATTCTTGGCATAGAAAGTGTTTGGGTTTTTTGCTAATGAAGTAATGGGACAAAAATGTTATATATGTATTTGCTAGGACTGGAATGTGTTCTCAGTAGAGGAAAAGGTTGGTTTAATACTTGGAATGTCTAAGGTATTTTATAAGGGTAGCTTCTTAGGCTTTAAAATTTTTTAAACTCGTGCTCATTGAATACTGTTATGATTTAATGACACTTTAGTATAAAGGCCAATAAAACTACCTTAAGCTAAGGTAATATGGTATCATAAGTTTATTGTGGGGGATAGGCACCATCTATACCTACTTAATTAATATGCAAATTAGAAATTTGAAGATAAAAATAAAGTTGAAGAATTACTTGTTTGACTTCTTTCTCAAGGTGATGTCAGAAGAACTGCTATTCATCTTGTTTCTGTTTTGCAGAATGGCAAGTGTGAATACGGTTACCTAATTTTGGAATTAATTTTGATTTCAGCAATAAAGACATCCCACATTTTGTTTGTTGTAGGATTTTACATATGCAAATTTGCTACCTACTTTAAATTTGAGTTTGGATTTTCAGGGGACAAACCTAAAAATCAACAGCTTAATAAATATCAGCAATCATAAATTTCATGTACACTTAATATAACTTTTTTTTTTTTTTTTGATAGTTGCCACAAGGGAAAATCAGATTTCAGTGGTTCTAAAAGGAATGAGTTCTAGGATGAAAACTGTATGTCACTATTCTGATTTCTTTGGAAACTCACCCATAGCATTCAAAATAATTTCTAAATACACTGAACTACCAGTCGTAATTAACCTCTGACTGCCTATGCACTCTGCCTACATGTGTGCATGTGTGTGTGTGTGTGTGTGAGTGTGTACATGCAAAGGAAGGGCTGAGAGGGGAGAGAAAAACCCTATAGTACAGATAAAAAAGAGATTATTTCTTGAGTTAAATTTTGAAGTGCTTTAACCCAAATTCTAAGCGAACTTTAGATTTCAGCTCTTGTATGCCCTGGCGCACAAATTACGGTTATATTTTAAGATGATTTCTAAAAGACATGGTGAGTACCTAGGATAAACCTAACAAATTTCAATGTTATTATAGCTTTTTTTTTCTAATTTATAAATAATTTGAGTTAAGAAATACAGACCTGTTTCTGTATTTTAAATGTTACAATTAATGTCTCCAAAAAGGGTTGGTAATCTGGGTTCTTCTTTTCAGTTTGCTTCCTCTAATTGTCCAAACAGTGCTTTAAAAAAAAAAGAAAAAAAAAAAAAAATCAGATTGTCTCAGCAATAGTAAAGATTTGCATTGGTAAATCAATATCTAAGAATGACATGGGTATTTTGAAGCTACATTTACTTTCAATATTGTTCAAATGTAGGAATATATTAACAAGCCATGTAAATATACCTGTCCAGATACCTGTGCAACAGGAATTTATTCCAATTAATTCATTTTTTCTTTGATATTTTCCTTTTTTATTTATAAAACAAAGAAATTAAAATTTATAAATATATTTTCTTACTTCCACATGTACTCATAAAAAAGAGTGAGAAGGCTTAGTGGAATCAGTTTTCAGTCAGGCAAACCTACTTGGTTTGGCAGCTGAATCCACTATTTACGTTAATGTTCTTCTAAATATATTTAGAAATACTGCTGAAAGAAACAATAATTATACAAAAAAGTCTGTTTGCTTGTTTGCCTTCCCAATTTTCCAAGCCAAAAAGAAAAAAAAGGAAAATTACATGGATAGGTGGGAAAACCAAACCAAACCAGACCAAACCAATGACCCCCTCCAAGTTTTTCTTAAACTGAGAATAGGTTCTTTGTAAAAATGAAAAAATCCACATAATTTCATTGAAAATAAAAATCTGAAGGTGCTTTTAAATGTTTGTCGATACCACAGGCATTTTAAGATAGAAAGGAATAATAAACTTTGATCCATCTTTTTCTACACCATGAACAGCAATGGTTATGAAACGTTAACATTTTATATCTCTCTTTGGATTCCTTGTATTCTTATAGAATTTTCAGTCTTTTATGTTTCTTACATTGCAAGTGAAAAAGAAAAAAAGATCAATCAGTACAGACTTTTTTTTAGAAATAATAAGAAAAAGAAATAAGACACAAACTATTAATTCATATCACATGGAAAAAAATCCATGAAGAGGCTTCATAAATGATGTGTTGGAAGAATGTTAGAAAGAGAAAAACACAGAGAAACAAAAGCTGAGAGGTACCTCCTGTCAAATGTTTTATGACTCAATGAGCTGATGTGGAAGTTTTAATAGTCAGTAAAACTGTGCTGCATTATCAATTCAAGACAAGAAAGATCTAAATTATTTTTTTTAAAATGGCAATAGGAGTCTTTCTGCGTCAAATGCAGGAAAAGGTATGTCTCTCCCAGCTGTAAAGTTCAGACAGCCGTTAAGTGCTTGACACGTTTCATCATCACTAAGGAAAAGGTATTCTTAAACCTGATGCTTGCTAAGAACCTTCTCATCTGAAGGCAACATAAACAAACAAACAAATAAATAAATAAGTAGCGAGCTTTTTCCTCCATTGTCCTTCCTACTCTCTCCCTTCCCCACTTTAAAGCTAATTGCAATATTATTGACCAAAGATTTACAGAGAGGCAGCTGATCAAAAAAGCTACACTGGTCACATTTCTTCCCCCCACCACATCTGGTACCTCAAAACTTTGATTTAGGCATCTCTGATTTTATAATGTATGACAATCCTGGAAATTTAGGTTAGTCCTGCAAACTTTGTAATAGAGATCACTCAATGCCATGAATTGTTAAAGAGTCTTGTTCAAGGATTGCCTAAAATATTGTACAGTTCCTATCTGCACTAATCTCGAGAGTATAGGTAACACTAACAGAAGTGCATCATATTTTTTTGTGTGATAGCATTATAGTACTCTGTTGTCCCACACTGCTAATATTTGATTCTCCTAAGCAATATGATATGAAAATTATTTATGTCATTCAGATTAATATTAGTAGATGCAAGCCATAAAATATGCAACTTGGAATTGTAGAGTCCAAAAAAGGTATTTATGTGTAACTTTAAACTGTTAATTCATCACAGGGCAAATATGTTTGGAATGCCATGTCTACCAATAATCTTCTGTCCTGCTATGTGAATTAAAGAGATTTGACACTGAGTCTCTGTAAAATAAAATTCTTCTATAGGCAGGTGAAATTGAAAGACTACAACCATTTAAAATGTAGGTTCATTGAAAACTGTTCATTCTTTAAGATCATCGAGTCCAACCTTTAACCTAACCCTGAAATCCCACCACTAAACCATGTACCTAAGCACCTCATCTATCCTTCTTTTAAATACCTCCAGTGATGAGGACTCTACCACCTCCCGGGGCAGCCCATTCCAGAGCCTGACAACCCTTTCAGTGAAGAAGTTTTTCCTAATGTCTAGCCTAAACCTGCTCTGGCTCAACTTCAAACCATTCCCCCTCATCCTATCATCTGTTACCAGGGAGAAGAGGCCGACCCCCACCTCACTACAGCCTCCTTTCAGGTAGTTGTCGAGGGCGATAAGGTCTCCCCTCAGCCTCCTCTTCTCCAGGCTAAACAACCCCAGTTCCCTCAGCCACTCCTCATAAGACTTGTTCTCTAGACCCCTCACCAGCTTGGTTGCTCTCCTCTGGACATGTTCCAGCAATGCAACACCTTTCTTGTAGTGAGGGGCCCAAAACTGAACACAGTATTCAAGGTGCAGCCTCACCAGCACCGAGTACAGGGGGACGATTACTTCCCTACTCCTGCTGGTCACGCTATTCCTGATAGAAGCCAGGATGCCATTGGCCTTCTTGGCCACCTGGGCACACTGCTGGCTCATATTCATGTGGCTGTCAACCAGTACCCCCAGGTCTTTTTCCACCAGGCAGCTTTCCAGCCACCATCTCCCTCTGGATGGCAGCACAACACTCTGGCCTATAAGCCACTCCTCCCAATTTGGTCTTATCCGCAGACTTGATGAGGGTACACTCTGCACCATCATCCCAATCATTTATAAAGAAGATAAACAGAACTGGACCCAGTGTAGACTCCTGGGGTACACCGCTAGTTAATGGGTTCCAACCAGACTTTTTGCAACTGATCACCAGCCTCTGGGCCTAACCATTCAACCAGTTTTCAATCCACCTCAGTATCTGATCATCTGGCCAATAAATCATCAGTTTTTTTATGAGCATGTTATGGGATATGGTGTTGAAAGTCTTCCGAAGTCAAGGTAGACAATATTCCCTGCTCTTGCTTTTTCTACCAAACCAGTCATTTCATCATAGAAGTTTATCAAGTTAGTTAAGTATGGCTTCTCCTTCATGAATCCATGTTGACTACTGATCACTTTCTAGTCATTCATGTGCCTGGAAATGGTCTCCAAGATTAGTTGTTCCATCACCTTCCTAGGGATCAAGGTAGGTCTAACTGGTCTGTAGTTCACCGGGTACTCCTTCTTGCCCTTTTTGAAGATAGGAGTGACACACTTTCCTCTAGTCCTCAGGCACCTCTCCCTGTCAACATATTTGTTCAAAGGATATTGTAATTGTCATTGCAATGATATCAGGCAGCTCCCTCAGTACTCGTGGGTGCATCACAGCCCATGGACTTACGGATATCCAGTTTGCTTAGATATTCTCCTGATCTTATTTCATCAAAAGTAAGTCTTCCTTTCTACACATTTTTCCTCTGATTTCTGAGACCTGGTGTTCTTGAGGGCTGCTCTTGCTAGCAAAGGCTGAGGCAAAGAAAGCATTCAGTACCCCAGCATTCTCCATGTCCTATGTAACCAGGTCATCGATCAATAGGACCACATTTTCCCTAGTCCTCCTTTTGTCCCCTGTGTACTTACAGAAGCCCTTCTCATTGTTTTTGACATCTCTGCACAGAGAAAATTCTTTTGGGGCTTTAGCTTTCCTAACTTCATCCCTGGATGCTTGGTCAATGTTTCTGGATGCTTGGTCAATGTTTCTGTATCCCTCCAAGCTTACCTGTTTTTGCTTCCACCCTGTGCATGCTTCCTTTTTGTATTTGAGTTTGGCCAGGAGTTCCTTGTTCTTCAACACAGGCCTTCTGGCATTTTTTCCTAGACTTCATATTTATTGGGATGGACCACTCTTAAGCATGGAGTGAGTGATCCTTGAAAATGAACCAGCTTTCTTAGGCCCTTCCAGGGCTTTATCTTATGGGACTTATGGGAGAAAGTTATCAATAATACACTCTAGGAACCTACTGGATTGGTTATGTCTTGCTGTACTGTCACTCCAGGAGATATTGGGATAGGTGAAGTCCCTCATGAAGACCAGGGCTGGCAAATATGAGGTTGCTCCTGTCTATTTGCAAAGGGCCTTATCCACTTGTTCTTCCTGGTGACATGACCTATGCAGGGACCCACTATAATGTCAACTTCATCTATCCTCACCCAAGACGAGATACAGGATGCTTTATTTTAATCTCTCAGGATATATATATCTTCAAAGAAGTTTATAGATTTGCTTGCATATATCTGTTAAATATCTCACCCTAAGGGTTTCATAAGTGGACCAAAAACCCCCAACAAACTGCATGACAAAATATAGACGATGTCATATCTTTGAAGAAAAATGAAGAATAAAGACCAAGTTTCTCATTGTAGACTCCAGTATCAGGCCTTTGATATGGTAGCGCAGCAAACCACTAAATTTTTCAGAATTTGCTCTTCAATTCCTAAGTAATTAATTCTTGAAATTGATTATTTATTTAGGCTCACAACAGTCCAATATCTTGCAGATTAGCTGACAAGGCATTTAGAGGGTCAGTGTATATTTTCAAATCTAGTGAAAGGGGGAGATAGGACCTTCAAGCTGACTTTGAGAGAAGATGCAAAAAATTGATTCTATAGGTGTTAAACCTATAGAATGAGAAGATGGCAAAAATTTTCCTCTTATCTTGACAAATATTTGTTATAGAAAAAAGTCCTTAAAAAGAGAGGAAGTGTCCTTCCCCATATAAAGTAAGTACATAAAAAGATAATTACATGGGATTGGTTTTGCTAGGCTTTTGTTAAGCAGCAGCAGTTTTTCTTTAAGTACAATTGTCCATTATAAACTTGGTAACAAAATGAGTAATGCAGGCTTATTCACATTTGATAAAGTCTAAGATTATAATTTATGTTAACCATCCAAGTAAGGTAGTTAAGATCTCCGTTGTATCTTCATTAGTACCTCTGTGATCAGCAGTTTTGGTTTAGGAGCCTTTGGCTATATCCTTGGCACATTGATTAAGCCCTACCTAAAATGGATTGGCCTTATCTTTTTGTTCTAGGTGTTCTGAGTCTAATGGGATTTCCCTATGTCCTAGTTGTTTATGCTATTTTTTCATCTCTGTATGTCTGGGGAAAAAAAAAAAAAAAAAAAAAAATTGTTATGCTGTTCCCCTCAACAGTGGCAGAATAAAATAGGAAGTATGTGCTACATGCCCTGGGATGCACGTGAAGGAGCATGTGCTACATGAGCTACGTGCCCACTGCGGGAGGGCAGCTTGCCTCAGCAGGGGTGGAGCCAGCCCTGATGGTGGCACATTTAAATGAGGCTAAAACATCAGTAACGGCTGTTTGCTGAAGCAAACATCTCCAGAGCAGAGACATACCTGCACCAGAGAGCAAAATCACAGGAAAAAAGGGCTTTTCCAGAGCTTTCCTGAGCTGGGGAAAAGCCGAGGAACTGCTGGGGGAGGGCAGCTCAACAGAGGGCTGCTGATGAGGTGTGGGAAGAGCCAACCCTGACAGCGGCACCTCCCACCCCAATAAAAGGGAGCTTGAGGGAGCACCCATGACCAGGAGCACCAGAAAATAGGGTGGGAAAACAGGGCATGGCAGAGCAGCCAGGGTGTGGCATGGCAGTTTGTGCAGGCAGTTCATGCAGGCAGGGTGCTGAAGCTCGGTCAGAAGTACTGGGGAACCATGGTGTCCACCCAACAGAAATCCAAGGCCTCTCCAAGCTCTGCACCAGCTATGACTGATGCAGCATCCCAGACAGAGCCTCAGTGAGTGCATTCTGGTACCCAGATGTGGGGCTGCAGGGCATGTCCCCCTCTTGCAGTGGTTCCAGACACCAGTGGTGAGTTCACCTGTGTGAGGTGTGCCTGGCCAGAGGAACTCCTATGCTGGGTGATGGAGCTCTGGGAGGAGGCTGAAGACTGTCAGGGAGTGTGAGAGGGAGATGAGCTACTGGCATACCACCCTATGCTCCCTGTCTCAGACCCAGCAGGCAGGCATGCCTCATGCAACAGAGGACCCTGTCCACCCAGCTGAACAGAGAAATTTAAGAAACGAGGGGAAATGGCAGCAAATTCCTGACCAGTGCAGCAGGTGTGTCTCCACTGTGAAAAACTCAGCCTCCCAGGTTTCCTTGCATAATAGATAGGAAGCTCTACAAGTGGAACTGAACCTTAATGAGAGTGATGGTTCTCACAGCTTAGAAATGTTCCCAAGGTTAAGACAGCCTAAGCCCTGCATCAAAACGGCTTCCGTAAAGAAGAAAAGACGGGTCATTGTCATAGGGGACTCCCTTCTGAAGGGGACAGAAGGCCCAATATGCAGACCAGACCCATTTCATAGAGAAGTCTGCTGCCTACTTGGGGCCCAGGTTAAAGATGTGGAAAGAAAACTTCCAACTCTGGCATGGCCCACGGATTATTATCTGTTCTTGATTTTCTAAGTAGGTGGTGATGAAATCTCAACAAGAAGTCTGAGAGCAATTAAGAAGGACTTCAGAGCCTTGGGACAAATTGTGAAGGGGTCAGGTGCACAAGTAGTGTTCTCCTCTATCATTCCTATTACAGGGAACAATAAGGGAAGGAACAGGAAGAGCCAGCAAATAAATACCTGGCTCTGAGCCTGGCGTGAGAAGTAGAATTTTGGGGTTTTTGACCATGGGTTGGCCTACACAACACCAGGCCTGCTGGCAAATGATGGGGTACACATGTGTCCAAGAGGCAAAAGGATGCTTGCCAAGAACTTAGTAAGGCTCATTGAAAGATCTTAAATTAGACTAGAAGGGGGAGGGGGTTTAAACCAGGCTTGCTAGAAACAAGCCTGGGAATGGCACGTTGTGGCGGTGTGCTCCCCCCTTGTCTCTGACTCCCCCTCCTTTGACCTCTTTCAAGTGATAACCATCTGTGGCAGTGGTGATAGATGTGTCTGTGTCTGGTCCTGGAGGATGCACCCACTGGATGTGGGGGAGACAGATAACAATGCAATAGCCAAGGGCTATTGTGGAATGTGCCCACCTAAGCACAGTGGTCAGTATACAAATATGACTATGAGCCAATTATCTTACCCCCATAAATACTGAGCAGTCCAAGAGCCCTTGGAGCTCTCCTGCACGGCAGCGGGCTGCACGCCAGGATCTCCCCTTGAGCAGGGACGCCTCTCAAGGTTACTCCTCGAGGTTGAGAGATTCCTTACCACGACACATTCTCGGTAAGTGACTAACAGCATGCTAACTTGGAAATCTTAGCTAAGTGACATAAAGGATTGATTGCGCATGTATAATCCTTTAGACATAAACCGTTGACCAAGTCTGGGACTAGGATTGGATCTAGCCGCACCTAGACTCCTCTCTGAGGGAGTTTAGAAAGCAAGGGGATCTTTTCTGAACCTCATGACTCAACGGGAGGGTCTCCCTGACAGTTTTGTCTGACCCTGTCCTCTGTGCAGTAAATAACAAAGTGTACCTTGCTATCGAATCTCAAACTATTGTCGCATTTATCACTGACCTTTGTTAACTCCCTGTTTTACACCAATAAACCACATTATTTTTGCCTCCCTCTCACTCCATCCGCGACACACGTGAGTGTGTGAGGGACAGTGTGCTAACAAGTTCCTTTGCTCTGTCACCTCAGAGGAAGTGGTGAATAGTAATCCAAGTGGCAGCAAAGATGTAAAGGTTATGAATGTGTTAGTAACAACTGCGATTAGTCATCCTGGAACTAAGACTTCTCCCCTCAGAGGAGTGGTGGATGATTAGCCCAACTGAAGTGCATCTATACCAATGCTTGCAGCATAGGCAAAAAACAGGAGGAATTAGAAGCCATCATGCAGCAGGAAAATTATGATATAGTTACCATGACAGAAACATGGTGGGACAACTCACATAACTGGAGTGCTGCCATGGATGGCTATAAACTCTTCAGGCAGGGTAGGCAAGGAAGGAGAGGCAGTGGGGTAGCCCTGTACATTAAAGAGCATATTAATTGCCTTGAGCTCAATGACGGTGTTGTTAGGGTTGAGTTTTCACAGAATCACAAGGGTTGGAAGGGACATCGGGAGATAATCTAGCCCAACCCTCCTGCTAAAGCAGGCTCTCCTAGAGCATGTTACACAGGACATCATCCAGGTGGGCTTTGAATATATCCAGAGAAGGAGAATCCACAACCCCCCTGGGCAGCCTGTTCCACGGCTCTGTCACCCTCAAAGTAAAGAAGTACTTCTGCATATTAAACTCTTATGTTTCAGTTTGTACCCATTGCCCCTTGTCCTGTCGCTGGACACCAGTGCAAAGAGACTGGTTCCGTCCTCGTGACTTCTGCCCTTAAGATATTTGTATGTGTTGATGAGGTCCCTTCTCAATCTTCTTCAGGCTGAACAAGCCCAACTCTCGCAGCCTTTCCTCGCAGGGGAGATGCTCCAGACCCTTTATCATCCTTGTTGCTCTCCTCTGGACTCTTTCTAGGAGTTCCTCATCTTTCTTGAACTGGGGAGCCCAGAACTGGACACAGTACTCCAGGTGGGGTCTCACCAGGGCAGAGGAGAGGGGGAGGATAACCTCCCTCTGACCTGCTGGCCACACTCCTCTTAATGCACCCCAGGATACCATTGGCCTTCTTGGAAACAAGGGCACACTGCTGGCTCATGGTCAGCTTGTCATCCACCAGGACTCCCAGGTCCCTCTCGGCAGAGCTGCTTCCCAGCAGGTCAGCCCCCAGCCTGTACTGGTGCATGGGGTTTGACCTCCCCAGGTGCAGCACTCGACACTTGCCCTTGTTGAATTTCATCAGGTTCATCTCCGCCCAACTCTCCAGCCTGTCCAGGTCCTGCTGAATGGCAGTGCAGCCTTCTGGCATACCAGCCACTCCTCCCAGTTTTGCGCCATCAGCGAACTTGTTGATGGTACACTCCGTCCCCTTGTCCAGGTCATTGATGAACAAGTTGAACAAGACTGGGCCGAGTACTGAGCCCTGGGGAACTCCGCTAGCTACCGGCCTCCAACTGGACTCTGCCCCGCCGATCAGAACCCTCTGAGCCCTGTTGTTCAGCCAGTTCTCAATCCACCTCACTGGCCACTCATCCAACCCACACTTCTTGATCTTCCTTATGAGGATGTTATGGGAGACAGTATCAAAAGCCTTGCTGAAGTCAAGGTAGACAACATCCACCGCTCTCCCCTCATCTACCCAGCTGGTTATGCCATCGTAGAAGGCTATCAGATTGGTCAGGCATGATTTCCCCTTGGTGAATCCGTGCTGGGTACTTCTGATGATCTTCTTTTCCTCTACTTGCTTGGAGAGGTCACCCAGAATTTTTATGGGTAAAAATCAAGGGAAAGCCCCACAAGGCTGATTTCATGGTGGGAGTTTGTTATAGACCATCCAACCCAGATGAAGAGACAGATGAAATATTCTAGAAGAAACTGGGAGAAGTCTCACAGTTGCTAGCCCTTGTTCTTCTGGGGGACATCAACTTACCAGATGTCTGCTGAAAGTACAATACAGCAGAAAGGAAACAGTCTAGGAGGTTCCTGGAGTGTGTTGAAGACAACTTCCTGACACAACTGGTGAGTGAACCAACTAGGGAGGGTGCCCTGCTGGACCTGTTTGCGAACAGAGAAAGCCTTGTGGTTGATGTGATGGTTGGAGGATGACTGGGGCATGATGATCAAGAATTTTCGATTCTTGGAGAAGTAAGGAGGGTCATCAGCAGAATTGCCACCTTGGACTTCTGGAGGGCAGACTTTGGACTACTCAGAAGACTGGTTGACAGAGTCCCTTGGGAGGCAGTCCTGAAGGGCAAAGGAGCCCAAGAAGGCTTCCTCTTCAGGAAAGAAATCCTGGAGACACAAGAGCAGTCTGTCTCCATGTGCCAAAAGATGAGCCAACAGGGAAGAAAACTGGCCTGGCTGAACAGAGAGCTTTGGCTGGATCTCATAAAAAAGGGGAAAGTCTATGAGCTTTGGAAGAAGGGGCAGGCATCTCAGGAGCACTGCAAGGATGCTGTGAGGTCATGCAGAGAGAAAATTAGAAGGGCTAAAGCCCATCTGGAACTTAAATTGGCCTATTCTGTGAAAGGTAATGAAAAATGCTTCTATAAATATATTAATAACAAAAGGAGAGCCAAGGAGAACCTCCATCCTTTACTGAATGTGGGGGGAACCATAGTGACAAACGATGAGGGTAAGGCTGAGGTACTTAATGCCTTCTTTGCCTTAGTCTTTAATAGTAAGGTCAGCTGTTCTCTGGGTACCCAGCCCCCAAGCCAGAAGACAGGGATGGGGAGCAGAACAAAGCTCCCATGATCCAAGAGGAAATGGTTAGTGACCTGCTCAGCCAATTAGACATGCACAGGTCCATGGAGCCAGGCAGGGTCAACCCAAGGGTACTGAGGGAGCTGGCAGAGGTGCTCACCAAGCCCCCTTCCATCATCTAACAGCAGTCCTGGATGACTGGGGACGCACCACTTGACTGGAGGCTGGAAAATGTGATGCCTATTTACCAGAAGGGCCAGAGGGACAATCTGTGGAACTACAGGCCTGTCAGTCTTACCTCAGTGCTGGGGAAGGTCATGGAGCAGATCACTTTGAGTGCCATCACACAGCACATCCAGGACAACCAGAAGATCAGGCCCAGTCAACATGGGTTTATGAAAGGCAGCTGCTGCTTGATAACCTCATCTCCTTCTATGACAAGGTGACCCACTTAGTGGACAAGGGAAAGGCTGTGGATGTAGTGTTCCTCAACTTTTGTAAAGCCTTTGACACTGTTTCCCACAGCATTCTGCTGGAGAAACCGGCTGCCCATGGCCTGGACAGGCATACACTTTTCTGAGTAAAAACTGGCTGGATGGCCAGTCCCAAAGTGTGGTGGTGAATGGAGTTAAATCCAGTTGACAGCCAGTCACAAGCAGTGTTCCCCAGGGCTTAGTGTTGGAGCCAGTTCTGTTTAATTTCTTCATCAATGACCTAGAGAATGGGATTGAGTGTACCCTCAGCAAGTTTGCAGATGACACTAAACTGAGTGGAAATGTTGATCTTCTCGAGGGTAGGAAGGCTCTACAGAGGGACCTGGACAGGCTGGATTGATGGCCTGCAGCCAATTGTATGAAGTTCAACACTGCCTTTTGGAGAGGTTTAGGAAGTATACTATTCCCTGACAATGTACAGATGGTATCTTAAGGAGTGTAAGTTGGAGCAGTCCCAAATAGATTTACGCAGTGGCTGACACCTAAGTAGTGTAGACTTAAGTGGTCAAGCTTACTTCACCACTCTCCTTTGTTCAACAGCACAGATGTATCTGGTGGGACCCAGGTAATATGATCCCAGGAACAGGGCTGGGCAAAACCAGTGAATATTCCAAATTTATATTTTCTATCCAACTTTCTTGTGGACCAGAATTACTGGGCCAAATTTTAATTTGCATAGAAATAAAAACTACTCCTAGGCAAATGTGAACAGCATTGCTGTCATTTTCTAGATTGAGTACTATGTTTGATTTGGGAGACACTGAATTCTCACTTGTTGGTTGTTGTTCATCCAGTCATTCTACCTTGCTTGTCAAAGGATATAATGATTACTCTTTCCTGAAGTGATTTGAAAAAGGCAGTAATAAGTTAAGTATTTATCAGTATGCTGACGGGCTGAATATTTTTATCTCAAGGTTTCACAAAATCTTATAAGCCAAAATGGTGATTAAACACCTGGATCTTAATAAGTTCTTGAAGTTACTATTGATGACTAATTTAATGTACTTATACAGATGTGGGCATATATCAGCAATCATGGACAGAAATTTGGGTGACACTAGTGCATCTAGTGCAGAATAGCTCCAGACTATTTATTAAGTATCTAACTCAGTCTAATACCACATAATTTTTTTGTTTGCTTGTTTGTTTGGTTGGGTTTTGGAATTTTCTTTTTTTGTGTGTGTGTGCAGAGACAGTAATTCTCTGTGGTGTTAAAACATTAATGCTATATTTGATTTATTTTAATGGTGCTTCAATATTATTGAACATCACCAAATTCATTAGGGACTGCTTGGAAAGTAGCTCTTTTGAAAATTAGTGCTGCTCCGTGATTTTTCTGGATATAAAATCTAAGACTAGACTTCACAGACTGAGATTCAGCTCATCTAATAATCACCTATATCCCCACAGCTATTGTTTTCTTCTAGCTAGATATCTTTAGAGGCCTAGAATCACAGAAAGAATTACTGGTCACAGGCTTATATGAAAATCTTGTCAGAATTATTTTTTAATACAAGAATGTAGTAGGGAAGAAAATGTTGTTATAAATTTTAAATATTTTTTTTTATATATGGCAAGTTATTCCATGTTGAACTAAGCATAGAGCAAAGAACCAGGTCATTAAAGAATCTATATGTACCGCAGGAAGAGATCAGATTTTATGCCATGGCAATAGGTATTTACTCTGCTACACATTGGGGAGGAAATTAAAAGAAGTCCCAAATGTTGATCTGTATCTCTTCAGCCTCAGCTGTAAAAAGGCAAAGTGCCGTTATAGCCCAAGTCCATTTCAACTAACTTTATGCACCTGACAGAGGCATCTAGATTAAGAGAATATTTTCCTATATCTCTATTCCCCATGCAGACACTTGAATAACTCCAAAAATCATCTTGCACATGAAATGGATTTCATTTCATATGGCATTTGTCTATCCACTAACAGATACTTGGAAAAAAGTTTGTTGCAACTCTTGCTGTCCATGAGAAAAAAATTTGTCACAAAGTTTATTTAAATACATATTTAAATAAAAATAATAATAATAAAAAGTAGCTGTGGTTCCAGTTTCAACTGCCTAGGCAACTACCTTGAGACCTGAAGAAGTCAGATACTGTATTATTTTCTTCTGGTAGGTTTCTTTTACTGCGATCAATCTACTTTATATCCCTGTTGAATTCTGACTTCTTGTACGGGTCATTGTTTCTTATTCCCTAATAGTTCTACTAGGGATGTGCAAACTTAATATATTTCTACCATTTACTGAGTTTGCTGAATCACAAGGAACATGAACATGTTTTATGAACTCTCAGGTGGGTTACAATGTACAGAAATGAAAACAATATATGTGATATCCGTAGAGTCAGCTGGCAGAAAAAAGACAGGGGGGGAAACATTAAAAAAGTCTTGTTTGTTTTTTATGGCGACTCTCCTAGGTATAAATTGACTATGATTTGGGGTTTTTTTTACAGCTTGTAAACTTATGGTACTGACTGATGTTAAAGGCATTGTTTCCCAAAGGTACAGATTATGATACTACAATCAAACAGAAAAATATAGTACAATGCATATTATCCTTCTATTCACATACTGTACAGTAAGACTTATTTAAATATATTATTGAACAACAGATGTAGACAAAGTTAAGTCATTGCTAGTTTCCAAATATTGGCTTATTTTAAAAACACATTTGTAACTGCTCCAGTATTGAGCAATTTTGCCTAAATTGCCTCCTAAACCCTTCTACTAAAGCAAAGATTCAGAGGAATGTCAGATGCTAATCTGACTCAAAATTAGTCAGAAATAAGGGTATGAAGCTAAGTTATTACCATTTAAGGAGGTTTTCTACTGATTATTGTTTCCACTGTTTATAACCTTTCAGAAGTACCACAACCCCAATTTTTGTTCTTTGATGTTGTCGATACCAACTAATGAACTTAACTATTTCAGTAAATTTTAATGCTTAAGTTCAAAGCTATTTGTTTATGCCCTAATAAATACAGAAAACTTTGGATACATCCAATTGATTCTTCAAGAGATCACTCAGTCAGCTCTGAGCTCTTGAGTCTTGCTTTTAATTCAAACCACAAAATAAGAAGGAAGAACCTGGGCATGACTGAGTGCTACAACTGCTCCAGATGATTTCTGTGGAGGCCCTAGATGTACAGTAGGGTACCAGTGTGCAATTAGTTGGGTAGCTTACCACTAGGCACTCATGGACACCAACTGCCTGAGGCTTCTGTGTGCAAACAGTGTAAGTGGATTATGGGAAATGCCATATTTATGGCTACTTCTTGGCTCTTAGGTTCCTTAAGTCCCAAGAAAATTGCATATGGGAAAGCTAAGGACCCATAGGGACATGAGTGTTCAGTAAAACTTATGACCTCCATGGTATTTCTGGTAGGGTTAGAAATAAGAGCTAGTCTGCTCTTAGATTTATGTCCGGGATGGTAAGGTACTAGAGTCAGAGTTATTGTGAACATCCAGAGTTTCACTGGGTACATCTATATTATTAAATAAAATAGGCTCATTCTCCAGCATTAAGGATTATTGGCATGTCACAGCTCTCTTTCTCACCAGAATGCAGTGGCTTTCTCCATCCTGCCTGCTGGGAACCATCAATGGCCTAAACGTTACCTGGAAGAGTGCTAGTTCACACAAGCCAAAACAATGCCAGAGGCGAGAGCTCACTATTAAAGAGTGAAGAAAATGCCCAGGGTTTAAATCTGTGACCTGGCTCTATTTATTTTACTGATAGGAACACACTCATTAGGTTCAAACCTGAAGAGTTAGTGAGTTTTGGTAAATCAGAGTTGACATGAACTGATAGCTCTGATTTATTAAAACAATAGCAAAAATTGTATTGTACCTGAACACAGCTTATGGGAAATAAATCACAAATGAATGGGAGAAAGGATATCTTCTACGAACTCTAAATACTTTCAGTCTGTTTTTTTCTTAGCTCCTCGATAACAGGATCTAAGTTTCTTTTTTGTTTCTTTTTTTTTTCTCCTTTTTTCTTCTTTTTTTTTTTTTTTTTAATGAAGCAGAGATTTATTCCCCTAAATCAGGGCTAGTCTGCTTTTAAATTAATAACTCCAAATGAAACTGTTGCTTTTTGATGGAAATGAAACACATTTTATTTGCAATGTTTTGTTAGCATTAGAAAAGGTATATGAAGAAACTTCAGATTAACCATAAACATGAGATACAGATTTACAAGGACTTTTATTTCCTTTTTTAAAATTTTGATTGTAGAATATCTAACAGGAATGGACATGTCTTCACATGAACATGGCTATGATGAGATGAAAATTTTGTCGTAATATGCTGCCTTCATTCTAATATTTGAGATAATGTAAAAATTTCAAATTTTTCTATTTTTGATTTCTTTCTCACCTTGCTCCTTTCACTAAAAGAGTGTTCTAATATTTTAAAGAAAGATAATTAAAAAAAAAAAAAGTTCCTCCTAAAATTCAAATTTTGAGGAGAAGAAGGAGATGGATGAGAGAATTGTCTATACCCACATTACTTCAGATTTCGTAAGTCTTTATTTTCAGGACTTTCTATAAAATTTGGCCGAACATTTAAGACTTTTTTTCCTGACGTGTTCTTCACATGTCTGTTTTAGACTATTTTCAGTTGTTTGGGTTTGTGTTTTGACAGTCAGAAAAGGATAAATTTCAGTATGAGTCTAGAGAAAAAATACATTGCTTGCTTTGTGTTAATCATACAGTCATTTGGCAGAAAACTTCAGCTTGTCCATGCCTTGGAGAAATAATTTTAAATTTGGCTGCATGCTTGCCCTACTATCTGGAATACCCCCTCTTTCCATCTCTGAGAAAGCTCTATGGAATTCACCTAAGCTACAAAACTCAGAAAATTGCAGGTTACACATGTTCATGAGGGGCTCAGTCTGTATTACTAAACTAATATGCATTTCAACAAGAGAAATAAAATTTGGGTTTTTTCCAGGGAATGGAAGAAAGTTGCTTAAAATGATGAAAGCTATAGATGCAAGCAACAAACAGACCTACAGTTGTTGTCAAAATAAAGCATTCAGGCTCTCACATTGTTGGCTTAAGTCAATGAGCAATTCAGCCTATGAATGCTATGGCTGTTAGCTGGGTCCTTCTATAGTCAGAGAGATACCTGTAAAGTCTGAGTTCAGTGCCCATAGAATGTAAGTCTGACTGATATTTTATTTCCTTGATCTAATGCATGGATGATTCTTGTTTCTTTTATTCAGGAAGCAAGGGGGAGATCAACAGTGGACTCCTTGTGTTTCAAATCCCACCCTGGTCAGCTTCCAGAATGAAGCAGGATTTTTTTATTTGTGTTTATTCAAATTCAGTGGTGTTCTTACAGCCTCACAAGAATAATGTATCTGAATATTCTCTTAAAAATCGTAAAGAAATGCTGTTAATTATATTGTTAGAAGTGAAAACACGATAACTTTATTTCTGAAGGTTCATATAAAAGAAGGCAAATTATATGCCTCCAATATTTTAAATATCTGAAGCTAGAACTAAGCTAAATATTTCAGGGTCATGAATCATTGCTTCAGAAACTAAAGGTTTGGCAAAATTTCAATTCATGGGAAAAAAATCAAATTTTCTAATTAATAATTTAAAGGATAAAGTTTATATGTTCTCTATACATATGCCATAGCACATTGCTTCTCATAAATTGTGACTTTCCAGATTTTTCAATATAGAATATGACAGCAAGAGATTATGATTCAGGGACAAACACTTGTATAGTCATTATTTATCATAGAAGGTGATAATACTTGGCACTTTGTCAACTTTCGCATATAGTTTACTAACTTATATGTGGCACTGTGCAATGTATATTGGTTTGCGTGCTCTGGTATGATAGTACATTAGTGTAATGAAACAAGGAGAAAATTTAAAAAGAAGGGAATAAACAGAAACCCTTATTATATTGCAAACCTTAATTATATATATTTATATGTGTAACTATTTTGTTTTTTTTTTAATATACAAATGTTGCTAGCTAGCTAGATAATCATAACAGATATGTGTTGCTTAAGTAATCAATACAGAAACTCTCACAGAATCAACATTCCATCTATTATTTTGATCTATGACTGAAACAAATAAATGTGGAAACAGCATTTGGTATGTTGATAAGTGACTTTGGAATCAATTAGCTGGATGATTTTCCTTTCACTATGTGTAGCCTATTAATATATGTAGGCAATAAGAGTTTTGCTTCAACATGAAATATACATCTGAACCTCAGTCCTGAGCAAAGAAGAGATAAGGACAGTCTAAAACAATAAGAACTAGACTAATACTTGACACAGTATAATAATTGGTGGAAATGCAATACTCCAGAATATTTCTAGAAGATGTTGTTCAAACTTAGACTTCTGTACCTCAAACCCCTTATTTTATGGTTCTAAAAATACCAAAATTTAAATAATAGATATTAAATGTATCTGATGTATTTGAATTCCTGAATCTCCGACCACTGAAAAGGGAGAGAAAATTATGTGAAAACAGATTTTCAGATGTTTTCTACTTTGCCAATAGCACTTTTAAGTGAAAATCCCTGAAGAACAACTTGTATCACAGTATTTTGGCACTTCCAATTCGAGCTTCCTGAAAATGGAAGAGAAATCATATTTATCTAAGTGTTTAAGCACCTCAGACAGACTTAAACAGAATGTGACACTAAAAGTAGACAAAGGTTAGAGAAGTCTCATTTCTGACTCAACTGGTTCACTGATACCAAAAAAAAAAAGATACTTCAGAGAATTATACTGTGGAATTTGGAAAGAGTTTTATAACCGGATTGCATCAATAGTTCACAAAAAAACCCTGACTTTCTTTACTCTCATTCTGAAAATATATCCCCTTCAGCAGTCAAATGAACTCTGTTCAGGTTCTTAACATTGTAAAAGTGGGCTGACCAGGAACGTTATACGCATTTATGTGTAATTAAATACAACTTTTCATAGCCATTTATTGTTTTAAGGAGCATAATTTACTCTAAGTTCCCACTTCCTTGAAATATCCTTGCAGCAAAATCTTAAATTTTCCTGGAATGTTTAACAAAGAGATAAATTATAGTAACTAAACAAGTTCCATTCTTTTAAAATCAGTTTCAAAGGAAAAAAAAAAAAAAGAATAAAAAAACCCCTGTTTTCATTTACTCTTGTTAAAGGAATTGAAATTTTGTGATAGAAAGTGAGAGGTGTCTGAACTTTAAATGCTGAAAATAATGAAGAATGTATTCCTTGCCTGGTTCAGATCTGCTCAAGCTCTTTAAATACAAGCTCTGACTTCACTTCACTAATTTTTACTAAATTTTGGGAACATCTAAACAGTTCTAAATCAGGTCTGGTTGAGAAATCTCAATAAATAGCAAGCTATGTTGGGTGGTGACATCTCTCAACAGTAGAGATATGTCCAGGTTATCTGTCCATAGGCCTGAACTATTTAAATAACAGCCTTTTGCTAACCCATTTCATTTAGACAGAAGTAGTCAGAGCAATGCTAATCCACAAGTAATTTCAATAAGAAGGTGTGAATCAGTATCTGGAAGGGAGATAACAAATCTAGTGTCTGCATCCAGCTGTGCAGTTATTTCTAGAATGAACATCTATTTGCTTATCCAAAAATAAGCTATATCAACATTACTTTGTCTTCATTGCAAGTTTTATTTCTATAATAACACCATTAGAAAGTCGCACTCATAATCAAAGTAGTAGTGTTGATATAAAGGATAGGAATTCATGAGGCCTTAGTTATACCAAGACTAGTCAGGTTTCTCAATAAAATGATGCAAGACTGATGCTTCAGTTCAGCTGGTACTCTTTTCAGCATATCCTGACACCATAGTAAAGAAGGTGGTCTTTGATGCAGGAATTGCATGATGCAGGGATTGCGTGAAGCAAACCTAAGGTCATCTGAATATTTCACGTACCCAGTGAATAATAAGATAACAATAAATATTTAGGTATTTCCTAAAAAAAACTTGCAATATTTTATTAAAAATGAATTTTATGTTGCCCCAGTACCATTTCACAGAATTTCTCTATAGAGATTTAGTGGCTGTTTAAACAAAAATGATAGATACTCCCAGAGCTGACATGATTATGCCAACTTCTATTTTTACAACATTCTATCAATAGTATTCAGACTGCTAAATCCACTCACTGTAGCTGTTCTTAAAGGTATTTTTCAACTTTTTTTCTCTTTTTTTTTCCTTAGGTTGTTACGTTATGCAGCTGATACAAATGTGAATTTAACAAACTTGAAATTTGCTAAGTGTGCTGCACAGGAGACTGACAGATTTTCAACATAGCTGTGTGGATTGTATTGGAGGCAGTTTTGCAATGGTCATGGTCTATCAATCTGCTGAAGGAAGGAAGCAAAAACTTTTTCATGCCTCTTTACAAATAAAATATTTGCTCTAACTATATTTTCCCTAAACCTCTATACGTTATTCCTGCCTTCCTGTTTTGCTTCCCAGCAACATGAATGCTAACATCCTTTCTAGTGCAGCAGAGATTCTGGTGCTTGTGGCTGCTCTCACTGACGGATGGGTTATGCGCTTAGAGCAGTGAAATGGTATGCTGTTTGGAGACTTGCTGAAATCTTGATCCCACTTTGGCTTCTTTCAGGAGGTAATTTAGCCTATCATCTTATCTGTGCAAAACTTGATGGGACACATCAGCACACATATAGGCAGCAGCGACAATGAGCAGCCTGCCACGGCTTTGACACTTTACAGGTGAACACCTTTAAGGAAGCGCAAGTGTGGTCCAAAAGGCTGGATTTGCCTAATGACTACACTTCTGTGCACCAAATAGCTTGCTGTAACCTGAGTTTATCTTCAGGATAAGCCACTCTGCAGACTGTTAAAGCTGAGCTGGTGCCAAACTTACCTGATAGAACATTCTTCAAGAGACAAATGTAGCTGCTGCTTGCAAGGGAAGAGAGCTAATTTCTCCATAGACCTGTTTGTGGGTGATGTGATGGGTTTGGGTAGAGATACCCAGGGCCACACAGGGATGTTCCAGCCCTCGGGAGCATCCCCAGGACAGACCAAGGCAGTCAGTGCTGGTGGGTTTAGGCTTTGCAAAGGGCCTGTGCCTGTACCACCTCCAGTCCCCTTGAAAATCAGGGCCACAAGAAGTATAAAATACTACAGTAGGAAGTGCCTAAAGCTGCTTCATCCTGTAGTACAAACCATATCTGCTTAGAAGAGTATGTAAACATACACTGTAAGATGAGCTGGCAGCTCTGACTCAGCGTGGGTGGAGTCAGGGGTGACGGCGGCAGTTTAAAACCCCGTGAGCCCCGTGTACCCGCCATTTTGGCGAAGACACCGAGGCGAAGGGCTCCGGAGTGGAGGATCGCGTCAGGGGACCCTTTCCTAAAAGCGGCAGAACCGCGAAGTCAAAAGCGCAGGGAGGGAGAGGGCACCCCAGCCCCAGCCCCCCCCACCTCAGAGCCAGCTCCGAATGAGTGGGCAGCTCTGACTCAGTGTGGGCAGAGTCAGGGGTGACGGCGGCCTGACCCCAGCCCCCAGGGAGCGCGAGCGACCCGGAGCGCGGCGAACAGGACGGGCAAGCGGGGCGTGGCGCGTCAGTAGGGCGTGGCGCGGCAGTTTGCGCAGGCAGTTGGCGCGGTCAGGGCATGCAGGCAGGGCGAGGGCCCTCCCCAGCTCCCAAGGTAAGTTCAGGTAACTCAGCTGCTGAGAGGAAGCCCAGCCATGGCACCCCCCCGTCAGAAGGCTAGATCTGATCTGCTGGTCAGAAAGGAAGCCTCAGCACAGACTGAGGGCCTTGGAAGGCACACAGCGGTCCAGGTCTCTGGCTGCAGGGAGTGCCACCAACTGGCGCTGGAAACGGGCACCGGCAAAGGCGACACCTGCATAAGATGTGAGCAGGTAGACTACCTACTCTGCCTGGTGGCGGAGCTAAGGGAAGAGGTAGACAGGCTACAGACGATCAGGGAGGCAGAGCAGGAAATAGACTGGTGGAGCCACACCCTCCCAGAAATCTATGCAGGAGCAGCCACCAAAAAAGGCCCGGGATCAAAGGGAACCAGTATCCCCCAGTCATCAGGATGAAGGAAGGGCCTCGATGGAGAGCAGTGAATGGAAACTGGTCTGTAGTCAGGGCAGGAGGAGAACCCTTTCCGCACCTACCGCTTCTCCCCAGGTGCCTCTGAGTAACAGGTATGAGGCTCTAGAGGTGGAAGAGAAGGCAGTAGATGAGGTAGGTGTTGACCTATCCACATCACAGGAGGCACAAAGATCAGAAAGACACCCCCCCGTCGTATTACTACTGCATCCATGAGGAAGAAGAGGTGGGTAATAGTAGTGGGAGATTCCCATCTGAGGGGAACAGAGGGACCGATATGCTGGGCAGACCCTGCTCTTAGGGAGGTCTGCTGCCTTCCAGGAGCCCGGGTTAGAGACATCACTAGGAAGCTTCCTAGCCTGGTCCGATCCTCGGACTACTATCCCTTGCTGCTCTTCCACGTGGGTGCAGATGAAGTTGCAGTAAGTAGCCCGAGGGTGATGAAAAAAGAATTCAAAGCCTTGGGGCGGTTAGTGCAGGGATCTGGAGCGCAGGTCATTTTTTCTTCACTCCTTCCAGTTGTGGGCAGAGACACTGGGCAGTACGGGCGGACTCAATCTATTAACACGTGGCTTCGCGACTGGTGTCACCGCCACAACTTTGGGTTCTTTGACCACGGGATGGTCTACACGGCACCAGGAATGCTGGCGTCAAATGGGAGCCAGCTTTCTCAAAGGGGGAAGAGGGTCTTTGCCCAGGAGCTTGCAGGGCTCATTGACAGGGCTTTAAACTAGGTGTGAAGGGGGAAGGGGAACCTATCGGGCTTCCTATCGGGCTTGCCAGTGACAGGCTAGGGGATGAAACGCAAGGGTTAGAGGGACTGGGGGCTAGTATGAGCCCTCAACCCGTTGCCCAGCAGTGTGCCAGGGGCGCTGCAGCAAGGTTCAAGTCTGGCGGAGGTGAGCCGGAGGCTCCTGAGGTAATAGGAGCCAACAAGGAAAAACCCATGAAACACCTCAAAGGAAACAAGGAGTGTACTGCTATGAAGGTGATGAGGCCGACAGCTCAGATGAGATGCCTCTATACAAACGCACACAGCATGGGAAACAAACAAGAGGAGTTGGAAGCAATCATGCTGCTAGAAAGCTATGACCTGATTGCCATTACAGAAACCTGGTGGGATGAATCCCATGACTGGAATGTAGCTATTGATGGCTACAGGCTGTTCAGAAGGGACAGGCGAGGAAGGAGGGGCGGAGGCGTTGCCCTTTACATCAAGAAATCATTACAGTGTGAAGAGCTGTCCCTGAAGAATAGCCACGAGCAGGTCGAAAGCTTATGGGTAAGAATCAGAGAGAGGCAACAAAGGGAACCTGGTGGTTGGTGTCTACTACAGGCCGCCAGATCAAGAGGAGCCGACTGACGAAGCGTTCTTCCTCCAACTCCGGGAGGCTTCACGCTCGCAGGCTCTCGTCCTGCTGGGGGACTTCAACCACCCCGACATCTGCTGGAAAACCAACACGGCAAGATGTAGGCAATCCAGCAGGTTTCTCGAATGCATTGAGGACAACTTCTTAAGCCAGGTAATAGACAGCCCTACTTGAGGGGATGCGATACTGGACCTGGTGGTCACCAATGCAAGTGAGCTCGTCGGAGATGTCAAGATCGGAGGCAGCCTGGGCTGCAGTGATCATGCGCTGGTAGAGTTCATGCTCCTGAGGGAAATGGGAAGAACAAAGAGTATAGTCAGGACCCTGAATTTTAGAAAAGCAAACTTCCAGCTCCTCAAGGAGATAGTCAGAAGGACTCCCTGGGAAACGGTCCTCAGGGACAGGAGAACAGAACAGAGGTGGCAGATATTTAAGGATGTGATCCACAGAGCGCAAGAGCTCTCGATCCCCAGGTGTAAGAAATCAGGCAAAGAAGGGAAGAGACCCGCATGGCTGAGACAAGAGATGCTGGTCAAACTAAGGAGGAAGAGGGAACTGCACAGGCAGTGGAAGCAGGGACAGGCATCCTGGGAAGAGTATAGGGAAGTGGTCTGGTTGTGTAGGAATGGGGTCAGGGAGGCAAAGGCGCAGCTGGAGCTAAACTTGGCTAGGGATGCAAAGAATAATAAGAAGGGTTTCTACAGGTATATCAGCCGGAAAAGGATGGTTAAGAAAGCGTACCCCGGCTGATGAGCGAGACCAGCAGGCTGGTAACAGCAGATGAGGAGAAGGCTGAGGTACTCAACAACTTTTTTGCCTCAGTCTTCACTGGCAACCTCTCTCCTCACCCCTCCCGAGTTGATGGATGGCATGAGGATGACTGGGAGGGCAAAACCCCTCCTGCTCTAGGAGAAGACCAGGTTCGTGACCACCTGAGGAACCTGAATGCACATAAGTCCATGGGACCTGATGAGATGCATCCCAGAGTCCTGAGGGAATTGGACGATGTAGTCGCCAAGCCACTCTCCATGATAGTTGAAAAGTCATGGCAGTCAGGTGAAGTCCCTGGTGACTGGAAGAAGGGCAACGTTGTGCCCATTTTCAAAAAGGGTAGAAAGGAAGACCCCGGGAACTACCGACCTGTCAGCCTCACCTCTGTGCCTGGGAAGATCATGGAACACATCCTCCTAGAAGCTATGCTAAAGCACATGGAGGCCAGGGAGATAATTCGAGATAGCCAGCATGGCTTCACCAAGGGCAAGTCCTGCCTGACAAACCTGGTGACTTTCTGTGATGGTGTGACAACAACGGTGGACAAAGGAAAACCAATGGATGTCATCTATCTGGACTTCTGCAAGACCTTTGACACGGTCCCCCACAACATCCTTCTCTCTAAATTGGAGAGCTGTGGATTTGATGGCTGGACTGTTTGGTGGATAAGGAACTGGCTGGATGGTCGCATCCAGAGGGTAGTGGTCAATGGCTCGATGTACGGATGGAGACCAGTGATGAGTGGTGTCCCTCAGGGGTCCGTACTGGGACCGGTGCTGTTTAACATCTTCATCAATGACTTAGACAGTGAGATCGAGTGCACCCTCAGCAAGTTTGCAGATGACACCAAGCTGAGTGGTGCAGTTGACACACCAGAAGGAAGGGATGTCATCCAGAGAGACCTGGAGAGGCTGGAGAGGTGGGTCTGTGTGAACCTCATGAGGTTCAACAAGGCCAAGTGCAAGGTCCTGCACCTGGGTCGGGGTAACCCCCAGTATCAATACAGACTGGGGGAAGAAAGGATCGAGAGCAGCCCTGCTGAGAGGGACTTGGGGGTGCTGGTGGATGAAAAGCTGGACATGAGCCGGCAATGTATGCTGGCAGCCCAGAAGGCCAACTGTACTCTGGGCTGCATTAGGAGAAGCGTGGCCAGCAGGTCGAGGGAGGTGATTCTGCCCCTCTACTCAGCTCTGGTGAGACCTCACCTGGAGTACTGCGTCCAGCTCTGGAGCCCTCAGCACAAGAAGGACATGGACCTGTTGGAGCGGGTCCAGAGGAGGGCTACAAAAATGATCCGAGGGCTGGAGCACCTCTCCTATGAGGACAGGCTGAGAGAGTTGGGCTTGTTCAGTCTGGAGAAAAGAAGGCTGCGGGGAGACCTGATTACGGCCTTTCAATAGCTAAAGGGGACCCATAGGAAAGATGGGGAAAATCTTTTTAGTATGGCCAGCTGCGTTAGGACAAGGGGTAATGGTTTTAAACTAAATCAGGGTAGGTTTAGGCTAGATATAAGGAAGAAATTCTTTACAATGAGGGTGGTAAAACACTGGAACAGGTTGCCCAGAGAGGTAGTGGAGGCCCCATCCCTGGAAACATTCAAGGCCAGGTTGGATGGGGCTCTGGGCAACCTGATCTAGTTAGCAGTGTCCCTGCTGACTGCAGGGGGGTTGGACTCGATGACCTCTAGTGGTCCCTTCCAACCCAAAACATTCTATGATTCTATGATTCTATTCTTCCTTGTCTTACCTGTTCAAATGCTCTTTCTCTTGATCTTCCCTCTGTGTGAGTGTGCAACAGACAGGATAATATGTTGAAGAGGGGAAAGAGCGTAACCTAGAGGTAACTTGGCAAGAGTGGAGACAGATGGCTGATCTGAAAGCATCAGAGGTTTTGTCCCAGAGTAGCTCCCAAAATAGAGTTGGTTGTAAATTAGAATTGCCCTTTATAAACAAGGTGTATTGCTATAAAGTCTGGCCATCTGATTACGGGTGCAGATGGTCTGTTACTGTGGGGATTTAGAGGTGTAAAGGGATACATGACAGGTAAGTGCCCCAGGCTCATGTCTCAGTGGCCTAAGGTTACACAGGCTGGATTCAGTTTGTAATTCTTTTCGAACAAGTATTTTTTTTGTGAGACTACTAACAAGGGTGTCAATACCGTTGTGTTTTGAGTGTGTAAGTTATGGACACTGCTTCAGTTCATAATAGACTAATACCAACAACAATTTTTATATGAACCACAGAGCAACCTCAGTTATTCTGAAAGATATTTAAATATTTGCAATGTGTTATATATGTATATGTATATAAATCTGTATTTATAAACCTCTGCTTACATATATATACATATATGTATGTATAAAGAAGTTTAAAAATACACAGATACACACACAGATGCTATAAAAACGTATATACTCCCATATATCATCAGCATATAGATACATATGTACATAGGTACATTGGCAAATGAGGACTTATTTCTTCAGGCGGAACTGCCGTGTTCTGCTGTGAGAGCACTACAAAGCAAACTGGCCAAACAGCTTACAATCAAAACAAAACGGATAATGATCTTGACTTAATGAAATTAAGCTCTTTAATGTATGTGTTTAGTTACTACACCAAAAAAACCCAGATTTTACGGAACACGACATATATTTGTATGTGTTGTATATTTATGAAGCAATACGATTGTCCTTGTACTAATCATTTGGCTTTTTAATGCACATGCTCACTGTTTTAGCACATTATCAAAAAACTTCACAGCTCCTTCTGAGCTGCGGACATCTGGATTCACATAAACTGTGTCACCTGGCTTAACAGGTGGGAAAAAAAAAGAAAAACTGCTCCACTAAAATATTTAAGATGTCTAAAACAGTCTTTAAATAGCTCTGCTAGCTTATGAGACACAAAATAAATAATGTACTTCAAAACATTTCTTATTCTGCCCTAATCTTGCCCATCTACTTCTGGTTACTATATGCACATTTGTACCTGCATATTTTATAGACAATTTTTGTTGAGTAGTAAGATAACAACTATCTGAAGGTCCAGTCCTGGACTAGAAGTCAATACAGGTATATTTCAGTGCAATATGTAATATATAGTCACAGTAGTTGTGACCTTATGAACTCAGGACACTCACTTAATTCCCACCTGATCTCTTGTTTCTCATGCCTATTTAAAATGAAACAAAATAAATAATTAAAAAAAAATGAAGGTCAAGGATCATGTCCTATAACTTTTTGTATTTCATATTGAAAATACAGTACAGTAAGAAGAATACTTTACTAACATAGAGAAGATTATATTTATTTAAAATGTTGAAATGAAATATACTTTTCTCTTACCTCTGAAAAATATTTGTTCACATCTGTAAGACATCCTCTGATTTCATCATGTGTTAAACCTTTACAGTCACACTAGTGTTGTTGAGATTTGGGGAGAGGGGACATCAAAAGCCTGGGAAATATTATTGATTATTTTTTCCATAATTTTTTTTAAATGTTCATGTAATACTTCTTTTTCACTTGGATTTATTTGAGGTAGTGGGAATTATTTTCAAAAAGGAAGCTTACAAACTTTGGATATTATTAATGTGTAATATTCCTAAAATGTGCTATAATATTAATTTTTGAAAGCCTTCTAATGTCAGCATTTTAAAAAGAAGCATTTCTTTTTATATAGGTACAAAGTTTGATTCTCCCATTTGAATAGAACAGACTTTAGGATGCCATACCAATAATTAAATATTGAACTCTTTTTATTTTCAATTGGACTGAAATGTTTTACTGTAACATAATTGCATAAAAGAGATGAAAAGAGATGTTTCAAATCAAGAGTTTTATACTACTTGTTTTGGTTTGGTTTGGTTTGGTTTTTGTACTGGAAGGTTGTTTAGCCAGTCAACCTAGAGCCAAGATTTAAATGAAAAATGGATGTGCTTATTCAGTTTCACGTATAGCCTATTGAAATCAATGAGATGGCACAACTGCTTATAGAAAAATCCTTGGAATGTTTCTAGACTGGAGGTCATATTTCACCATTAGGGAACAGACCTTGCTGTCCCTCCTCCAAAAATTCTCATTTGTTTATATCACATTTCTCCTAACCCCCTGAAAATTTTGTAATATATTATAATCTTTGAATTACCTGTTAAAACCAATCATAACTATCACTCATATTTCAGCCACAGGTTACAAAGGTAGAGCAAAAGAGTTAATTCCACAGTTTACTCTCTCTCACCCTTTTCCTCCTATAGATTGCCCACCAGTGGCTTCTGTTTCTTTGCTTCTGGTTATCTTTGTGCAATTTGAGTTTTCTGAAGATGAGAATTACCAAAGAACTTACTCTCAGGTACTGATACTTTTAAAAGTAACAAAATTATAAAAACAAGCAAGTTATTTCTTTGAAAATGGTCTATTTTTTTTTCCCTTTTTCTTATTTAGCTTAATTACCTGTGAAAAAAAAATCTGAATATCAAGCAGCCAGATACTTGGAAAGAATACACTGTGGGGATTAACGAGTATGGAACATGAAAAACAGTACAAGCTTACTGGGGGTCTTAAAGGATAAAAATACACTTCAGTAATCTCTTAGCTACTAAAGAGAATGTCTCCACATCTGTGTATATAATTTCAGAGCCTTTCAGGATGAATTACTCTATAACAAGGACAGGACAAGGTTTGCAAGTAGGGTTTGTGTGCCCAAAAAACTGTCTAATTTTTCTAGCAATTCCAGGTGACTAATGGAAGATGTTTTATCTCCTTAAAATTTTATCCTACTGATGCCCTCAGCCCATTGCAGTTAAAACAGAATGCCACTGTACTACAGGGTGTTTTAGCTTGGTAATGATATATGAAGTTTAGGCTTTTCAGTAAGTTTCAGTTTTCCCATGAACTCTCTGACAATTTAATACAATCTCATACAGCTAAAAGTAATTCTGAGGGCATAAAGCAAAGGTTTTGCTTTCTTTTAATTAAAACTGCCAGAAATAGGGACAATTTTATATCAGCAGTGCTTTTTTTAATAGAGACCATTTCTATTCTTATAGTATCTTACATAGAATTGCTGGTCAACAAAGATGAATGTACATTTTATTCAGAGTCATGTAAGGAGACCTAAAGGATGAAGTGAACCAGCACAATGCCTTTCACAGCTGGAGCCTGTATTGAAATGCTAAGACTGTGCTTTAATTGCTATTGCACACTAAATGTAATATCCCTGATCCTGCACTACTGAAAGCAATGGCAAAACTTTCATTGGCTTTGCTGAGGGTTGGATGGTCTCTGAATTACTTGTGCACTCAATAACTGTAATTTTGTGTATCTATGGGTAGATTTAAAAAAAAAAAAAAAAAAAAAAAAAAGCCAGGCCCAAACTGTTTCAGCAGAATTCTCAGTACTAATGGAAAATGGTTAGAACTGTTTAAGCCTCCATGAATCTGAGAGGATTAACTCCCGAAGTTACTTACAATTCAGATAGTGATTCAATTTTTCATAGAAATAGTTTAGTACTTAGTGAAAACATCCCTGCTTCGAAATTCAGTCTTGTGATTTTGTAATGAACATGGCTAGTTTTCTGGTATATTATATGTTTATACTAGATTCAATATTTGTGTCTGTATTTAGTAGTCAAATGGGTAGAAGTCAATGATTTTGAAATTTATTTAAGACTGGGCACTAAACAACAGGTTCTCAAAGTGCTTACAGAGTCCCAGTTAGACAACTGCAATTTGTTATAGTTTTGTGAGAAAGGTACCTGGGGGCAGTGGAGGACTGGTGCCTTATTTTAATAAATGTTAAGAAACTTTTAGCTCTAATTCTCCAAGCATAACCAATATAACAACCAAAAAATATTTCGTTCTTGAACAGACAGATGGTACTTAATGTCACCTGATATGTTGTTAATAGTTATATTCAGCCTCTTAATTTTATCCTTTTTATTAACCATACATATATTTACACTACCCATACATTAGAAAATCTGTTGCTAACACATGTTTTGAAGGCAGATTCATTATCTGCACTGGCTTGCTTACATTGTTTTAGAGCTATTAGGCCTAAATTTGCCACAGCCTACAGGTGTACGCTGATCCCATGCTACCCTTTCCCAACATAATTTTAAAACATTGCTTTTAAAGCCCTGGGAGGCCCCTGAGCCATTCTAGCTTGGTTTAATTCTTTTTCTGTATAGCACATTTCATAAGAGTGTGCCCCATAGCAGTAAACAAAATCTAATCAATAAAATCCACTGAAATCTGACCTTCTCTTCACCCTTAGACTTGGTTGGACTTTTTTTTTCATTTTATTATTATTTTTTAAATTACTAAACAAATGGTGAGTACAGTTTTGTGTGTTCCCTTACGGTTGGCTGCAATTGTTTTGGGTAATCAGTTATTGGTGTAATAGCTCTTTAATTGTACAGCATATATAGAACTGGAACAATGTATTCATAAATGGGCTCTGGTTTTCATTTAATACTTCAGTGCTCCTGAAAGGAGGAGGCTGATAATGCTCGATAGAGTCAAGTAAAATGCAAGATTCTTCATTGCTGTTTTAGTGCTGTGTTGCAATCTGGCAAAACAGAAGTCCTGCTGCCCTTGTCCGGAATATGATCAGCCATTACCAGATGTCTGAAAAGCCACATGGTGCCTTTATGATGCGGACAAACATCTATAAAAGGGGAGAGACCACAACTGGACCATTAGTCATCCGTTTGACGCAAATGAGTATTCTGCTCATGTTGGCTTCATGTTACAGTTATAACCACACTGCTGAAAACTTTTCTGTGTTAAGCAAAGATTAAACATAGAAAACTTGTCATACTGTCAGTTGGGTGTGAGTCTAAAGCTTGATTACTTTCTGTATTGTTTATCTGTAAGCTTGGGCTCCATTTAAGGCATAGGGTTGAGCTCTGATCCCTTTTAGAAGGTAGATTCTTGTACTCCCTGTCTTAATTTGCACCCAGGTGGTCAGTCTTGCAATCTGCTAGGTCAGTAAAAATTGACTGTCATATGCAGCCGGCCATCAGTTTGTCTTTTTTTAAGCATAATGTGAACACTTTAAGCCAAGATACAAACAATTCAACAGACAGCAATGCAGGTAAAAAAATGCATGGGTCTCAGTGTACATCTATTACTAAATAGAAGAGGGGCAAGGAGAAACCTTGAGCATTGAATCTGCAAGGTTACAGGCACATAATTGGTAAACCCATAGTGTTAAAGTGTTAGGGAAGTACATTCCATCATTTAGTCTGTGCCAACCGCGACTCTACAGCAGTGCTTGATCACGATTTGATCATTCACACGGACTAAGGACTGTTTCCAATAGGCAATGCATTTTGGCTAGCCTGATTGGGCAGGTAGGAGAGTTAGGTCTACATCTATAAGCCATGCCATTCTATTCAAGCTTAGGGCCAAAACCCAGTCCCTGGCACATTATCATACAGTACATTAAGTGCTATTGTTCACTCTGCTTAATTATTATGTTGGTCCATAGCTTAGGACTGGTTTACTCCAACTAGATCACTGCAAGACAAATCTGACCTAGTGAGTCAATGTGGGTCTAAAGCAAGATTCTTCCAGATGACTTCAGGGCCAGGGATTAATCCCTGGTCTGGCTTTATCTATCAAGTTAAATTGAGCCAAAATTTATCTATTATAAGCCTGTTCTGAAGTCTGCTTCAGGCTTTGTATTGTAGGTACAGCTGGAGAAGTTTGGAGCTACAAAGTCATCTGTCTTCTGATATGTTTATACAAGGTTTTGCCAGAATTCCTTCTGTTAATGGAATGCTCAATAAACATTTATTTTATTGCTTACTTGTGACAAGAGTATTAAAAAGGTAGACAAGAGTAACACAAAATCATGCCTGCTGTCCTTTCATAGCAACGAGCTTTGATAGATGTATCCCACATATACTAAGACATTTTCCCCAAGACCATTCAGGGCAAAATAATAAATTGTTCCTGAGCTGTCCAGTGGCCTCCATTGTAGATTCAGTAGTCTTAACATAATACTGTTTTCTGTTTGTTTCTTAAGGCCTCAAAAATTCAACAGCAAAACACCACAAGATTTCCTATTAAATGACCACACGTTAGGAGAAAAAAAAAAAGCATAGATTTTTTATGTGAAATCTCTTTACATATCTCAGAAATAAGCAAACCATTACTTTGAGGCATATTCTGACCTCCTGCCATGGCATCTTTACTGAACTTAATGAATATTAACTTTACAAATATTGCCAGTAATTAGATTCAAGTAAGCTATACAGACTGTTTTCACAACCTGCTAGATACTAACTCCCTACCTACAGCTGAGGAAAAACAACCAACCAACCAACCAAACAAACAAGCAAACAAAAAAACCCCAGTACATCCAAGGCATCTGCAATAGCCATCTCAAAGTCGTCTTAGTCCTGGTGCTAGTTTCAGACCAGGATATCAGCAGTTTCTGTTGTTTGTTCACTTCCCAGATGCAGAAGATGGGTCAGGTGCTTTAAGTTCCACAGTCTGGATATTTGCTTCTCTTTGATGACTCATTTCAGCTTCAGTCACAAACATGAAATTCACTGCTGTATTTTAAAAATAAACAAATCAAAATTTTAATTTTATTTGCACTAGATGAAGCTTCATGAATCTAAGATTGATGAAGTAGGTGAGATAATACTTCCTTCTCTGCAAATACTGTAATCCGGTAGCCTATAATACAATATACCCACAGCTAGTAAAGGCCACAGGCTTTGCAATAAGCTTGCAAGGTCTTAGGACTGAGGTTTGTCAGGATTAGTTTGTCTGAACTTTTCTTGACCTGCCTGCAGCTTTGCTTTTATTTAGTTTAGCTGTAACAGCAATTTTTCTTCTGATCAGGTAGTTATGGCTAATTTGTTTTGCTTATCTTTATATGGTGCAATAATAGTTTTATAGATATAGTAGTGACAAGTAGTTTTTTCTATGCAGAATGAGATATTTATGGTTCTAAGATAATGATATATAGTAGAGAAATACAGACCTGGTCTGATAGCAAAAGCGTTGAGAAGTGAGAATGCAGCACAGAACAGCACGAGAGTGGGATGATAAGAGATGGAGTACAGGCTGGCACTGGAGACCCCATGGCTGTGAATAACTCACTCATGTCCAGTTACAGAAATTCAGATCTGGACCTGGACAAAATTGGTCTTAGGAGTAACAAATTAAAAAGAATGAATATATAACATACCTAAAAGATATGATAGGTGTTATATTCAGATATAATATGCAGCTGCAGACAAGTGAAGAAAGAACAAGTTGTAAAAATTATTTTAGCAAACATATAAAAATTATTCTCAGTGTATCCCAGGGCAAGGAAGAGGAAATTCTCAACATGAACACCAACCATGTTACTTCTGATGAAGGACTCCTGGCGCTGACGACTGTAGCACCCTCTCCACTACCACCAGAGTGAAACTGACCCCAGGACTCAGAAAAGAAGGAAGAGGGATAACACAAGGAAAAGCATAAAAACTGAATGTGTCTGTGACAGTTTTAACTGTATTACTGCTATTACTGAGACTTTTTTTTTCCTATGCAGAAGTATTATTTCCTTTTCTATAACAATTTGACCTGAACTAATAATTCTTCCTGGATTAGACTTAAAATAACTACTACACTAACAATAAATTATTGGGTTTATACATAAAGTATGTTTCTTCTTTCCCCTTAAAAAAGATTTTGAACATAAGAATATTGAATAAAGTCTGAACTGAAAGGAAAAATTGTGGTAAAACCTTCTAGATTGTTGCAGCTGCTTATTGCTTAAATGTGTTTTGCTCCTTCTTTCAAAACTGTTTACAGAGAAAAAAGCAATAAGGGTCAGCTTAGTTCCCCAGATGGAAAACTACTTAGTGGCATCCAGGAAGCCCTGGGGTATCCAAGGTATCTATAAGAAGTTGGAAAGTATGACATAAAACTTATGAATGATCCACATTCCCTTCTGGACTGTCAGCAGGATGCTGCTTAGGATAATCTAGGGAATCTCAAATAGCGTTAGAGGACTCTGTTCAGGGAATTTACCCCCAAAAGATGCTACTAGATCTGACTCAGATGAGACCACTGGAAATTGAAACTCTCTGAGTTTTGAGGGCTTTTCCAGATAATATTTGGCCCCATCTTATTTTACCTCCAAATCAAATATTAACTTGAAAAAGACTGTACTCTGATACCAGTTCAAATTCAGTAAAAACCTCACAGGAATGCCTTACTGATAATTATGGTCTCAGCTTACTGTTGAATTTATGTTATTTACCTGTAATATTGATTTTTATAGTTTGCAAAATATAAACTCCATCACAGAACCATGACATACCCTTGAGTACTAGCCTAAACTTTTTACAAATTTGTATCTGAACCTTGAGTTCTCATTTCATACTGGATTCAGAGGCATCTTTGTTGCTCTCTTTAACTTGGTTTTCCAAAAGTTTGAAGTATGAGAAATATTGTTTACAGTGAAGAAACAGAAACTTTTAGATATAATGAAAATTACAAGGAAAGTTTCTCAGGCAATTGCTGGACAGAATCACCTTGCTGAAAGTGACATCACTTGTGATACAAATATCTTCAGAATTCAGAAAGAAAAGACTTTTAACTAGAGTTCTTTCTGGGGTTTTGTGCTTTTTTTAAATAATAAGAAAAAAGACTTTAAATCTTTTCATTTTTAAACAAGATCTTTAATTTTTAAACATTAAAATTCCTGTTCTGATTGCAAATTTACCTAGAAGTTGGATAAAGATCGGCTTTACCATATCTTGCATTCATATTATGTCAGTGTTGCAGGAAAAAAACATAATTTGTAAGATGTTTATCACAAGCAGTCAGCTTACAAATGTCAGTTTAAAAAAAAAAAAAAAAAAAAACCACCAAAAAACCCCAAAACAACTCCAGTTTGAAATACAATTCAAAGCCAGTATATTGTAACATTTTTCTCCATGTGAAATTTTAGATTGTTGTGCTGGGAAAAAAAGGATTATTTCTCTTTTACAAATTTTTCTTCGTGTTTTCAGGTCAATGGTATTTTAGTCAATTGACTGGCATTTTATCTCCGTATCATAAAAAAATCTATTTCGTATATGGCAGGTATAATGTTTTCTGAAGCATTACAATGATAGCTGCTTGATTTGGTAGTGAAGTAGAAGACAGACCCAGAAGCCTAGATACAAAGGCTCTTAAAGAAAAACTGGTATTACTGAGGATGAACTTGCAACAAAAAACATTCTTTACCCCATTCCCTCATACAAACCAGATTTTAATCAACAGCCATTACTCCCAGGATAATGGCACATTTAGCTGGTACTTTCTGGGGTTGAGTAAGTCCCAAATGGAGTGAAGAGAAAGGGGACAATCTGGCACAGACCTCATTGTGTACCAGCTCATCAGCGCAACACTGGGAAAATTTCCAATAAAGACAGTCGATAACATGGCAAACGACATATGCAGACACTGATCTCGGCATTGCAAGAGGGTAATTCTTTTAAGGCTTCCAGTTTCTGCAGTCTACTAGGTACATTATTTCTTTTCTTTTGTAACAGGGATACCTATTCTTGTTTTCCTCAGATCTAATGGGGTGAATCCTTATATCCTTTCTCTGTTCTTATGCCCCTGGTGTCCATGCAGAACTTTACCTTGGAAAAGACAACTAGGGATTTAAAGGTTTGATTTTAAAATTTTACACCGGTCAATGCTTTTATTTGTGTCTTTAGAGACTTGTTTTATTGACACCAAAGAACTGATTTAGTACTTGAACTTTATAAAAAAGGAGGAAAATCAGAGGTGTAGAATAAGCAGTATACTAGGGTATAATGCTTCTATCTGCAGTGTATGTTAATTGCAGAATTTATTTTCCAATATATGTGATAAATTTGCATGTTTATCTGGTTTCATAAAATCTGTTTTGGCATCCTGTACCTTTAAGTTTTGACACTGTTTTTTTCTTTTTGGTTGAGAGGCTAATTTATTTCCCTTTAAATTTTTCCAGAGAGAATACTATTTTTGTTAAAACTATTTTTGAAGGTTTTATCTTCAAAAAAGTTAAGCACCGCAAAAAGAAGGTCTTTATGTGTTTTTAACCTGTCACAATTGGAAAAATATAAAATCCTTAATACTTCTTAAAATTTAAGGCCATGTGTAAAGTTAGGGCTATAGGTCCATCACTTACTAGTCTTGCTCCCTTATATCACAAATGACTTAGAAATGTCACTTCAGCTGTGTATTACTGTATGCAAGCTTCTAACATATTAGACCATATCAGCTAACAGTCTACCTATCCACTTTAAAACATTTTCCAGTTACACTATGTACGTTTAAAAAGCTAACAGAATGTAAAAATTTGCATGGCAGGATAAAAATCATCAAATGGATGATACGAACAGGAATGTTTTTCCTTAATTGTTCTTTGCTGTATCATCCTATCTCTGCAGTTTGCAGTACTTATCAGTGTTTGAGGTGGCATTTTGGAGTAGATGTATCATTGGTCTGTTTTAGTATGACAATCTGGCACAGCAACTTGTTACCCAGCTGCATGTCTAGACTATCTTCCCTACACGTTTTCATGTTCTGTCTTTAAAAAAAAACCAAAAAACAAACCACCAAAAAAAATGTAAACCCAGATTTCTTTCCAGTCTAATCCTAGTTTTATTTATTAGAAATGCTTTTGTCTCCTCTAATGATACATGTGTTTTCATCACATCACTGATGATTTTTAATCTTATTTAAACTGTATGATGTGAATGCCTTTGCTGATGTTATTTTAAAATGCACTGCTTTTATAAGTAGCTGAGCATCATTAACCTACTATCCTTAAGCTTTAAAACTTTTTCTATATTACTGGAAATTTAAAATTTATTTTTCTTAAAATCTTTTCAAGCCAGTTATCTTATTTTCTCATAAGACTCCTGTTAATTTTTATGTGCTTTCTTCATCCTTCATCATAAAACTAAATTATGATGAAACTCATCACTTATTAGATCGAAGAAGGATTTTTCACATCAGTTAACCAGCTTGACAGCAGCATTAATACATTTTCCAATGATGGTTACAAGCGTGTTGTTAGAACAAATGCTTACACTTTTTAAATATAATTCCGATCAAATAATCTTTATGAAGGATTAAAAGGCAAAAGTCTATAGAGAGGGGAACAGAAAAGTCTGGTAGATGAATCCTCTGCATTGCAAATAGTGTGTGAAATCCTTCTTTTAATTCTACTTTAATAACTCCCTTCTGACCTTAGTTTTTCAAGGCACTATATTTCATTAAAGAAACAGCTCATACAGGTGGGACTGAATAAGCTTTAACAGTCTAAACTAGCAGGAACAGTATAGATGCAGATACATAGAAATTACACTGAAAGGAATGTAAAGAGAGAAATTCTAAGGATCTCAGAGTAAAATTTGAGAATTTTGTTTTAGTAGTTTATATCTCAACTCCTTTCTTGATGGAAGCTGATTTCTTTCAGAGTAACATGTGAATAACCGTAGGGAACTCCCTTCCCAAGCCTAAGTTCATGGTGATGAAGACGAAACGAGTTTTGTGGCGATAGGAAAAGCATCATCAATAAAAATAGACTGTTTTTTACCTGTTGTTCCATATTAAAAGCTTAATTCAGGTTTTCAAATAAATCCATACTCTCAGCAATGGGACCTATATACAGATTTCCTACTTATAGGGCCATTGTGTTGATTCTACTGCTCAAGCATCTTGGATATGTCAAAAAACCCAAATGAGTCACTTAAAAATCATATGCTAAGCATTATCTTTTGGAACTTTCTTTTCACTTCCCTACAATCCTATTAACAAATTGATCAGGTCTGAATTCTAATGAGAACATACTTCTAAGCATCAGTTCAGAATGCTAATAAGAACATAGTTTTAAGAAATACTCAGCAATATTTACTCATTCCTAACAGTACTTTAAACGTAATTTCTTCAGACAAGCATTCTAAGGAAGTAAATTATAGATATTGTTAAAAGACTTAGGATCATTTTTTTTCATGTGCCCATTTACCTATTTACTTATTTTAAATATTTTCTGGAAAACATTGGCAGCAATACTGTAAAATTGATCTTAGGTTCCAACAGTAACTAAAAGAATAGTCTTAAGCAGAAGTAATTCACCAGTTTGGAATCAGTGCTACAGTGATTTATACCTGATGTGAGACTCTGTAAAATATTTATCTCACACCATATAAAAAAAAAGCAGTTAAAAATGATCCTATCATATTTTTTGTGATATCCATAAAGATAATTCCCTAAGTCCTGAAAATGAAAATCATTGTGAGAATCCAAAACTGATCTTTGATGCAAGCAGTTGAATGTTACTGAATAAACACCAGGTGTGATGGTTTGACCCCAGCCAGCACCTAAGCACCCACCAGCTGCTCACTTGCTCTCCCTGCAGTGCGATAGGGGAGAAAATTGGAAGGCCAAAAGCAAGAAAAGCTCATAGGTCATAGTAAAGGTAATTTAATAAGTAAAGGGAAGAAAAGTTCCACAATCCAAACAGGTGATGCAAAGGCAATCACTCACCACCTCTCACAGGCAGACTGATGCCCAGCTGATCTCCAAGCAATGGCTACCTTGGAAAGACTACCCCTCCTTTTTATTGATGAGAATGATGTTGTGTGCTGTAGATTATCTTCTTGGTCAGTTAGGGTCAGCTATCCCAGCTGTGCCCACTCCCAACCTTTTGCCCACTCCCAGCTTGTTGACTGAAGGGGGGCCAAATGAGAAACAGAAAGCCTTGACAATGTGCAACATTGGTTTGTTATCAACGCAATTTTGGTCACCAGTCTAAACCACAGCACCATACATGCTGCTATGAATAAAATTAACTCCATCCCATGCAGCCAGAGTACAGCTAGTTTAAAAAAAAAAAAAAAAAGGAAAAGAATCATAGAATCGTTTAGGTTGGAAAGGATGATCAGGTCCAACCATTAACTTAACACTACCACTCCATTACTAAACCATGTCCCTAAGCACCATGTCTACACATCTTTTAAATACCTCCAGGGCTGGGGACTCAACCACTTTCCTGGGCAGCACGTTCCAATGCTTAACAACCCTTCCAGTGAAAACATTTTTTCCTAATGTCCAATCTAAACCTCCCCCAGTGCAACTTGATGCCATTTCCCCTCATCCTATTGGCCATTACCTGGGAGAAGAGACCAACACCCACCTCACTACAACCTTCTTTCAGGCAGTTGTAGAGGGCAATAAAGTCTCCCCTCAGCCTCCTCTTCTCTGGACTGAACAACCCCAGTTCCCTCAGCCACTCCTCACAGAGACTTGTGCTCCAGACACTTCACTAACTTCATTGCACTCTTCTGGACATAGTCCAGCAACACAACGTCTTTCCTGTAGTAAGGGCACCAAAACTGAACACAGTATTCAGGTGCAGCCTCACTACTCACCTACTTCCCTACTCTTTCTGGTCACACTATTTCTGATACAAACCAGGATGCTATTGGCCTTCTTGGCCGTCTGGGCACACTGCTGGCTCATATTCAGCCAGCTGTCAACCAGTACACCCAGGTCCTTTTCTGCCAGGCAGCTTTCCATCCACTCTTCCCCAAGCCTGTAGTGTTGCACGGGGTTGTTGTGACCCAAGTGTAGGACCCGGCACTTGGCCTTGTTGAACCGCATACAATTGCCTGCAGCCCATCGATCCAGCCTGTCCAGGTCCTCTGCAGAGCGCTCCTACCCTTGAGCAGATCAACACTCCCACCCAGTTTGGTGTCATCTGCAAACTTACTGAGGGTGCACTCGATCCCCTCATCCAGATCATTGATAAAGATATTAAAGACTGGCCCCAGAACTGAGCCCTGCGGGACACTGTGACCGGCTGCCAACTGGATTTAACTCCATTCACCACAACTCTCTGGGCTTGGCCATCCAGCCAGTTTTTTACCCAGCGAAGAGTACACCTGTCTAAGCCATGAGCTGACAGTTTCTCTAGGAGAATGCTGTGGCAGACAGTGTCAAAGGCTTTGCTGAAGTCCAGGTAGACAACATCCACAGCCTTTTCCTCATCCAATAGGTGGGTCACCAGTCATAGAAGGAGATCAGGTTGGTCAGGCAGGACCTGCCTTTCATGAACCCATGCTGCCTGGCCTTGATCCCCTGATTGTCCCCCACGTGCCTGGTGAGCACACTCAATATGAACCTCTCCATAATCTTCCCCGGTACTGATGCCAGGCTGACTGGTCTGTAGTTCCCTGGATCCTCCTTCCAGCCCTTCCTGAAGATAGGCGTCTCCTTTGCCAACCTCCAGTCATCTGGGACCTCCCCTGTCATCCAGGACTGCTGATAAATGATGGATAGTTGCATGGCAAGGTCCTCTGCCAGCTCCTTCAGCACTTTTGGGTGGATCCCATCTGTCCCCATAGACTTGTGGGTGTCCAGGTAGTGTAGCAGGTCAAAGACTGCTTCCTCCTGGATTATGGGTGGTTTATTCTGCTCTCCATCGCTGTCTTCCAGCTCAGAGGGCTGAGTACCCTGGGGATAACTCATTGGACTATTAAAGACTGAGGCAAAAAAGGTATTAAGTATCTCAGCCTTTTCCTCATCCTTGGTGGCAATGTTCCCCCCTGCATCCAATAGAGAACAGAGATTCACCCTGGCTCTTTTTTTGCTGTTAACATACTTGTAAAAAAAAAATTTTGTTATCTCTTACAATAGTAGCCAGATAGAGTTCAAGATGGGCTTTTGCCTTTCTAATTTTTTCTGTATATGGCCTAACAAGATCCCTGTACACTTCCTGAGTTGCCAAGGAAAGTCAAAGCTGTTTTAGTTGGTGTAATAAACTCAGGATGTTTAAGCTTTTCAAAGCCTAAGAATTTAAGGTAGATTTTACATTATAATTAAGAGTGTACACTTTAAAATATTGAAAGATAAGACAAGGACAAAACATTTTGGACTCCTTTCCAGGATCCAGCTGATTCAAGTATATCAGGGTTTTTTTTCTCCCCCACCCCACTAGACTTAGTAGATCTCCACACAAACACACATGCAGATTTACATGGATCTCATGAGCTGAACTAAATTATAGTTACATTGTCTCAGTCACTGGAACATCTTCCTTAAATACTGATGAAAACTATAATGTGGGAGAGAATAGAGAGTCTTTATCATTCACATTTTACATCAGGAAACTGAGACCCTGAAAGTCAACAACACAGATTCTCAAAGTTTGCTTTAATTGTGGCTGAAGATTTAGGCATCTAAACAGTTTGGATGGAAATGACTGCAAAAGATCCCAGGAGATGTCTGTGACATAGACAGGGATGACATTTACTGTTCCTGAGCTATGGCTATAGCTGTAAGATCATACCTGTGGCTGTCTTTTCTTACTGTTAGAGGGAGAAGATATAGATGTTCACAGTGTCTTGTTTCTTTTCTGGAACCATCTCTTTTTTGGGTCAAGATGAATAGCCCAATGATCTCTCCATACAGGTAAGACACCTTTGAGCTGTAGTAATGCCTCAATTGTTTCTTTTTTTTTGTGCCTGCACTTTACAAGGCAAGAAGATACCTTCTAATGTGTTAAATGAGCTGTTCGCAGAAAAAGATAGAAGGTTTTACTCACCCAAGAGGAGCTAGGAATTGCATGGTATCCTGTGGGGTTTGGATCAGACAGTAGCCTAAGCATTATTTCAGATTTAAAATATTCTTCAGTTATATTGCTAAATTCACTTGCTATGTCAGAAGGTGAGAGGTAGGTCAGAAGGCCAGACACAGATCATCTTCATGTAAAGATGATGTATTTATTAAAAACCAGTGAAGGCAAGACGACGTTTTAGTTTATTAAACGCAAAGAGAGGACCTTTGCAAGAGGGGAGAATAGGTTAGCTTCCAACAGCAGTGTCATATTTGGAACCATTGTAAGAAATACTTTTGATTTTGAGTGAAAATAAACCTTTCCAAAACTTCAGAAAATTTGTGTTTGTTCTTGCTTTCTCAAATTTTCATTATTTAAGCCATATATCATTATAGCATTGGCAATATTCTATGCCTCGTGAGATACTGGTGTTTTTTCATGTCTTTTAAGAAAGACCTTTTGCTTGGGAAATATGGAGCTTAGGCACACTGAAGCAGCTGCCGCTTCCTCTCTAGTGTATCCCAGCCCGCTGAGATGATGAGACAAAAGCTCCAATGGTAATGTTGGCCTGTTCTGCTGATTAGCTCCAGTGGATATTCACACTCCTACCTCAGAGTCCTGCAATTTTGAAACCTTGGGCTCATTGTAGCTTCCTGATTTTTCCAAATTTCTGAATTTCCAAATACCCAAAGTAGCAGACTTTAAGGATTGATCCCTTAGGTTTCCATTTTTCCTTCCTTTCCCTTAGTCTATAAGCTAACAGAACTCCAAAGCCATCCAAGAACATACTTGCCAAACAGATTTTTGCAAATAATCCAGTACCATTTCTAAACAAATTAATGCCCTCCAGCTAGATCATATTTTATATATCAGTGATATTGAAAAATTACATTGGTATGTTTGAGAATTTAAAGTCAAACATTTTTGACTGGGAAATCTAAAAGAGTAATTTTTAAAGAATTTTTTTATGGCTTACCATGTAAACATTCGTAATTTCCTTGATCATCAGTCATTGGACTCAGTGGCATTTATTGCCTATGCAAACCAACAAAATGTCATCACACCTTTTACACTAAAAATAAAAGCTGGGTGCCACAGCATTGACATACTAATCTGTATTGGTTTTCTGTGGCAAGGTTTTGGTAGCAGGGGAGTGGCTTATGTGAGAAACTGCTAGAAGCTTTTCCTATGTCTTATAGAGTTAATGCCAGCTGGCTCCAAGATAGACCCACTGTTGGCCAAGGCTGAAACAATCAACAATGGTGGTAGTGCCTCTGTGATAACATATTTAAGAAGGGGGAAAAAACTGCTGGGGAACAACAGCCGGAGAGAGGAGTGACAATGTGTGAGAGGACCAACTCTGCAGACACCAAGGTGCATGAAGGAGGAGGGGAGGAGGTGCTCCAGGTGCCAGAGCAGAGATTCCCCTGAAGCCCCTGGTGAAGACTATGGTGAGGCAGGCTGTCCTTATGCAGCCCATGGAGGCCCACGGTGGAGCAGATATCCACCTGTAGCCCAGAGAGGACCCCGTGCCAGGGCAGGTGGATGCCTGAAGGAGGCTGTGACCATGTGGGAAGCTGATATTACAGCAGGATCCTAGCAGGACCTGTGGCTCCATGGAGAGAGGAATCCACACTGGAGCAAGTTTGCTGGTAGGACTTGTGGCCCTGTGGGGGACCCAGGCTGGAGCAGTCTGCTGCTGAAGGACTGCACCCCATGGAAAAGATGGACCCATGCTGGAGCAGTTCCTGAAGAACTGCAGCCTATGGGAAAGACTCATGTTGGAGAAATTCATAGACGACTGTGTCCTGTGGGATGGACCCCACACTGGAGCAGGGGAAGAGTCCTCAGAGGGAAGACGGAGTGGCAGGGACAATGTGTGATGAACTGACTGCAACCCCCATTCTCTGTCTACCTGTGCTGCTCATGGGGAGGAGATAGAGAAAAATTGGGAGTAAAGTTAAGCCCAGGAAGAAGGGAGAGGTAGGGGGAAGGTGTTTTAAGATTAAGTTTTTATTTCTTGTTATCCTACTCTTACTTGATTGGCAATAAATAAAACTGTTTTCCCTGAGTCTGTTTTGCCCGTGAGAGTAATTGCTCAGTTATCTCTGTCGTGGTTTAACCTGGCTGGCAACTAAGCACCACACAGCCGCTCGTTCACTCCCCCCCCGTCCTCAGTGGGATGGGGGAGAGAATCGGAGAAAAGAAAAAAAGTAAGACCTGTGGGTTGAGATAGAGACAGTTTAATAAGATAGAAGAATAACAATAATAATAACAATAATAATGGTAAGGAAATATACAGGGTATATGAAACAAGTGATGCACAATGCAATTGCTCACTACCCGCTGACCAATGCCCAGCCTGTCCCGAGCAGCGATCGCTCCCCCCGAGCCGCACTCACACAGCCCAAGCCGCGACCGACCAACCGACTATCCCCCCCGAGCATGACGTTCTATGGTATGGAATAGCTCTTTGATCAGTTTGGGCTAGCTGTCCTAGCTGTGCTGTACTCACAGCTTGTTATGCCCCTGGCCGAGCAGGAGAAGCTCAAAAAGTCCTTGAGCAGTCTCAGCGCTACTTAGCAACAACTAAAAACATCAGTGTGTTATCAACATTCTTCTAGCACTAAATCCAAAGCACAGCACTATGCTAGCTTCTGTGAAGAAAATTAACTCTATCCCAGCTGAAACCAGGACAGTTATCTCCCTTACCATATCTTGACCCACGAGATTTTCATTATATTTTCTCTCCTCCGTCTGGCTGAGGAGGAGGAGTGATAGACCGGCTTTGGTGGGCACCTGGTGTCCATCTAGGGTCAACCCACCACATAACCCAATTACTAGACAAAATGTAAGTTTCTGTTGGGTTGGAAGAAGAATCTTGCAAACTGCAAAACCTCAAATGTTTGTATCGTCTGAGGTGAGGAAGCAAAAGCCTTTGTCTAGATTCTGGTGCTAGAGCACTGCAATAATGTCTTTTAGATCCTGACTTCTGCTGATCATTATCCAGCTGTACCAAAACACCAGTCGAGCCAATGCCTATGGTGCATCTTTCACCACTGGAGGGCAAACTGATTGGACATACTATTGCATGAGTTTTAAAATCACCAATTTTATTAGTGATTTTGTTTAATTATCTAGTATTTTTTTGAATTTTGGCTAATGCATGGCTTTTCATGAGATTCAGTAATGATACATGTAGGAAAGAATAGTAAAGGGCGTTTTTATATTTATTTGCTTGAAGTTTGGGAATTTGGAATTTTTTGGTTTGTTTTTCTGGGTAGAAGATCCCAAGGAATCTCAGACAACACAGAATCACAGAATCACAGAATTGCAAGGGTTGGAAGGGACCTCGGGAGATCATCTAGTCCAACCCCCCTGCTAAAGCAGGTTCTCCTAGAGCATGCTAGACAGGACTTCGTCCAGGCGGGCTTTGAATATCTCCAGAGAAGGAGACTCCACAACCCCCCTGGGCAGCCTGTTCCAGCGCTCTGTCACCCTTAAAGAAGTTTTTCCTCCTATTCAACTGAAACCTCTTATGTTTCAGTTTGCACCCGTTGCCCCTAGTCCTGTCATTGGACACCACTGTAAACAGACTGCTTCCGTCCTCTTGACCTCCGTCCTTAAGATATTTGTAGGTGTTGATGAGATCCCCTCTCAGTCTCCTCTTCTTCAGGTTGAACAAGCCCAACTCTCTCAGCCTTTCCTCGTAGGGGAGATGCTCCAGTCCCCTCATCATCTTTGTTGCCCTCCTCTGGACTCTCTCTAGGAGTTCCTCATCTTTCTTGAACTGGGGAGCCCAGAACTGGACACAGTACTCCAGGTGGGGTCTCAGCAGGGCAGAGCAGAGGGGGAAGAGAACCTCCCTCGACCTGCTGGCCACACGCCTCTTAATACACCCCAGGATAGCATTGGCCTTCTTGGAAACAAGGGCACACTGCTGGCTCATGGTCAGCTTGTCATCCACCAGGACTCCCAGGTCCCTCTCGGCAGAGCTGCTTCCCAGCAGGTCAGCCCCCAGCCTGTACTGGTGCATGGGGTTTGACCTCCCCAGGTGCAGCACTGGACACTTGCCCTTGTTGAACTTCATCAGGTTCCTCTCCACCCAACTCTCCAGCCTGTCCAGGTCCCGCTGAATGGCAGCGCAGCCTTCTGGCGTATCAGCCACTCCTCCCAGTTTTGTGTCATCAGCGAACTTGCTGATGGTACACTCCATCCCCTCGTCCAGGTCATTGATGAACAAGTTGAACAAGACTGGGCCGAGTACCGAGCCCTGGGGAACTCCACTAGCTACCGGCCTCCAGCTGGACTCTGCCCCGCCGATCAGAACCCTCTGAGCCCTGTCGTTCAACCAGTTCCCAATCCACCTCACTGTCCACTCATCCAACCCATACTTCCTGAGCTTCCCTATGAGGATGTTATGGGAGACAGTGTCAAAATGAATTGACATTTGATCACTTTGAGGAAAGTGGAGGGAAGGGAGGAAAAAAAAAAAAGGAAGTAACAAAAAAAAATGTGAAAAGGAATTGAAAATATTTAGTCTTACAATATTCAGGATATGTTAAAACAAATGCTACTATGACTAAACATAGGATTTCAACAGAAAAAGGTTGTAACCTTCCCACAGACCATCCTTCATAAACAAATAAAAATTTATTGCATACTAAATTCATATTTGTAGCCAAAGTCTAACGCTGTACAAATGGTCATATTCAATCACTGACATTCAAAAACCAGGTTTCATACTATACAGGTCAAACAGAAAGATAGTGCAGCTTGTTAATTTCATATAGAACGTAACACCTACTCAATTTTGACTAGAAAACATAGTAAGTTTTCCACATATAATCACACACTTTACCCAAAAAAAAAAAAAAAAAAAAAAAGCTAGAAGATATTTAAATACAGCATAAATATTTCACACAGTAATGCAGTCTGGATTACAAAGTATTTGAAAGACTTCAGACTTCAAATAGTACACAAACCTATGCAGGGTATCTTTCATTCTACAGTAAGCTCAGGCATAATATATGCATGCTGACATGTAGCATTGATTTTTCCTTATGTATGGCTGTATTAATTTTTAAAGTTCACACAGACAAATGTGCACCTTTCAGAAGCAGAAGCAAGCAAATGAATAAGATCCTCAGTGGAAACCTTCATTATGAAGCTTTTGTTAATACATGTGTGCATTTAAAAAACAATTAATTTCTGCAGTTTTGTAAAAGAGTTTTTTAAAGGATAGCACCTTCTCTTATACTTCCTTATTTACAGATTATACATGCACAACCTTGCTTTAATTTTTAACTCTTGTTCAAGAGAAAAGTTTATTTCTACAAGTGATATTATATAAATTCAATAGCTGGAAGCAATTGGCTTTTGATGCCCTTATTTTTCATTGAAACAATAAATAAATAAAAAAATAAACAAACAAGTTCAACCCTGTAGCAAGTTCATTACAGACAAGTTTAAAACTAGCGTCTACTGTGAATTTTCAATAGCACCAAAAGCAACAGAATATATGTTATGCAAATTATTTAGAACTATTCATCACAACATAGGAAATGCAGTAAGGGAATGTGCTGTCTTGCAAACTTACAATGCACAGCAGTCGTCTTAATCTGTCTCTCTGGCTTGCCCAGCCTGACACCAGACTTTCATCAAATTCTACAAAACAGCTCAAGCTTTTACATCTTGAAATTTTTATTGTCACTGCATATATTGCTGCAGAAATACGTGATGGAAATGTCACTTTTGCAGTGTGATTGCTAATTGGCATTCCCATTACTACAACTACACAAAACATAGGCAAACACATATTTTCCTCCCAGGTGATATTCACGTGCTTTGGATATGCTTATTTATTCTGTTAAAGGGATATTTCCTCCAAGACCCTCAAATCTGGTTTACAAAAGAGTAAGGATTCTTCATACCATTCAGGAATAAAGCCCAGAGATTGGTAAATGATTGATTACTTGGGAGAGGAAGGTTGTTTGATTGGTTGGTTTGGGGGTTTTGGGTTGCTTTTAATTTTGGTTTTTTGGGGGTGTTTTTTTTTTAGATTAATAATCCTATTAAAGGTTTAGACAGAGACTAAAACCAGCTTAAAAACCTCCACCTCATTAAGGTTTCTTCAGTTGCTTTTGGAATTAGAAACTGAAATAATGGAAATGCCAATTGTGATTCCACTGACTCTCTTGTTAAGGGGAAAACAACTTCATTTACCAACCAACAGAAATAAATCTACTGGTAATTAGACCGTTGTCCTATTAAGATACAAAAATAAAGCCAAATATTGGCAATCTAAGTTAATGGATCTGGTGTTATATACTTTCTGGGTCTTGTCTGATCAGTAGTTATTTAAGTTAACAACTAGTAGAGTAAGTCTTGGACTACTTGAGATGTTTTATGGCAGGTAGTCCAGAATCCCCTTCATTGATTTGCTGGGACTGTTTGGAGTGAATGCGAAAATGTCCTGTAGACTTTCACACATACAACTGAATTGTCAAACCTAACGTGAAAACGGAGTAACAGTTACAAGGCTGTTTATTTCAGATTCTGTGAGGCTCAATGTATAATGGAGGCGTGACAGCTATATCTCCTCAGCCAGGCTGTGAATCTGAGAACTTAAATCCAGTTTTGAACAAGTGATTCATGCTTACTCATAACAAAAGGTTAAGTTTTATGACAGAATTTGACAGAGAGGGGGATTAGGTGAAGAAAGTAAAGAAGTAAGTTTCTCTGTAAATGTACACTATATATAATAAGCTGCAAAACAACAAAATTGTCAGTTTTAAGAACACTTAAATAGGATAGCCACATAACATCTTTTATACAATTACACTTCGTGCTGATGGCAGTATTTGACTAGCTGAGTAGTTGATATCCTTCCCCTGGAGACTGTACTTGATTCCTGATCTCGTGAATGAAACTAGTATGAGTACTGTATATTTTTACTGTTATAGATGTCACAAGGCAAAGCGCAAAGCTGTAAGTTGTCAATGAGTCAGTAGCAGAGTGACATTACTACAAGTTCTTTTGAAATTGCAAAACCAAAATGGTTTTGCAGATAAATTGCCATATATAGTAATAATAATAGTAACAACAATGACAACAATAATAACAATCATATTGATCAGGTCCTGAGCACATACAGCTTTAAAAACAAAGTGAAAATCAGCATTTTTATCTGAAAACTCTACTGAAGGATGTGTCTTAAAATTTAAGATAGGGAGAGAAAATAAGTCACTTCAGAGGGTATTTTTTTCCTTGTTTTTTTATGTTATGTTTTCTCTTGCATTACTTAGTTGTCCTTACGTTAATCAACTAATTCTATCAAAGAAAACTTTTAGAAGCAGTTTTTATACTACAATAACAGGACAGATACATGGTCTCACAGTATACCAGGCAGAAGTGGAAATATTGATTGATCACCCAGGAACACTTACTGACAGTTGTCCTGGTGATAAAGTGAAACTTGAAAGCAAAGATGGTAAAACCCACCTGCTAAGCTTGTCTAACATATTAGCCATTGTCAGTGCAAATCCTGCCTCAGTTGTAAACATATTAAGTGACCATATTTTAAAAACATCTTAAGTACAAAATATTCACAGAATCACAGGCAAGGGTTGGAAGGGGCCTCCAGAGAACACCTAGTCCAAGCCCCCTGTTAAAGCAGGTTCACCTAAAGCAGGTTGTACAGGACACCATCCAGGTGGGGTTTGAATATCTCCAAAGGAGGAGACTCCACAACCCACCTGGGCAGCCTGTTCCAGTGCTCTGTCACCCTCAAAGTAAAGAAGTTCTGCATATTCAACTGAAACCTCTTACGTTTCAGTTTGTGCCCATTGCCCCTTGTCCTGTCGCTGAGCACCACTCCAAAGAGTCTGGCTCCGTCCTCGTGACATCCATCCTTAAGATATGTGTATGTATTGATGAGGTCTCCTCTCAGTCTCTCTTCAGGGTAAACAAACCCAGCTCTCTCAGCCTTTCCTCATAGGAGAGATGCTCCAGTCCCCTCATCATCTTTGTTGCCCTCCTCTGGACTCTCTCTGGGAGTTCCTAATCTTTCTTGAACTGGGGCCCAGAACTGGACACAGTACTCCAGGTGTGGTCTCACTATGGCAGAGTAGAGGGGGAAGATAACCTTCCTTGACCTGCAATGTGATTTAAAGGTAGATTTAAATTCTGGACATAGATGTTGGACTGGAAAGACAGTGCCTCTCAAAATCACTCTTTTAGTCATATTTTTCCTACTTTCTTAATTTCCTGGAATCTGTGAGCTGGTAGTTTGCTTCATGCCTGTGGATGGAATGGCTCAGTCACTGTCTCAGCTCATCCATTCTCAGAAGCACGTGTGGGACATGACTGACATCACCTCCTCACCCACACTGTCCCCTGACAGCCTCCTCCAGGGAGGCAGCAGAGCATCTGGCATCTATCTTAACCTCTGCAGCCAGGCCACATGGATTATTTAGGATGTGGTGTGATCAGGAGATTGTTTATTTTTATGCCTTATTACCCCTTTCCTTTGAGAATGTGACCTCCTCCTTACCTCTAGAAAAACAGCAGTGTATTTGAAGTAAAAAATCCTAAAGCTTTCCTACCTAAAACTTTCAGCTAACCATGCTTTAGGTAAGGGTCCATGCAGGTATTCTTGAGAGACTGTCAACACTGATATATTGGCCAGAAAGTTCATTGCTGAGTGAACAAGACATGCTTTTTATCCCAGGAGCTGTGTACATTTCCCTCAGGTCCTACCAACCCAGAAAACAACAGATCAGAAAAGGGCAGATCATGTTATTATTAACAGGCTATCAGACTGATCATATGAGTGAATAAGTATATAGATAATGTAATTATTTTTGTGATTGGAAAAAATCACCTATTACAGTTTTTAACTACACACTGAGTGCATATATAACTTTTTCTAAACCTCATTCCTAGCTAAGTAGTCTAGATAAATTCCCTCAGTAACTCCATCATCATAATCCATCTTACGTGATTTCCCCCCCCCCCCCAAATTAGGAAGTACATATTTAAGTGTCATCCCACATACTGGCAAAGACAGTAAGATATTATATAGTAGTCATACAATTAAGGTATAATTTTCAGTGACTAGTCTTTTACGTATTTTCATTGTGTCATATACTACCTGGTTTCGATTAGGTAAAAGCTGGTACAATGGAAAAAAAGTGTCTATAATAGTTTTGTTCCAAGAAATTTTTTTTTTTTCTTTTTTCCTGTGATTACAGAACCCTTTATAGCATTTAAACACATTACCTTAAAGTCTGGTAACCAGTTCAGATACAAGTTTCAAATCTCACTAGAAGGATAATATTCACTGGTCTAGAAAACGGATCCTCATTTTTAATTTGAGATTGTGCTCATCCAGTCTAATCTACTATGATAGATAAGGTACAGAATTTTGCCTTCTAATTCCTGCTTGCTGCTAAGAAACTTGTACTTAAACAGAGAAACTCTGTGTAAGAAAAGTTGCACATGCTCTTTTCTACCTCTGCTTCCACTGCTTATCTCAAAAAGAGCTTGGTCTAGAAACTTCACATTTATTGTATTAACTAAGCCTGAAGGTGAACTATACACACGGGTATACGCTATGTGGCTAATTTAAAAATTCTTTGCTAAGGAAAAAGAAATTAACTTCTGGATGCTACGCAAAATCCCTACAAAGATAATGGCTTTAATGAAGAGTTCTTAACAGCCTGTGGGATTCACAATCTCTTTGCTCAGTGTCGCAGCAGATCATGGCAGCATACATGACCAATTGTCACTATTTACCTAGCACAAATCCTTATTATTCAATATTTCCCTCCACTTTATCCTCACAAAGATGTCTCCCAAGATAGTATATTTCAAAGGATTTAATAGTTGGTTTCACTGTCTCACTTCCCAAATTCCCTGACTTAGAGCTTTCAAGTTTTGTCAAGCACTTTGCCTAAAACTTGCAGAAATATATGTACCTTGGTTCAGGTGGTTTTATTCCTGAAACTTAAAAATTCTTTTTGTAAGGTCTTTAATAATTACAAGGGTAGTAACAACAATAATAGTAGTGGTATGCCTTGAGGCACCCACTCAGCAAAGCATTTATATATGTATTATTTTCTATATCCTTATCTGCATTCATAATAATATTTAGGGCTTGTACATTTTATGGAAAAGAACTCACCCTTTTTTTCAGTGATGCAGACTGCAAATGTGAAAAACCTGTAGTATATATTTATTCACATACACGTAGAATCACATCATATCAGAGTAATAGTTGATCCAGTGCACAGTGTGACATGTTGCACATCTATCTGACCAAGGATGTTTTGGAAGAAGATACAAGGAAACCTGTAATGGAAAAATCTGTCCATGCAGAAATTTTTTCTCATTTCGGGCACATACCTCAAAGCATGAAAATCTATTCATTTTAAAAGTAACCATGCATTTTCTCATGGTTCGTATAGAAAGCTGAGCTTTCCAGTTCATCCTGCCTACTGTATTTTCCTTTTACTTTGGATGCCACTATTTTGGGACTTTGTTTATTCCTGAATTGTGCTGAATACCCTTCAAGTTCTGAATTAAACAAAAACTACTGCTAATAAAGTTAAACAAGAACCAGAACAACACGTCTAAATCTCTTCACAAATTTCTAGATTTCAGTTGTGATCTGACCTTTACTACTTTTATTGCTTTCTATAAAGACTTAAATACTAATCCAAACAAATGTACACTGTGAGATAGTAAATATTTAAGTCTTTGCCTCGGTTATGCGATTCTGGTCCTAATTCACAGCTTGAAATTCAATTACAATGCACATTTAACCCATCTGAAAGTGTGAACATATTGCAAATAAGTGTGCAAATAAGTTGATTGTAAATTTTGTTGCATTAATGAAAAGAAATAAGAAACTTCTGTCTAGATCTTAGGTATGCTGAACCAACTCTCAAATGCATCTCTGCCCAGTGAGAAGAGAGAAACTAAAATGACAGGAATCCTTAATTAAGCTTAATTAAGTTCAGCTTCAACTTGGCAACTCATACTCCTGTTGTTTGCATTTGTTTTGTTTAAAAAAAAAATAATAATTTTTCATTACCTTCAGCCTCTTTCTCAGTTAACATTTTTTGTTCTGTATCAGATTACTCCATTCCATTTGAAATTCTATGTTTCCTATGAAGAAATAATCATTTCCCAAGAGATTTAGAAGATAACTGTGTAAAGATATAAGAGAAGATTGATGATAGGTAAATTCCAGGGCTTTAAGAAAATTAGTTTTGTTTTCAAAGTTATTCTGAAGTATAGGTGCTAACATAAACCTCTGAAATCAGTACAAACAAGTGAATTTCTTACATGTGTGTATAAATTATCCTCTTCTCCATCAATGTAGATCTCATATGAGACTTTTTCTGAGAAAAAGGCTGGACACATCTCTCTCTGTAGCTTGCTGAAGATTGTGGCTAGGCAAGATGCTGCGAGACTCAGCCTACCTTTGAGATGTTGGGCTACTGTCAGTCCTCTTCACACATAGTCTTAAATAGCAGAATATGCTATCTCCCCCTCTGCCATTTTTAATGTCTTACTGCAAATTACATAAAGGTAAAATTAAAGGTAAAATTGCTATCCAGTCATTACACGGATACACTGAATACTTTTACTACTAGGTTTTAACCTGTTTGTAATTACGAAAAAATGGGGGGATTATGAATGAAAGAGAAAAAGAAAAACATTCTTCTACTGGTTTCTAGATTATCTTTTTTCATGCTTCATTTTCAGAAACTCTCTCTTAATGAAAATTAAAGGTGGTATAACCAGCATAACTATTATTAACAAAATCTTAATTTATTTTCACCACAGTTCTATTTTTGATTGTGCATAATGTTTAGCCCAGGATCCAGGACTCTTATCATAAAATCCTGTGGTTGGAAAAGACCTTTAAGACCATTGAGTCCAACCGTACCTCTCTACTACTAAACCATGGATCTAAGCACCTCATCTACATGTCTTTTAAATATCACCAGGGATGGGGACTTTACCACTTCCTTGGGTAGCCCGTTCCAATGCCTGATAATCCTCTCAGTGAAGAATTTCGCACAGAATCACACAGAATTGCAAAGGTTGGAAGGGACCTCAGGAGATCATCTAGTCCAACCCCCCTGCTAAAGCAGGCTCTCCTAGAGCATGTTACACAGGACTTCATCCAGGAGGGCTTTGAATATCTCCATAGATGGAGACTCCACAACCCCACTGAGCAGCCTGTTCCAGTGCTCTGTCACCCTCAAAGTAAAGAAGTTTTTCCTCATATTCAACTGAAAACTCTTATGTTTCCGTTTCTGCCCATTGCCCCTTGTCCTGTCGCTGAGCACCACTCCAAAGAGTCTGGCTCCGTCCTCGTGACTTCCACCCTTAAGATATTTGTATGTGTTGATGAGGTCCCCGCTCAGTCTTCTCTTCTTCAGGCTGAACAAGCCCAGCTCTCTCAGCCTTTCCTCATAGGGGAGATGCTCCAGTCCCCTCATCATCTTTGTTGCCCTCCTCTGGACTCTTTCTAGGAGTTCCTAATCTTTTGTGAACCAGGGAGCCCAGAACTGGACACAGTACTCCAGGTGGGGTCTCACCAGGGCAGAGTACAGGGGGAGAAGATCCTCCCTCTGACCTGCTGGCCACACTCCTCTTAATGCACCCCAGGATAACATTGGCCTTCTTGGAAACAAGGGCACACTGCTGGCTCATGGTCAGCTTGTCATCCACCAGGACTCCCAGGTCCCTCTCGGCAGAGCTGCTTCCCAGCAGGTCAGCCCCCAGCCTGTACTGGTGCATGGAGTTTGACCTCCCCAGGTGCAGCACTTGACACTTGCCCTTGTTGAACTTCATGAGGCTCCTCTCCACCCAACTCTCCAGCCTGTCCAGGTCCCACTGAATGGAAGCGCAGCCTTCTGGCGTATCAGCCACTCCTCCCAGTTTTGTGTTATCAGCGAACTTGCTGATGGTGCACTCTGTCCCCTCATCCAGGTCATTGATGAACAAGTTGAACAAGACTGGGCTGAGTACTGAGCCCTGGGGAACTCCACTAGCTACCGGCCTCCAACTGGACTCTGCCCCGCCAATCGGAACCCTCTGAGCCTTGTTGTTCAGCCAGTTCTCAATCCACCTCACTGTCCACTCATCCAACCCACACTTCTTGAGCTTCCCTATGAGGATGTTATGGGAGACAGTATCAAAAGCCTTGCTGAAGTCAAAGTAGACAACATCCACCGCTCTCCCCTCATCTACCCAGCCGGTCATGCCATCATGGAAGGCTATCAGATTGGTCAGGCATGATTTCCCCTTGGTGAATCCATGCTGGGTACTCCTGATGATGTTCTTTTCCTCTGCTTGCTTGGAGAGGACACCCAGAATGAGTTGTTCCATCACCTTTCCAGGGACAGAGGTGAGACTAACCAGCCTGTAGTTCCCTGGGTCCTCCTTCTTGCCCTTTTTGAAGACTGGAGTGACATTGGCTATCTTCCAGTACTCAGGCACCTCTCCTGTTCTCCACGACCTTTCATAGATGGTGGAGAGTGGCTCAGCAATGTCGTCTGCCAGTTCCTTCAGCACTCGCGGGTGCATTCCATCGGGGCCCATGGACTTGTGGGGGTCCAGCTTCCTTAAAAGATCCATAACCTGATCTACCTTGACAGAGGGAAGGTCATCCTTTCTCCAAGCTTGCTCACTTACCTCCAAGGACTGGGGAGCCTGAGGGCCAGCCTTGGCAGTGAAGACTGAAGAAAAGAAGGCATTCAGTATCTCCACCTTCTCTGTATCTTCTGTCACCAGGGCACCCATTTCATTCAGCAGCGGTCCCACATTACCCCTGGTCTTACGTTTACTGCTGACATACTTGAAGAAGCCCTTCTTGTTATCCTTGATGTCCTTTGCCAGACTTAGTTCCAGGTGAACCTTGGCCTTTCTAGTTGCTTCCCTACATGCTCTGGCAGCATTCCTGTATGCCTCCCAAGTGGTCTGACCCTCTTTTCACATTCCATGGAGCTTACTCTTTTGTTTGAGTTTCACTAGAAGCTCCTTGTTCATCCGTGCAGGGCTCTTCACTCGTTTACTTGATTTCCTACTCACAGGGATGCACCGATCCTGAGCACAGAGGAAGAGCTGCTTAAATAGCAGCCAGCTCTCTTGGACTCCCCTACCTTCAAGTGCCTTAGCCCATGGAAGTCTTCAAGTAGGTCCCTGAAGAGGCCAAAGTTAGCTCTCCTGAAGTCCAATGTGCCAGTCCTACTTGTTGTTCTGCTTCTACCTCTCAGAATCTGGCACTACACCATCTCGTGGTCACTGCAGCCAAGCCTGCCCCCTACCTTCACATCCTCAACCAGTTCTCCTTTATTTGCCAGCACAAGGTCCAGTAGTGCTCCACTTCTTGTTGGTTCCTCCACCACCTGGGTCAAAAAGATATCATCGATAATTTGTCCTAATGTCCAGTCTAAACCTGTCCTGGGGCAACTAGAGGCCATTTCCTCTCACCTTATTGCTTGTTACATGAGAGAAGAGACCAACACCTACCTTGCTACAACTTCCTTTCAGGTAATTGCAGAGAACGATAAGGTCTCCCCTCAGCCTCTTCTTTTCATAAAATCATAGAATCATAGAATGTTTTGGGTTGGAAGGGACCACTAGAGGTCATCGAGACCAACGCCCCTGCAGTCAGCAGGGACACTGCTAACTAGATCAGGTTGCTCAGAGCCCCATCCAACCTGGCCTTGAATGTTTCCAGGGATGGGGCCTCCACTACCTCTCTGGGCAACCCCTTCCAGTGTTTCACCACCCTCATTGTAAAGAATTTTTTCCTTATATCTAGCCTAAACCTACCCTGTTTTAGTTAGGACCCCTTGTCCTAATGCAGCTGGCCCTACTAAAAAGATTTTCCCCATCTTTCCTATAGGCCCCCTTTAGGTATTGAAAGGCCACAATCAGGTCTCCCCGCAGTCTTCTTTTCTCCAGGCTGAACAAGCCCAACTCTCTCAGCCTGTCCTCATAGGAGAGGTGCTCCAGCCCTCAGATCATTTTTGTAGCCCTCCTCTGGACCCGCTCCAACAGGTCCATGTCCTTCTTGTGCAGAGGGCTCCAGAGCTGGACGCAGTACTCTAGGTGAGGTCTCACCAGAGCAGACTAGAGGGGCAGAATTACCTCCCTCGACCTGCTGGCCACGCTCCTCCTGATGTAGCCCAGAGTACGGTTGGCCTTCTGGGCTGCCAGCGTACATTGCCGGCTCATATCCAGCTTTTTATCCACCAGCACCCCCAAGTCCCTCTCGGCAGGGCTGCTCTCGATCCTTTCTCCCCCCAGCCTGTATTGATACTGGGGGTTACCCCGACCCAGGTGCATGACCTTGCCCTTGGCCTTGTTGAACCTCATGAGGTTCACACAGGCCCACCACTCCAGCCTCTCCAGGTCTCTTTGGATGACATCCCGTCCTTCTGGTGTGTCAACTGCACCACTCAGTTTGGTATCATCCACAAACTTGCTGAGGGTGCACTCGATCTCACTGTCTAAGTCATTGATGAAGATGTTGAACAGCACCGGTCCTAGTACGGACCCCTGAGGGACACCACTCGTCACCGGTCTCCATCTGGACATCGAGCCATTGACCACTACCCTCTGGATGCGACCATCCAGCCAGTTCCTTATCCACCAAACAGTCCACCCATCAAATCCATAGCTCTCCAATTTAGAGAGAAGGATGTTGTGGGGGATGGTGTCAAAGGCTTTGCAGAAGTCATAGAAAGTCACTAGGTTCGTCAGGCAGGACTTGCCCTTGGTGAAGCCATGCTGGCTATCTCGAATTATCTCCCTGGCCTCCATGTGCTTTAGCAAAGATTCTAGGAGGATCTGTTCCATGATCTTCCCAGGCACAGAGGTGAGGCTGACAGGTCGGTAGTTCCCCGGGTCTTCCTTTCTACCCTTTTTGAAAATGGGCACAATGTTGCCCTTCTTCCAGTCACCAGAGACTTCACCTGACTGCCATGGCTAAACCCCAGTTCCCTCATAAGACTTGAGGTCTAGACCCTTCACCAGCTTTGTTGGTTTACTTTGGACATGCTTGAACACCTCAGTGTCTGTCTAGTAGTGAGAGGCCCAAAACTGAACACAGTATTCAAGGTGGGGCCTCACCAGTACAGAGTACAGGGTCATGACCACTTCCTTATTCCTGCTGGCCACACTATTCCTGATATAAGCCAGGATGCCATTGGCCTTCTTGGCCATCTGGGCGCACTGCTGGCTCATATTCAGCCAGCTGTCAACCAGTACACCCAGGTCCTTTTCTGCCAGGCAGCTTTCCATCCACTCTTCCCCAAGCCTGTAGTGTTGCATGGGGTTGTTGTGACCCAAGTGCAGGACGTGGCACTTGGCCTTGTTGAACCTCATACAATTGGCTGCAGCCCATTGAGCTTATCCTAATGTCACATACTAACAAAAAAGTTATGCCTCAGTATGCAGTGATTTGAGGGAGATGAATATGTGATTCCATTGAAATGTGCTAGTGTGCTGTCTGGTTCAATATGCTTGTTTTGCACACGCACTTGGTTCTCTAAAGGTTTTAGACAAAAGTTGATGAGGTCTTCATTAAACTCTGCAGCTAGATGAACAGATATTCATAATGCTGCAAGAAGCTCAGTAAAACTAAATAATGATAATAAGGTTGATAATTTCAGTAAGAGCAACAGTAGTTTGAAGTTGGCTCAGAACAGAACCTGGAACACTCTTTCCAAACTTTGTGGTTTATCAGTTCTGCTACCACATTTGGACCTTCTTGTATTCTTGTCCTCATTGGCTAAACATCTACCTTTTTTTTAATAAGACAAAAAATTACACTTAATAAAGTGTTCATATCTAATGCAGTGGTCACCTGTTTAATGAAGTGTCTGACCATATTTGCTTCATAGACATTAAGAATTTCTCAGACACGTACATTAAAAAAATAAGAAAATAAGTATCATCTTAGGAAGATGTTGTAATGAGAACTGGGAAAGCAAGTTTGGCTGGTTTGTTTCTTTTTTTTCCCCCCTCTCTCTGCATTCTGAATATGATAATTAAAAGATTTAGAAATAAATTTCTAATTTAATCTAAATTTCACTATGTTCCTAGTCTCCTTAACACCAAACAATTCAGATATCTCATTCTTATAAAAATATTTTAAGAAAGAAAGTACTATATAATTGCATTTAGGCAGAAATGCATCCATATGGATGACAGCAACTGTAAAAAGAATAGATCCACTTTTGTCAACAATCTTACAATTTCTATTCATGAATAACTTATGCTCCGTTTATGCTCAATTTCTGTCTGAGTTCCACTAGAAAGTTATACAAGACACCTTTTGCATATAAATTGTGCTAGGAAAAAACCCCACACATAGGCCAGAGCTAAGGAAATGATACTTGGGGATACCCCCAAAATTCATGAGCAACCTGATTCATCTGGCACCTGAAAAACTAAATCGAGTGCGTGAGTGCTCAGGCTAATGACCTTCTAAGGTCTTTCACTGGGCTGGCTGTTACTTCATTAGTATTCAGCACCTATCATAGCTTGAAAGAACAATAATATTAAACTACAAAAAAGGAAAACATGCTGTTCCTTAATTATGCTATGGCCTTCTTATGGAAAGGATAACCCCTAAAATGAAATAAATAACTACAAGCTTTATATCATTAACAGTAATGCTAACTAATTAAAAGCCATGTTACTGTTTGTTAGATAACGTAGGGAATCGCTGAATAAAAGGAAAGGAATGAAGCAGAAGAAAGGAATGAAAAAACAAGTGCAACTAGCCAAGGAGCAACAAGAACCTAGATAGCAGAGAAGCATTTATGGATAATTGTACAGAGATGGTGAGGGGAGGGGAAGAAAAAAGATGCAACAAACAAATCAACAAATAGAATCACTTAGAGCCAAAATCCTAATGCAAATAGATAGTAAAAGGATAATGCTTTCCTGTACTAGATAACAGCTACCAGCATTGCAATTTGCTTTCAGAAATAAAACAGATTTATCATGAAAATATTTTGCTGCTATTACACACAGGTGAACTTTGGGTTCAGTTTCTTCCCAAGGACTGAATATGTTGGTGTTATTCCCAATATTGTTTATTTTTCTATTAGCATCTTTTTGTTCATGTTTAGTACAGGAAACTGTCTTTTGCAAATGTATACTAAGAATATCTTTCTATCCATCTGTTTTCTGAGGTGAAATAAAAAAGATAATTATATTTTCATGTATAATAAGTAATGTATATTTGTCCCTAAACCTTTTCAGAGTGAAATGAAATTTGAAAACTGTGTTTCTGTCTGATATTAGATAGTGTGCTGTGCTTTCCATGATACTTAATTGTATTATGTACTTTACAACACAGAAGTGTCATTAAAGAGTTATCTAGTTCTTTCTACAGGATAGTAATTAGTGCATGCCAGTGAAACCAGTAGCTTTGCAGTAAAATCAATGTCATTTTTTCCTACCATGTACTTGTATTACTCATAAATGCATCATTCATGATTGCTTAAACAGAACCTACAACTGTAATGATCTTTATTGTAGGTTAACAAGAAAAAAAAAAAAAAAGCAGAATCTCACATTCACATATTGCTCTCCCTCTCTCAGAGCAACATTTTAAGGTTATAAGGAAAAAAAAATGTCGTGGATGAAAGCCCAAATTTTTGATTCAGAACACATAAAATCTAAAAAAAAAAAAACCAACAAAAAATCACAGAGAGAATTTCTGTACATGAAGTTGATTGCAAAAATCACATTCTTGGGGTTTCAAGATGGCATCACAGAGACCAGAGCTCTCCTCATCAGGGCAGAGTGATGGGTGTGTCAGTTCCAGCCTCCAGAAGTGGAGTCCCAGCCCTGAACCGCTCAGGGCAGTGGCGCATAGCTGTGCAGCACAGCATCACCAGCATAGGTAGTCCTGTCTGGATACAGTCCTTAAGCCAAGAATTTGGAAGCCACAGAAGGAGGTTGGTGAAAACTGCTGGGCTGAGCTGTCCAGAGGAGCCCCTAGGACTCCTGCCTCTCTGCTGTTTATTTGCATCTGGATGGTTCACAAATCCTTTTGCACAGCACAAATTGTGTAAAGTTGTCAGATGTGGTTTTTAACTTCTTGGCATTTCTTTGGAGCAAAGACTGGGGATTTTCAGTACTTTTACATAGTTTTCAAGGGACAGTGTGAAAACGGCTGTTACTGTGTTTTAGATGACTGGATAGGTTCAAATTTTTACGTAGGTAGTAGTTGAACTTGAGTGCACATACTTTTAACAATTTTAGTCAAAGTAGAACAAGACAAAGTTTATACTAGTGTGAAGATAGCCAAAGACATGTCTTTTTCTTTTTTCTAATATCAGGTAGGCTATGTAATTTTAACAATATGACATGTAATTTCCATGCAGAGAATTCATATTTCATCTCAATTTTAGGCTGTTAAAGATGGATCTTACCTAGCTAGCAAAAAAAACATTCAAAGTTAAAAAAACCCTAACAATACCAAAATTGTATTAACCAGACTCACATAAGTTTATGTGTAAAAAAGGTTTTAAATATGCCTATAAGGAAATTTTTTAGTTTCCAAAAGTTGTATTCACTGCACTGAATCTACTCTTTAAAACAGAAGAAAATGTCTCGTGTAGTTTATTTATTATTATTATTTATAAGGTAATATTTACATAGTTTGAAATAAGATTTTATGAAAGAGATATTGTCTTGACTAGGCCTAGTAGAATAAAAACAAAAAAAGCCTTTGTGTAAACAGAAACCCAAACTAATTTTTGTGCAATAAAAAATTCTGAACTCCTCTGAAATAACAGTGTGAATTATTGCAGAAATAACATTTGAAAAACTGTTTCTTTAGATGGCAATGCTGGTATTTGTAAAGATTATGAACTATGGTCTAAGTTTATTCTCCATTTCTTCCTGATTTGGGGACTTTGACTGTTTCTAAATATGCAAAAGAAAACAATTTTAAAAGCTTTTCCTCTGGAGGTATAGAATGAAAGAATTTTAGAACTGCTAGTATGTATTATAGGGTTTTCAAAAAAAAAAAAAAGAAAAAGAGAAGAAACACACAGGAAGCTTCAAAAGGAAAAGATAGATTTCACGGGGCATCTGTTTAGCCAGCTCTAGCTAAAAATGGCATTCAGCTGTAAAACATCAATATGTCAGGCACATTACTACTATAATTTTTATGACAGCATAACATATTGTGAAGACATGATCCTTTTCCATTTTCTTCAGCCCCATTCAGCTGCTTGTCCTATTCACAGATCCTCAGAGGACCATTTTTTGGTGAAAAACTAAAATGTCTATGCCAGTAATTTAGACTAACCAGCATCTTTGCCTTATATTCTGCAATTACCATTAAAGTAAGTAATCTCCCACCATTAAGTATTCTGCAAAACTACTCATATCCCAGTGCAGCCCATATGGTAGCATGTACTACAGGGGACTTTACTGAATCCAGAATTTCTGTGCTGCTGCTACCTGTAGGAATTTAGACTGCAGTGTGCAGACAGAGTGAATTAATGAGAAGATTTAAGTTACATATATATATATGATTTGGTACAGACAGGAAGAAGTAAATTGTCTAAAATTCCTTTCATTTTACTGAAAATTTTTATTGTACTTCCATGCATGAAGCTACCACATATTTATGCAATAAATTCAGTATTAATAATGACGGTCAACTTCTTTGCAGAATATGTACATGCCCAGGTAACACAAAAGGAAATTTAACATTTTTTTTCCTCATAGGATCCCTGCTTCATGTCTCTTATAATTTCTTCAAATCACTAACTCATTTCTTTGTTGGCATTTCTCTGTCTTTCCAGAATTTCTTCATAGCTGAAAGTATAAAACTTCACCATGTAATGAGATGCAAGAAACTTTCATTAAGAGAAAGGCAGCCAAGCCTGCTCTCTACATTTCTACCAATGGCAACAGGTTTTCTTTGGGGCTTGAACATGGTGGAGATCTTACAGTGACACCTACCGAGGAAACAACCATACTGATATCCTCCCCAGGTGCCCTAGTCAAGCTTCCATCTTGTCTTGCTCATATAAGCTGGGCAGCTCTAAGCTCTGCAGCAGAATTGCATAACCTTACTGAAAATCTTCTCTTATTTCCCACCGAGCCAGGCCAGCCTCTCCATGGCATAATGGAGCAGTATGTGCAGAAAAAAAAGCATTCTTGACTTCAGAACAAGGTCCCTCAAGCAGCACTGCTCCCTCTCTTCTTACTTTTCCTCTGTAATACTGCAAGATGATGCTCATTATCTTGTTCAAGGATTGCTCTTCCCAAACTGAGCCCAGAGGTCTTCCTCTGCCCACTGGTTTCACTAAGAATTTTGTCTTGTAAAAAAAAAAACAGAGAGGGATATTTTCTCTCTTCCCTTTGAGGCACTGTTTTGGTTTTGCTGTGATAGAGTTAATCTTCTGGGGTTAAACCATGACAAGCACTCTGCTGATACTGTGAGTTCATTCTTGGCAAAGTGTAATAATGCTGTTAAGCGGAACAAATAATTCTACTTTAATGTTTTATTATATGCAGGCAGCTTTATAGAAACAGCTCTTCTGGGGAAAAATGGGGGGTAATGAGTATTAAAGAAATTAAAATAATCAACAAGAAATCTATGTTTTATGTTAAGCTATCCCTCTATTTTTTTCTAGACTGTTGGTAGACTGAGAAACTCAACTATTCCCACTATCTTTCCTTTTCATTCTTCTCTCCTCTCCTCACTAACAATCTGTGATGGTATATCTGTTTATTTTTAATTTAATGATTTTAAAATAACATTAAATGAAAATTCGGTTTGAAAAAAATCTATTATTTCATTGCTGTGGTAAGTTGATTTTGCCAGCTGCCAGCTGCCCACCCAGCTGTTCTCTCACTCCCCCTCCTCAATAGGATGTGGAGAGAAAAGATGGGAAACCTCATGGGTTGAGATAAAGCAGTCTTGCCAAGACCCCACAGACCATCCCCTCATAACTAAACCTGCATTAAGACCACCACTGAGAAGAAACAGTGGTGAGTATGGTCCTTGGCAATTCCCTTCCATGTGGAATAGAGGCACCTGTTTGCAGACTGCACCCTCTTTTCAGGGAAGTTTGCTGCCTCCCTGGGACCAGAATTAGGGATGTCACCACAAGACTGAAGAGACTAGTTCAACCTTCAGACTACTATCCATTTCTGCTATTTCACATGGGTACAAATGATGTCAAAACAAGAAGTCTGACATCAATCAAAAGAAACTTCAAAGCCCGGGGAAGAAAGTTAAAAAATTTGGGAGCACGGGTAGTATTTTCCTCAGTCCTCCTAGTAATGAGGGAAGACTTCAAAAGTAACAGGAGGCCCTGGGATATCAATACCTGGCTCCAATACTGGTGCCTCCATCAAAACTTTGTGGTTTTAAACCACAGAAGAGTGTTCATGAGACAAGTTATGAAGGGGCCTGACAGGATCCACCTGTCCCAATGGGAAAAATGTGTCTTTGGGTAAAAGCTGGTGGGGCTGACTGAGAAAGCTTTAAACTAGAATCGATGGGGGAAGGGGATACCAACAGAATTGCAGTAGGTAAACCAAGGATTGGTGTGGCATCGCCAGAGGGTGGCAATCCTAGCGGGAATATTTACACTGCTCCTGGGAGCATGGAGGGCTCAGGAGCTTATCTGAAATGCTTGTACAACAACACATGCAATAGGAGAAACAAACAGGATGAACTGGAAGTGTTGGTGAGCTTCCAGAGCTATGATATCATTGGTATTAGTGAGACTTGGTGGAATGAGTCCCATGATTGGAGTGCTGGGACTGAGGGTTACAGGCTGTTCAGGAGGGACAGGCAGGACAGGTGAGGTAGAGGTGTCACACTATATGCAAGGAAGAGGTTTTATTGCACAGCTGTTACAGTTAGTGATGATATGGTGAGAACCTCTGGGTAAGGGTGTGGAAAACAAAGGAGATGTTGTAATGGGTGTCTACCATCAATTGCCAAGCCAGAATGTAAGTACTGACGACGTATTCTGTGGGCAATTAGAAGAAATTATTCAGGGGGTTATTTAGCAGAGTACCCTAGGAATCTGCTTTTGAGGGCTTAAGTCAGCTTTTAAGAACCACATTTTAGAAGGAGAAGGCAATTCCACTGTGTTGTAAGTCAAGGAAGCAGGTAGAAGACAAGCTTGGCTGAACAGGGAACTCAAGAGGAAGAAGAAACTGTATGATCTCTGGAAGCAAGGTCAGGCTTTGCAGGAAGAATAAAGAGCTGTGGTTTGTACATGCAGGGAGAAGACACAAAAGACCAAAGCTCAGTTAGGGTTGAAACTGGCCAATGTTGCTTCAAGTAATAAGAAGGGCTTTTTAAAGTATGTTAATAACAAGAGAAGGTCTAAAGAAAACATTGGACCAATACCTGTTGAAGATGGTCATCTAACTAATGGATGAAGAAAAAGTGGAGGCATTCAATGAGGTTTTTGACTCAGCCTTTAATAATACTGATAGACCTTCAGCTTCCCAGTCCCCTGAGTTGGAGGACCATAAGTGTGGGAATGGTGACTTTCCGTTTGTGAACTTTGAAATTGTAAGGGACCAGCTGTATCAGCTGAATGTTCACAAGTCCATGGGGCCTGATGGGATCCATCCCAGAGTGCTAAAGGAACTAGTGGATGTTATGGCAGGACCCCTCTCAATCATCTGCCAAAGGTCTTGGGAGTCTGGGGAGGTCCCCGCTGACTGGAAGCTAGCCAGTTTTTCCAATCAACAAAAAGGGCGCGAGGGAAGACCCAGGGAACTACAGACTTGTTAGTCTACCTCAGTTCCTGGAAAAATTATAGAGAAAATTATACTGAGTACTGTTGAAAGTCATTTAAAGAATAATGCAATCATCAGGCACAGTTAATGTGTTCACAAAGGGAAAGTCCTGTTTAACCAATTTGATATCCTTCTATGATAAGATTACCCACCCCTGATGAAGGGATGTAGTTTTTTCTGGATTTTAGTGAGGTTTTTGATACTGTCCTTCACAGTATCCTTCTGGACAAGATGTCCAGCTGCGTGATGTGTGGGGTCACAGTGCACTGGGTGAAGAAATGGCTGAAGGGCAGAGCTCAAAAGGTTGTAGTAAATGGTGCTACATCTGGCTGGTGACTGGTCACCAGCAGTGTTCCTCTGGGCTCAATTCTAGGGCCAGATCTGTTCAATACAGGAATGCAGGACTGGAATGCACCAAGGGAAGTTTAAACTGGACATTAGGAAGCATTTCTTTACCAAAAGGGTGGTCAAACACTGGAGAGGTGGTCAATGCCCCAAGCCTGTCAGTGTTTAAGAGGCATTTAGACAACGTCCTTTATAGAATCATAGAATCATAGAATCATAGAATCATAGAATGTTTTGGGTTGGAAGGGACCTCTAGAGGTCATCGAGTCCAACCCCCCTGCAGTCGGCAGGGACACTGCTAACTAGATCAGGTTGCTCAGAGCCCCATCCAACCTGGCCTTGAATGTTTCCAGGGATGGGGCCTCCACTACCTCTCTGGGCAACCTGTTCCAGTGGTTTACCACCCTCACTGTAAAGAATTTTTTCCTTATATCTAGCCTAAACCTACCCTGATTTAGTTTAAAACCATTACCCCTTGTCCTAATGCAGCTGGCCCTACTAAAAAGATTTTCCCCATCTTTCCTATAGGCCCCTTTTAGGTACTGAAAGGCTGCAATCAGGTCACCCCGCAGCCTTCTTTTCTCTAGACTGAACAACCCCAACTCTCTCAGCCTGTCCTCATAGGAGAGGTGCTCCAGCCCTCGGATCATTTTAGTAGCCCTCTTCTGGACCCGCTCCAACAGTTCCATGTCCTTCCTGTGCTGAGGGCTCCAGAGCTGGACGCAGTACTCCAGGTGAGGTCTCACCAGAGCTGAGTAGAGGGGCAGGATTACCTCCCTCGACCTGCTGGCCACGCTCCTCCTGATGCAGCCCAGAGTACGGTTGGCCTTCTGGGCTGCCAGGGCACATTGCCGGCTCATGTCCAGCTTTTTATCCACCAGCACCCCCAAGTCCCTCTCGGCAGGGCTGCTCTCAATCCTTTCTTCCCCCAGACTGTATTGATACTGGGGGTTACCCCGTCCCAGGTGCAGGACCTTGCACTTGGCCTTGTTGAACCTCATGAGGTTTACACAGGCCCAGCTCTCCAGCCTATCCAGGTCCCTCTGGATGACATCCCTTCCTTCTGGTGTGTCAACCGCACCACTCAGCTTGGTGTCATCTGCAAACTTGCTGAGGGTACACTCGATCTCACTGTCCAAGTCATTGATGAAGATGTTGAACAGCACCGGTCCTAGTACGGACCC